>OZ023270.1:1634579-2139579 GCA_964006375.1 Tillus elongatus
CAGCAGGTCTCCTCTATTCCCCGCTCCCTGACAGCTGCCTAGCGTTACCCCATGATACAAATAACGAGAGATATGATATTCAGACTACCTATTTTTAGACCTGTCACGCGCATGGTGTCAAGTGGTGAGTCCAATGCAACAATAATATGGTGTCGTATAGTGGGGTTTCACGTTTCTTCACAACCTCTTAACAAATTACGTATTTTACTAATATTTAAGTGCATACAGTTGGAAGTAATAAAAATAAAAAAGATTAAATTTAGTGCTGCGATCTATATTATCTGAAAAAGACAATATAGGCGCAACTTCAACCGCATTAAACTGACGTATAGAAACTTGATTGCGAGTGACTTTGTTTTAAGTGTGTAGTTGGACTTCTATAACGTTACTCACCGCGTGACGTCAGAGAAGGGGGCGGGGCATATGCGCAATATCATATCTCAGTCATTATATCATGGCGTTACCTTTGCCATGAAATAAAGTGTCTATAGACGATAGAGTAAAATATTTTTGGTTAAATAAATTAAAAATTAATTAATGTGACGTTACAACAGTTATAAAGGCAGGGGAGTATCAGCTGGTGTTTCTCCAATAATAGACAGCCTGTATAATTCCTGCAAACAAATGTCCAATAAAATTAATTTTTTGCTTGCCAACCACAAATCGAGATTTATTTCTGGACAAAGCATTAATCAAGTGAAACGAAAACCGTCGACAGTTAATAAATAACGAATGAAAAGTGTGAGGGAATAATAGTTTTATGGAGTTAAATAAACAGCGTTGATGATAATGTGAAATTCATTTAGACAGAAGTGTTGGATTATTAGTTCATGGGATTAGCGGACACCATAAATCAAATAGATTCTGTGTTAACATAACAGTCAATTTTAGCTGTACTCGCTATGTAAAATGCTGGTTCAACAACTAATTATTATGCAGTTCTCTATCGAAAACAATCACGGAAATAAATTAGTACACAATAGATTGCCGCTAATAAACAAAATATTCAATTTACTGAAATTGCTTCATTACTGTTGTAACAGAAAAAAATTGAAACCAAGTGTGTTACTGATTTTAATTTATTCATAAGATAATAAACTGGCTGCCAAAATGAGAACAGGTTTAAAAAAAATAACTAGGCTTGGTTGTGCAAATTGTCATAACCTCAACCCAGACAGCACAGACACATTCTGAGAATATATCAGGAATGTTTAGAAAGAACATTAAAACATCCCCAGAACATTCTCTTAAGGTAAAATATATATAAATAGAACATTCTATGAATATGACAATGGGACTGATTCTGTTATATTAATAAGGTTCTTGGAATGTTATTTATAATATACTTAGGAGCTCCTAGTTTGTTCTGAAAATGTCCCGCGAACATTCGGTGAATCTTCTCAAAATGTTCATACATATACTCATAAGAACATTGCTTAATTTAGCGATTTTTTTTTAATTCGCTTATGGGGAGATCTGTATATATATATATATATATATATATATATATATATATATATATATATATATATATATATATATATATATATATATATATATAGATATCCGACCAATAACTCAAAAAATAATGGACAGATCTCGATAAAATTTGCAGAGTACCTTCCTTTTGCAAGTGGCTTGGAGAAGTTCGTTATCCAGAAAAATCGGACCAGGTTTGCCTGGAAAATTTTGTGTTTTCTTTATTAAAAAAGTCATATCTCCAAAAATAACAAAGTAAGGACAACCAAATTTGGTACGCGTGTTTTCATTATAAAGAGTAACCTCTGTACTAAAACTTAGGTCCCTAGCTTTAAAGACAAAGAAGTTATGGGCAGTTAAAGCAACAAATTTTGGAGTTTTCCTCAAAACGTCAAACTCGCAATATTAAACGTCAAAATTGGCAATGTTTAGGCAAATAATGTAAAACAAATATCGTTTGTGAAAATAAAATGTTGCAAGAAGAGTGTTCTTCGAACCCTTAAGTTTCAGATTCAACCGTCATTGCCCTTCATTTTACTAAAATATTTACAGAATATCCATTTCAAATAGACCCTTTCTCTGATGCTTTGGCTGTCAGTTTAGTTAAGTTTGGTGCCTTTTTGGATATTTATTTGTAGGTTTAGTGAAGTTTATGGTTTAACGGTCTATAATTTTTTTAGCTAATTATCGTAGAACAAATTTATTAATGGGTTTTTGCATTTTTGATCGAAATATGATGCGTTAATAAGAAAAAAATCTGGACGCAGTAAGTGCGTTTTGGTAGCGAATTTTCGGTAAATTTGCAGATTAGCTCCCGAACGCTTTTCAAAAAAACTGTTTACAGAAACCTGCCTAGGGCCCCCACTGGATCCACAAAACCCAAGAAAAATGTTTTGTTCATACGGGACCAGGAGTGAATAGGGGTGCTGGGCGGGGTGGCTAGTAAAAATGAAATATGAGCAGAAAATGCGAATAAAACGGGCTTGAAACTTGTCTTTTTCACAACTTGAAGCCATATCCCCCTTAAACCCTGCCTACCCCGCACAGCACCCCTATTCCCCCAAAACATTTCTTGGTTACACTCCCCAAGGAAGTTCGGGACCAGGAGTTTGTAGGAGTTTATAATTTTTTTAGCTAATTTTCGTGGAACAAAGTCGTTAATGCATTTTTGAATTTTTTATCGAAATATGATACGTTTGTAAGAAAAAGATCTACACGCAGTAAGTGCGTTTTGGTAGCGGATTTTTGGTAAATTTGTACTTTAGCTCCCGAACGTTTTTCAAAACACTGTGTTCAGAAATCTGCCTAGACCCCCCCCCCCTGGATCCACAAACCCCAAGAAAAATTTCTTGTTCACACTCCCCAGGGAAGTTACGGGACCACGAGTGAGTAGGGGTGCATAATTTTTTTTTAGCTTATTTTTGTAGAACAAATTCGTTAATGCATTTTTGCACTTTTTATCGAAATATGATGCGTTTGTAAGAAAAAAATCTGGACACAGTAAGTGCGTTTTGGTAGCGAATTTTTGGTAAATTTGCAGTTTAGCTCCCGAACGTTTTTCAAAAAACTGTTTTCAGAAACCTGCTATACAACCCCCTACCCACCCCCATGGATCCACAAACCCCAAGCAAAATTTCTTGTTCACACCCACCAAGGAAGTTACGGGACCAGGAGTGAGTAGGGGTGCTGGGCGGGGTAGGTAGTAAAAAAGAAATATGAGCAGAAAATTCGAATAAAGCGGGCTTGAAAGCTGTCTTTTTCACATCTTGAAGCCATATCCCCTTTAAACCCTGCCTACCCCGCACACCACCACTATTCACTCCCAGTCCCATAACTTCCTTGGGGGGTTTGAACAAGAAACTTTTCTTGTGGTTTATGCATCCAGGTGGGGTCCTAGTAATGTTTCTGAAAACAATTTGTTGAAAAGCGTTCGGGAGCTAATCTGCAAATTTACCTAATTTTCATTAAATCCTTCAAATTTCAATAACTCAATTTGCTATTAACGTAAGCTTTGTTGGATAGAAAACCAACATTTAAGTTTATTTTCGGAAAACTTTTGTATATTTTCAAACCATAAGTAATTTTGATAAAATATAGTACATTGTTTCTGCCACATAGGCTATACCGGTAATCAGATTGATGCCTGCTCGCATTTGCCGTTAAAAACATTTTAATGGAAATTCACGTCCATAACACATTTGCTGCATCTAGACTTTTGAAAAATGTTTATATATTTTCAAACAATAAATTTGTTTCAATGAAATATGGTACATTGTTTCTACTATATAGACAACCAAGTTTGATGCCTGATTTCATCAAAGAAAGACATTTGTTATTAAGACAACATGATTCAAATTTAGAAGTTGACCTAGTCTTAGGAGTAAAGTTACTCTTAACACCGAAAGATGTCGTCAGTTACTGTGCAAATGACTTTTTGGATATATAGTAATGTTTTGAAGATAATTGTTCTTAGAGACTATTACAGATTGGCATAACAACGTGTGGCTCGAGAACAATACCACTACAAGTTCAACAAACCAAGTAAAATAATACTAGATTTATATATATATATATATATATATATATATATATATATATATATATATATATATATATATATATATAGCTCTATTTTGCGTGCAAAGAAATTCTCAAAAATTCGAGAGTCGTTACCTCTTTATAGGCAAATTGTTCATTACCAAAGTGAAAATAAATGCTTCTAGTCTACACATTTAGCATCTCAAAAATGTACGTTACTTGCTTCAAATGGATTTTTTTTTTGCTTTGTTAACCTAGTTAACATAAAATTACCTAGAAAAATTCAATCAAATGGTAAATATTTCATTAAAAACTTTGATCCTTCTATTAAATAGCGTTGGCTCAAGATAACTTCTAAGACCCTTTGGTATCCAATTTAAAATTTTAATTAAACATTACAGTTATTTTAATGGAACAAACTGGGTTCGAATTTTTTGCATTAATTCCAATTACAGCGGACTTATATTCTGATCTTTTAAATAAATCAATAGATACATCGCTATTATTTTTCAAGTATACCTTGTCTAGTTTCATAATGTCTTGAAGAGTTATTTTAATGCTGTATAAGCAGATTTTTTAAGTAACCCATCCGCCATGATGTAATTCCTGGAAATATGTAAGAAGACGTTTGAAGGTTGGTCCATTAGCACCTTGGAATCTTGCCAGGGCCTTCTCTATAACTTCTATCAATTTCCATTGGAGTTTTATCGCTGAGAACTTTTAGAATGGTGGATTATCCCGATAAAACGTTGTTGCTGATATCTTTGTTATGATGACCTTATTGTAATAAAGTTTCAGGTGCCAGCTCCCTCTAAAGTCTAGATAAAGTTGCTACGGGGATACAGTTTCATTTAAAACTTGCTGACGTTGAATTTTATAATGTAACACAAAGAGTATTTTGCATTCTACTACGATTCCTTTTGTTTCAACAGCATAACTTAAGTTTTAGTATTATATATATATATATATATATATATATATATATATATATATATATATATATATTGTAACACGGAAATAATCGTTAATGGTTTATTACTGATGTTAAAATATAAAATAACAATTATAATTATTTAGGGTTCAGGCTAACATTTATAATTTCAAACTTATTGTGGAGAGAAAGTTTTCTAGGATGAACACTCCATTATTCTAGTCAGTACTGCCAGCCTTTCCGTCGGAAATGTCATCAACACAACAACTGCACGCCCTCCTCTGACCGTGGGCGACACGTGGATGACGTGAACGGGGATGGGGGTTTGTTACAGTATATATATATATATATATATATATATATATATATATATATATATATATATATATATATATATATATATATATATATATATATATATATATATATATATATATACATATACATATATATATATATATATATATATATATATATATATATATATATATATATATATTTGTGTGTGTGTGTGTGTGTGTGTGTGTGTGTGTGTTTTACAAAATACTGAATGTACTAAGAATAGATAATATATTCTTTAATATCCAGGGTAGAACTGAGCAGAAAATATGAGGAATTGGATAGGTCGAGACAATGCTTTAAAGCATTACTGGATAAAATGGAAGAGAAAAGCGACATATAAATCGAAATAGACAAAAGAACCAACGGAATACTAATACCAGTAGAAGATGGAGAGTAGATAAGAGACAATCTAAAAGAAAATACAATCGAAACGATGAAAAGAGCAGAGAAATTTACAGTAACTGTATAAATACAGTGGGAAGATAAGGAAGAAGAGTCTTTTGGATGGGCCAAAGATACTATTGACTTCCGACAAAAACCGGGAGTTTATTAAAAGCTTGAAATAACTACGAGAAAATCTCTATTGGGCAAACGCTGAGATCAATACCAACAAGGCTCAAAGAGCACATAGTTGATTTCAAATTCAATAGAGCAGAAAAATCTAGCGTTGCCCAAAACATAATTGACTCGCAACATAAGGAAGGCGATAGTAATCTTAAGTTGTTGAAGGCAGTCCCGAATATATTTCCAGAAAATTCATTTCAAATAGACCCCTTCTCTGATGCTTTGGCAGTAGTTTTAGTCAGAGAGTTTATGGTTTAACTGTCTCTAATTTTTAGCAAATTTTTGCAGAAGAAAATCTCTAATGAGGAGAGCACGGCTTGTGAATTGAAAAGATTTTTTCAAATGAGCGCGAGCTAGGCTCCTAGGACCCGTACCCTGGGTTAGTTTCAGTTTGTTTATATATATATATATATATATATATATATATATATATATATATATATATATATATATATATATATACATATACATATACATATATATATATATATATATATATATATATATATATATATATATATATATATATATATATATATATATATATAGATTGACGCATTTGTACGGTAAAGCTCACTATTACTGGTTTTTTTTCTCTAACGTCGGCCTATTTCCGCGACTATGGTCAATCACCGACGCCAGGGAGCCGTTTCACCTCACTATCCTGGAAATTTTGCCCAACCCCTGCTTTTCTGTAAGGATGGTACGGATCTTTAACGTGCCCAACATTGCATGGACACGGGACCGACGTCTTTGCGCCCCATCCGAAGGGCGGAACGTACAGACATTCAACTTGCTCAAATACAATGCCAGAACCTTGGTTGATGTTAATGTTACAGTTTTTATTGAAAAAGTGAAAAGAGTACCCTGGGATCGAACCCAGTACCCTTCGGTTCAGAGGCACACGTTCTTACCACTGAACCACCGAGGTTCTATTATTACTGTTATTATACATACAAAATACGAGAAACAATCGTATGTATTAAAGGGTATCTTGAGCTGCATCTAATAAAAATTATTTCCACAACCACAGGTGGCCCATAAGTCGTTGGCGATACAAATTTTCTTTTTATAAATCGAACACCCCCTAGGTTAATGCATTTTTGCATTTTCCATCGAATTGTAATGCATGCTTGTTTTCGAGTTATTTCAATTGTTTTGCAACTTTTCGCATTTTGGGTACATATCAAAAATTGTGATATGGCATTTTGACCAATAGAAATCGGAGTTCCTTGCAAAGGACCATTCGGAGAGGGGTTCGTTTCATTCATTTCAAACGAGATGCCGTAAATAGGGCGCTCTCAAATAGTGACTGAATTTAGAAAAATCTAACTATTGTAACTCAATTGTTTCAAAGAGAACAGCCTGTATTAGCGAATTTTCATTCGGAAAAATTTGCTATTAGAAAGGTCACGCTGAAAAGCTTTTGAACAACGTTTTTCAGATGAGCGCGAATTTGGGTCCCTAGAACCCAAAACTAAAGTCCGCTAAAATTTATATATATATATCTATATATATATATATATATATATATATATATATATATATATATATATATATATATATATATATATATATATATATATAATTCAAGAAATACTAAACTGATTTCAATGAAACTAAGCAAAAATAAGCTCGTTAATCAGCATTTACACTCAAGTTTTTCTGGTGGAAAATCGGGGAAAACTTTTTGAAAACGCTATATTTTTGTAAGTATCAGAGTAACTGGAATGTTCTGTTATTGAAAATGATAGACGACATGAAATTAAAAATTTGCCAAATGATTGTTATTTAACTGGGGGTTCAATCAGTTATTAAAATACACTATATTTGTAGATTTATTAACGGCCCCAAATACAGTCTTAACCCGGCCTAGACATATTTTGCTGTCATATCACATATCAGAAATGTGAACAAAATCAAGCCAAGTCTCTATAAAAAGGATTCTAAAAGAGTTTCTTTTATCTTTAAATTTAAAAATAAGACGTTATATAAGACCGAAACAGTTGTGGGATGTGTTTCAGTGGTAATTCTACTAATTCTGTAATTAATTGTTACGTATACTTTGAATATAATATCCCGGGCATAAAGCCGATCAAAAGTATCACGCAAATAGAACGTTGGTTGTGCCTAGATGGCGCAGGGGGCATCGCGATTGCCTCCTAAGCAGAATGTGTGGCGATCGAATCCAGCTCGAGAAATGTATGTTTTTTATGTTTTATTTTGATATTTGGAGAAACAATAGTCCACAGATTTCATACGTTTTGAACAATATTTCATTTTTCTTTAAAACGCGACTTAACTTTAGCGTTAAGACAATTAACTTTTTTAAACAATTTATTATTACTTAAACACAATGATTACTTAATACAATAATGAGACAAAAATATATATATAAGTGATATTAAAATACTTGACACGCCATGTGCCAGACTAACTAGGAAACAAGCAATGAACGCTCCTGTCTCGGTGCTTATCCTATTTATAGTCTTCCTCTCCAGGCGTGGCACTATTGTCTCTGGAGGTGACCTGGATCTGCTAATGCTGAATGTCACCGGAGATATTCCGTTCGCACTTGCTGGTTTTACGCCTGCATTCCTACAGGCGCCACTTCATGATTATGATGACACTGCGGTTTCTAAGGAGGCCAGGATACATTGTTGCACAATAGCCTGTTGTTGTGGCTCTATTTATCTCCTCCCCCCTTTGAAGAACGAAGCTACGGTTCGTTCCGGATTTTCAAGGGAAATCCGGCTTCGGTGGTTCCTGGGTTGATCTTCAATTCTCCCTTGTCGGTTCTTGGGTTGATCTTCGTAGTTCTTCTAGTGGTTCTTCTTCTTATGACTCCCCATTTGACGGCTATCATTAGGATGGCGGTTAAAATAGCCACGTACAATAATATGGTCCATATACTCAGGTGATGTAATGGTAGTTCCATTCGGCCTGGTATATTTTTCTTAATGTTTTGGAGTTGGTGTTGGATCTGCTCGATGTTATGCAGCTGTACGTTGTCTAATTTGAGTTCGGGTACCTTTTCGTAATTTGTTTCTTCCTTCGTAGTGGTGGTTTCTAATTTGGGGAGATTGAATAGTTGTTGTGTTTCTGCTGTAGTGGGGCCGGTTTTATAAATTTTGTTTCCTACTTTCAATTGGCAATTTGGTTGGAGGTTGACCAATTTGGTACCCTTGATGATATTGGTCTACTCTTGTTCCTGGCAAGTTATTCTGGCGTTTGTCTCTTCTGGCGCTAAGATGATGTATTGACTGGTTCCATATCTCGAAACTGTGGTTTGTTTAATTTTGACTAATTCTTGGTTACAATTATCGATAGGCTTTTGAAATTTTATTAGTTTTATTTCACATGGGTTCTGATCATTCATGGCTGTTGGATTGTCGTCTTGGCAGAAATATAATTTGTTCTTTAAATTTTGACATTCTTCATTTCGAAAGGCATATTGTTTACTGCTTAGGATCAAGTATTTGGCTCTAGGGATTATCATGGTAAAGGTGTGTGGATTTTTTGGGACAGGTAATGTGTACAACTGATAGTAATCATATTCTGACTCTTCAACTAGAGGTATTTCTATTTGTAATATAATTTGGAATTTATTTTGTACTGCTTTTATTTTGAATATTTTTTCATACAGATTCAGATCAGTGGTTGTTATTAGTTTAGCATTTGTTACGTTTTTTTGTATTCTATTGATTTCTTTTATTATAAATTTTGGTTTTAATATGGATGTGTGAAAAATTCCTAATTTTGAAAAAAAGATTGCATTCTCAGTTGTGAGTGCTAATTCTTGAATATTATTCAATAAATGTCCAAGCTGGGTCAGCAGCTCTAGGATTTTGATGCGATGATAGTGCGTTAGTTGTTCGCTCCTAAGGCTATCAACTGTGTTACCTAACTCGTTTATTCTATTTATTATCGTGCCCTGATTGTGACTCAACCCTACGATCGTTTTATTGAACTCTCCGATTGCTTCTAGCATTACCGAATTTTGCGATTTAAAAAGATCATGAATTTTGTTTTGGTCTGTACTTAATATTTCTATTGCCTGATATATACGTTCGCCATCTTGTGAATCGAGATTGCCAGTTATTGATTTAAATATCGATCCTAGCCCATTGATTATGCCCCGTCTCTGTCTCTCATTGATGTTATCTCTCTCTAAGAATATCCTATAAAATGTATCGTCTATATTATCTATAGTAAAATTTAATGTTAGTATAAAATTATGGTATTCGTCGTGGTAATCTTTTGTCATAGACGTAACTGTGTTTATGTAATGTCTTTTTATTTGGTTATAGTCTTCGTGTAGTTGTGTCAGGTCATGTATATGTATCAAGTTCCAGCTGCTAGTCTCTGTGTATGCTGTACCTAATTTCTTTGGCAGCATACCTGGATTGTCCGTCAAGTCTTGTATTTGGGCTGTTATTCCTGTGGCAAGGAACCTGCAAGACGTAAATTTCTTAGATGTGCTATTGTCTGTTCGTCATTTTTATGGTTTATTAGAATAGCTTTGTTATGTTCTAATAAGGATATTATTGAATAGGGTCCTGAAAAGGGGTTTTTATGTTTTTTATGAAATCCCGGTGGTATCTGTTTGTATACCACGTCGCCTTCCTTGAACGGCTGGTTCGTGTTTTTATTAGTTCGTTGTAAGGTTTTTTGTTTTGACGTTTCTATGCGACTTCTAACAATTTCGTAGATGATTTTCATAATTTCTTTATGTTGTACGTTATACTCTTGCGTAATTATTACTTCCGGGTCGTAGTTAAACATTTCCGGTATATAGCCGAATATTAAGTCGAATGGTGGTTTTAGTGTTTGTGAGTGTATCGTGGAATTATAGGCGAATATACAGTAGGGTATTAATTCTATGGGTTTCATATTTTTGAATTTCTCCTTAAATAATCGATAATGTTCAATGATGGTGCTGTGAAATCGTTCTATGGGTCCGTTTGATTCGGGGTTTTGGGGTGTTGTGGTGTGCAATTCTATTTGGTATGTCTCTAGTAGTTCTTTTACTACTAAATTCGAGAACTCCGTTCCTGGGTCCGCAATTAGGGTTTTACACGCTCCGTACTGTGAAAAGTATTTAATTAAGTTTTTTGCAATTTCTGTAGCGTTTTTGCTTTTGATGGGAAATGCTTGACCGAATTTACTGAATGGATCCAATATGGTTAAAAATATTGCTCGTTCAATTTGGAACGTATCTACGTGGAGTGTTTCTAAAGGTTTGGATGCTGTTGGAGTGTGTTCTAATGCTATCTGTACCGGGTTCCTGTTATATTTGCACGTTTTACACAGCTCACACGTTTTTACATATTCTTCTATGTGTTTCTTTAAATTGGGGTAATAGTATTTTCTCTTTATTCTTAAGTAAGTCTCCTCAGCCCCGCGATGGTTGGACTTACCCTGATGATATTTGACTATCATATCCGTTAGCTCGTCTTCCTGGATTTCTTCCCTCATTTCTAAACATCTATAAAATTTTGGTGACTCTACATTATTAAAGTTTTGGTTGATTGCCGTTCGTAATCTTGTTCATTTACGAAAAGGCAATAATATTTTCTTTGTGGTAAACAGTATTCCTTTATAAATTTTTCTATTTGATTGGGGTCATTTAAATTAAAGTTTGCATAAATAAAGTTTCGTTTGTCTTTCCTTACTGAGAATATTTCTGGTTTGTCTGTGTTTTTAAAGACTATTTGATTTGTTTTACTGTTAATAATTTCTTCCTCTAATATTGGTATACCGGGTGCTGAGTAAGAATCCGCATTTGAATTAGCTGTTTCGTCCTCGTTTATTTCTATTACACCTTCGTCGTCCTCTATTTCTATTATTTCTTCTTCCTCGTCGACATTATTGGCCATTGATTGGTTGTCTATATCTATGGGGTGGATCTCTACTCGAGAAAGGGCGTCCGCTGCGCAATTCAGCTTTCCTTTCTTGTATTCAATTTTGAATTCGTATTCTTCTAATTTTAATCTCCAACGGAGTAATTTTGAATTTGGTTGTTTTAACGAAAATAGCCATTTTAATGGTTTATGGTCCGTATATATAGTGAATTTGCGTCCGTATAAGTATGGACGGAAATAATTAGTTGCCCACACGATGGCTAGCAATTCCTTCTCTATGGTGCTATACCTAGATTCGGTTTCGTTTAAGGTACGACTGGCATAGGCTATCGGGTGGTCTGAATTGGGTTCCCCTTGGCTTAATATGCCCGCTATCGCCACGTTTGAAGCGTCGGTTGTTAGTATAAAATCATTAGAGAAATCGGGTGGTATAAGCACGGGTGAATTCATTAAAATGTCTTTACATGAGTTAAAGGCACCAATTTATTCCTCGTTATTAACGTCTATTTTAGAATTCTTTTTTAAACACTTGGTTAGTGGTTTCGCGAAATTTTCAATAAATTTTCTGTAATATCCGACTAGTCCTAAAAATGATTTAATTTCTTTTTGGGTTTTTGGTATCGGGAATTTCCTTATTGCGTCTAGTTTCCTCGGATTCGGACGGATCCCGTCTGGGCTCACGACGTGTCCCAGAAACTCGGCTTCCTTCTTTAGGAAATCACTTTTGTCTAGCTGGATCTTTAAGTTGCTTTGTCTGAAACGTTCGAATACCAGTTTTAGTTTCTCTATGTGTTCTTGTAATGACGTGGAGAAAATTATGACGTCATCCATGTATACCAGGCATGTTTGGCCAATTAGACCCTCTAACACGTTCTGCATGAGCCTGGAAAAGGTCGCTGGAGCCCCTGATAACCCAAACGGCATCCTAGTGTACTCCCAGTGTCCCGTATCGGTGGTAAACGCCGTTTTTTCGATGTCCCGGGGGTCCATTTCAATTTGGTGATATCCAGAAATCAAATCGATTGTCGAGAAATATTGAGCTCGTCCAATTTTGTCCAGTATTTCATCTATTTTGGGAATTGGGTGTCTGTCCGGTATTGTTTTCTTGTTTAGTTTCCTATAGTCCACTACAATCCTCCATTTTTGTTTATTTGACTTGTCTAGTTTTTTTGATATGACCCAAATGCGTGAACTGTATGGGCTCTGACTTTTCCTGATTATTTTTTGCCTTAGCATGTCATTTATGTGTCGATCTACTTCCGGTTTATGTATGTATGGATATCTATATAATTTAGAATGGACTGGTATGTCGTCAGTGGTCCTTATTCTATGTTTTATAGCATTTGTGTGCGTCAATGGTTCGTCCTTGTTTAAAAATATGTCCTTATATTCTGATAACAAATTAAATAACAACTGTTTTTCCTCATCGTTTAAATAATCTACGTCTATTTGTTCCATTATAATGTTTTCGCATTTAATCTGTTTTTGCTCGCTCCCTGTATGTCGAGTATTCGTATTATATGGTTGAATTGTCGATATAACATTCTCTTGTGTTATAGTAGGCGTCCTTGAGCTGCGTTTACGTTCATCTGTAACGTGATACTTATATTGGTTACGTAATCGGCTAGTCTCTAGGTTCTGCGGTGTTTCATAATTTTCGTCCTTGTGCGCTAACATGTAATTTACGAGTTCAAGTTCTCCATTACAATTGAAGTACTCTTTTGTTATGATACTGTTTACAGTGGCTGTAGTATCTGGGTCTTGTGAACCATCTGCTTTGGCTTTTATTCTTGCCGGTTGATTGACATTGTTTAATTGAGGGTATTGAATTTTAATGATTTGCTTACCTAGATGCATGACTTCATTTTTAAAATCTATTCTGGCTTCATTGTCCCTTAGGAATTGGATCCCAATGAGACCTGAATATAAAGGGTTAAAGTCGAAAAGGCAGAATTCTTGTGCCTTGTTCGAAATTGATTTAAGGGTGATATTTATGCGTTCTGAGTGCGTCGAAGTTCCGTGCGGGGTCCGAATAATGAATGGTTATGTCCTTATTTTGTTTGCGAAATCTTGATGGGCTATTATTGGGTTTAATAAATTTTTCGACGATCCGCTGTCTATCAATAATTTTCCTCTAATTCCTTTAATTTCTATATATGGTAACCTATTTAAATCATTAATATTAAGTACATCGACTACGTGTCGTGTTGGGAGGTGCTCGCGATGGGAAAATTTCCGTGTTGGTTATCGTATTCGTCAGCAGGTGAATTTCCCTGGCTTGCCTCATAATTTGCGTAATTTGTATCGTATTCTATGCTATTTGATTCGTAACCCCCGTTGGTTACGTTGTAATCGCTAAACTCTGTATTATGTAATGGGGCTGCTCGTCTTTGTGACAACCTCGTATTCGAGCTGTCTACTTCCATTGGCTCGTGATAGTTCCTATTGTTAATTATAGGGTTTTGTCCCTGTGGGTTATTAAAATTCTGTCGTCTAAAATTGTTTGAAAAATTAGTTCTATTCATAAATTGCGGATTTTGTCTATTTTGAAAATTCGTTTGATTATATTGCGGTCTATTTTGTTGCTGAGATGGTCTAAAATTAGGTTGAAAGTTTGTTGGGTTATGTTGTTGGTTATTGTGTTGTTGAAAAGGTCTGAAATTAGGTTGAAACGGTCGTTGAAACTGCACATTGTTAAACGGTGCGTTATTTGGTCTTGGAAAGAATTTTTGTCCGTCTGACCTATTCTGATTAAAAATTTTTTGTACTGTTTTGTCCCTATAAACGAAATTTTCTTCTGCGAATACAAACTTTAGGGCGTCTTCTATGCTACCTGGTGACCTACTTCTAAGGGCTAGACCTAACGGGTTCCTAATTCCACCTAAAAATGCTTTTAATGTTTGTTCCTGGTAAATGTTCATTTTTATTACTTTAACGCCTTCGTTCTGTTCGTTAGCTATTAGATTAGATATGAGTAATTGTTCGATATGCCTGCATCTGTTAGCGAATGCAAGGGCATCTTCCGCATTCCTTTGTTTCAAGGTGAATAGTTCTGCTAGTAGGCTACTAGAATCGCGCTGATCGCAAAAATTATCCACAATAGCGCTTCTCAAGTCGGTCCATGTGTTTATTATCTTAGTGTTAATTATAAGCGTCGCTGTTCCCGTTAGTTTTGTTTGAATGTAATTTAATAAGAAATGATTCATATATAAATTCTCGTTTGGCATATAAAATTGGTTCATTACGAGGTCGCATGACTTTAAAAAATTACCTACATTAGCTGGTTGCCCGTCAAATTCGGGAATAGCTTTTAAGAAAAATTCTTTGAACTGGTCAGTCATGTTGCTACTACTATTACTACTATTTGAATTAGTTACTGTTGCGATATTATCGCTTATACTTATCGATCTCAATCTGTACTCAATATTCCCTAAGCTTTGTGACTCGTCTTCTGAGTCTGACATATAATTATATCAATACACACACATACAATTGAAAAATATGGCAGGAAAATGTGAAATTGGATAGCAGTAAACAACTTACAATACTATGATGGTTTCTGCTCCCATTTGGCTGCTTGGCTATGACTTCTGCGTAACTTGGTTCTAATTGGTTATTGGGCGTCGATACGCTTAGAAATCGATATTCTTTCGGTTTCTTAACCAATCCTACCGACTGCGCCACTTAACTTTAGCGTTAAGACAATTAACTTTTTTAAACAATTTATTATTACTTAAACACAATGATTACTTAATACAATAATGAGACAAAAATATATATATAAGTGATATTAAAATACTTGACACGCCATGTGCCAGACTAACTAGGAAACAAGCAATGAACGCTCCTATCTCGGTGCTTATCCTATTTATAGTCTTCCTCTCCAGGCGTGGCACTATTGTCTCTGGAGGTGACCTGGATCTGCTAATGCTGAATGTCACCGGAGATATTCCGTTCGCACTTGCTGGTTTTACGCCTGCATTCCTACAAGCGCCACTTCATGATTATGATGACACTGCGGTTTCTAAGGAGGCCAGGATACATTGTTGCACAATAGCCTGTTGTTGTGGCTCTATTTATCTCGCGTAAATAAGTTTGTCACCTTTGAGTCTGAAATTATAATATTGCTATCGTTGATATTGAAAAAACTGGTTTGATACGGTTGACTATAACCAAATTATACTGGCGAATAGTAAGGAAAAATAACTGCTACATTTATAATTTGGCAAATACTTTATTTTTCTAAATATGAACTAAGTTTCCTTTTGAAAATCTTTTGTATAACTTTAATGAAATTTGCAATACAAGTTTCTCTTAAAGATACTTCACTACCTACAGATATAGCAAGATTTTGTTCTATAGCTTCATAGAAAATTGAGTTTTGGATATTTTTCTCAAAATGAGTTAGAACGCAATTTTTTTTTGATAATAGAGAAATATCGATGGTAACACTTTCGAAAGAATTATTCAAATATGCGCGTACTAGGACCTCTAAAATCGTTCTTCAAGGTATGTGTAAGCTCAACGTATTAACTTTAATAATATGCCGTATAAAGAAGCTGTACAATTTTCATTAAAATTCGCTACTATAACGCACTTTCTGCGTTCAGAAATTTTTTGCGTTTAAGAAGTGAAGGGCACAATTATAAATGTTAGTAGGGTATTTTAAAAAAAAAGGTTTTCGGATTTTCGTGACAAAATTATTTTTAAATTTTCATACACAAACTTTTTTGGGAGTATTGTCGAAAAGTTTATTTAATGAAATATGGTACATTGTTTTTACTATATAGGTTATACTGGTAAACCAATTTATTATCTGCTTTAAACACATCTATTGTTAAAAACTTTTTAACGAAAATTCACTAACATAGCGCACTTTTATTTCTGCCTTAGTTGACTGCACTCTATAGTTTTCGATGTCCTAATGATATACATCAATACCTTGGACACACTGTATACGTTAGACGGTGTAAATAAATTTGCCAAAATGAAAGCCACATATATAGCAACTGAAGTAGATACTATAAATATTAAAGCAGTGTTATAAAGGCACTGGTAGAACACAGAGTGTTTTTCATGAAAGATGGTCAAGAAAAAGTTCTATAATCAAAAACATTCCCATTTTAAACCCGGTTTATTCTTTTCGTGAAGAATTTAAAATATCAAAACAATAGCGGCGGCATTTTGAATACAGGCGATTTATACAACATTATGGTCGAAATCCTATTGTAATGCTGCTGTCATAATTTGTTAGAACAAGTCTCGTGTTCCGGTAAATCCCGCCGGCTTAATCCCCCAACACTTTTACAGAAGGCTCACTTAATGTAACCCACTATTTATAAGGATTTGTTCCGTCCTTAATCGTTTATTTGCCCGTTGAATATAGAAAAACTGCCTGTATTACATTCTCCAGCAGTGGCGGCACTTGGAAATTTTTCTTGGGTGACAGAATTCATAATACTTTTAATAATAGTAAGGTGAGTGGTGTACAAACAGAAGTAATTTACCACTCCCTAAACACGCAGCGTGGGACAATGGGATTCCCGTTGTGGTTCCCTCCGTCTACGAACAAAACTTCCCGCCGACTCCAAAGAAACTCTCAGCCATGCATAGTGAAGTTAACTTAATATATTCCTCCACCTGTATGTCCGACCGCTTCTTATCATGAAGCATGCTCCGAAGATACTGAAGAGCTATACACCGTGTAGTTTGATAGACTTGTTCCAAGAATGTGTGACAAAGGAAAGAAGGTCGGCAGTTGATCTGCGCTGGCGGAATCCATACTGACTGTCGTGGATTAGACTGTGTTTTTCAATAAACTTTAGTAATTCGGTGTTTATATAATCTTCCATCATTTTAGAGACGACTAAAAGGAGAGAAATCGGCCTGTAGTTGCTAGGAAGCGCTTTGGATCCTTTCTCGGGGACGGGTTGTACTCGAGCAGTTTTCCTGTTACTATGGAATATGCCTCTATTGTAAGATGTCTGAAACAGACGAGTCAACACAGGGGCAAATTCTAATACGCATATTTTGAGAACAATTGCTGGGATCTCGTCAACGCCAGAGGGTTACCTGGTATTAAAAGAAGAGAGCATCTTTCGTACTTTTTTAGTTTTGAAAATGATATCCGTCCTTTTATGCGCGACAATGGGGACTGTTGGTGGTTGAACATTTGGAGGTGGGTTGAGAGTAGAATTGCCGGAGAAAAACGAAACAAAAAGCTCAGCTTTGCCCAGGGCGATAGAAACAATTTCATCCCTGAAACAAGAGGTGGGAACGTGCTCTTGCAGAAATTATTTCCAATAGATTTAGCAAGAGTCCAGAAGAGTTCACTGCCATTGGAGATTGAGAGGATTTTGTTTTTGATGTGGTTATTAAACGAGTTTTTTGCCTCCGAAAGAATGCGGACATAGCGGTTTCTTGCGTCGTTAAATGCTTGACGGTTATCTTGACTGGGATTGTGTAGAAGCGTTTTATGAGCTTTGACATTTCAAGTCTGGTCTTGTCAAAGGATTTAGAGAACCAGGGCTTTTGAGTGACTGAATAGGTTTTCTGTGTACGTGGAATAAATAACTCCATGCCAGCTGGAATTTTTTCGGTGACGTTTTGTGAGATATCAGAGGGGTCAGGATGAGAGAAGCGGAGAGACGCCCATGGAAATGAGGAAAAGTAATCCCGCATTACGTCCCAGTTTGCGGAGTTGTAGTGCCAAACGATACGTGGGTGTGATGACTGTGTGACCTCGGGTTGCATTGCCCAGGAAGCAGTGACCATGCCGTGGTCTGGGCGACCAAGTGGGGCGGTGACTGATGTCTTATAGCATTTAGGTTTTGTAGTAAGAAGGAGATCCAAGAGATTTGAGCTATTTGTTGGGATGCGAGGAAAGTAAGTAGGTTGCTGAGCCATATTGGCTAAAAAATTACTGGCTGCGAAGGCCTCCGCCGCTCTCCCTTGTGGATCGGTTTTTGAAGATCCTAGCCGTTCCGTATTATGGACATTGAAGTCACCAAGAATAGTGACCTCGGTTGCTTTTAACATCGACAAAACCGGTGGGGCGTGTCCAATGACACAACCACAGTCCTTGAATTACATCATCCAGTGTTACGTCATCCGGTGTTGCATCATCCAGTACTGAGGCGTCTGATATTTCATCATTTTTAGTGTAAAGTTTAGGTTTATAAATAGGATAATTTTGTCCATGCAGTTAGTTTAACGAGTTTACTGATGAAGACAACATCGTTGTCAAAATACTTATCTAGCTCAGAACTCTCTGTAATTATTTTTGTAGTTTCTAGGGTAATTCTACTTTTTGTATCAATTTTCAGTCACAGTGCCCAACCTCGTTCTTTTATGTAACTTTAAAATCACATGTGTTTTAGGTTTAATTGATTTTCTCGAATGCTTATTGTAGATGCTGGTTCAACATTTCAGGATTACTATCAAGCAATATATTTATCACGGTTTGTATTTTTGCGTGGCATTTTCAAACCGAGTCACCACTGTTGTACAATATCGTTCGATTTGAAAAGCAAGGAAACGCCTGGAATTGCAACGTTTTTGTCGGGG
Organism: Tillus elongatus; assembly: GCA_964006375.1. Lineage (NCBI taxonomy): Eukaryota > Metazoa > Arthropoda > Insecta > Coleoptera > Cleridae > Tillus > Tillus elongatus. Next base: position 1,653,864 of record OZ023270.1, read on the forward strand.
TCTCATTTCCCATCCAAATTGAACATTTGCCATGGCGGAAACAACACGCCGGCTTCCGGCTGAACCAGGGCGACAGTTTTTTTTGTTTCGATGCCTGGCCTACTCCAATATTAGATGCGATATGTCAGAGGCAATGATGCGACCGATGGTGTAATACATATTGAAATTATTTTTTGTTCTACGGACGGACGGGTGGTTTTTAAGAAAGACGTTTATGAACGGCTCTATATGGAAATGAAAAGAATGCAGGAGCAATAACGTGTTTCGGTTTGATGTTTTATAGACAGGAGCGGCAACGTGGCGTGAAAAAATGTTCGGTTCTCTGCTATGTTATTTGATTACTTTCGTTGGAAGATGGAATAAAAAGAGTATTTCAGCAAGCGGTTACGAGACAGTTCTGTCTACGTATTCGACTAACAAAACGGAAAATAGGCTTTAAATTTTATTGTGTAGTGTTTTATGTTGTTTCTTATTTGTATACAGTTTTTTTAAATAAAAATACAAATATCCACAAGGATTCACTAAGTGAATATTGTAACCTGTGCCAAGCACTGATAAGTACACAAGTCACCACAACACATTTTAATAAACTTGACGATCATTTCACTAAGAAATTTAGCGTCAGCAGATGACGAATAATTCTAAATATCTTATATCCATTAGCGAATTTTCATTAAGAAAAATTCGCTAATAGAGAGGTCACGATCAAAAGCTTTTGAAAGAATTTCTTCAAATGAGCGCGAATTTGAGTCCCCAGAACCCAAACCAAGGTCTGTTAAATTTTTTATATGTTTATTTTATATATATATATATATATATATATATATATATATATATATATATATATATATATATATATATATATATATGTTCAGAAAAATTTCCGCGGTCTTTAATGTGATACATACTTGGTTCTTGGGTTGAACCGCGTCCAGAATTTATGAAAACTCGACGTTTCGGCTCCTGTTTTGGAGCCATTTTCAAGAGGTAAATGATATATGTACGGACATTCTAAGGCCTTAATCTGCCTACTCCTTAGAGTGATGGACAAAAGTGGGTAAGGGAAATATGTAAGGACACTCTAAGGCCTCAATCTGCCTACTCCTTAGAGCGGTGGACAAAGGTGGGTTGGGTTGTTGTTGCTCGATTACAAGGCCTCAATCTGCCTACTCCCCAAATGCCACCAGAGATCGTCTGTGAGGTATCAGTGTGTTCAACCCTAGATCAAATCTCTCTGAGGCCTAGGGTTGAACACACTGAGACCTCACAGATGATCTCCGGCGAGATTTGGGGAGTAGGCAGATGGAGGCCCCGTAATCGAGCTACAACAACCTAACCCACCTTTGTCCACTGCTCTAAGGAGTACGCAGATTGAGGCCTTAGAGTGTCCTTACATATTTCCTTTACCTACCTTTGTCCACCACTTTAAGGAGTAGGCAGATTGAGGCCTTAGAGTGTCCTTACACATTTCCTTTACCCACCTTTGTCCACCACTCTAAGGAGTAGGCAGATTGAGGCCTTAGAGTGTCCTTACATATATGTTTTATGCTCAGGTTTTTCAGATGGAAAATCAAGGAAAACTTTTTTAAAACGCTATATTTTTATAAATATCAGTGTAAATGGAATGAGGCTTTACATGTGGCTAGAAATAGTACAAATAAACTTATTTTGTGAATTTTAGGTAATTTGGTACACTACATTTAGAGTTCTTTCCAAATTATAAATTAAATCCCAAATACATGCGACTTAGTGGTTAAAGTCCAATGTCTGACAGACAAAGTAGTTAACTGTCACGCGTAGATTGATTCATACAACAGGTATACACCATACATGAACGGTAACTAAACTAAATATATACCATGCATAAAACATACTACCCGAACCAGCAATCGTGAAATCACGGTCGCAATTGTAGAAAATGACACACGACATCAAATTAGAAATTTGCCAATTGATTGTTGTTTAACTGGGGAGTCAATCAATTATTAAAATACACTATATTTGTAGCTTTATTAACGGCCTCAAATACAGTTTTAGCGCAGAATAGATTTATTATGCTGTCGTATAATATAGCAGAAATGTAAACAATAGCGAGCCAAGTCTCTATAAAAATGATTCAAAAATAGTTTATTTTATCTTTAAACTTAAACATAAGACATTATATAGGACCGAAACCGTCGTGGGATGTGTTTCAATGGTAATTCTACTAAATCTGTAAATAATTGGTACGTATACTTTGAATATAATATCCCGGGCATGAAGCCGATCTAAAGTATCACGCAAATAAAACGTTAGTTGACGTGTACCTAGATGGCGCAGGTGGCATCGCGCTTGCCCCCTACGCAGAAGGTTACGCGATCGGATCCAACTCGATGAATGTATGTTTTTTATGTTTTATTTTGACATTTGGAGAAGCAATAGTGCACAGATTTCATACCATTAGAACAAGATCTCATTTTTTGTTCAAAACGCCTAAATAAGTTTGTCACCTTTGAGTCTGAGATGATAATTTTGTTATTGTTGATATTGATAAAAATCTGGACGCAGCAAGTGCGTTATGGAAGTCAATTTTCATAAAAATGTCTTTAATAGCAAAAACGAGCAGGCAACAATCTGATTACCGGTATAGCCTATGTAGTAGAAACCACGTACCATATTTTTTCAAAATTACTTATTGTTTGAAAATGTTCCGAAAATAAACTTAAATGTTTGTTTCCTAGCCAAAAAACCTTAGGTTAATAGCAGATTAAATTATTGAAATTTGAAGGATTTAATGAAAGTTCGCTACCAAAACGCACTTGCTGCGTCCAGACTTTTTTCTTACAAACATGCATCCTATTTCGATAGAAAACGCAAAAATTCATTAACGCATTTGTTCTAAGAAAATTAACTATAAATTATAGACCCTTAAACCATACACCTAACTAAGCTTACAGCGAAAGCATCTACTTAACTAAACCGACAGCCAAAGTATCAGCGAAAGGGTCTAATTGAAATTAATTTTATGTAAATATTTGAGGAAAATGAAGACCAACGGCGGTTGAAGCTGAAACATAAGGATTTCCAGAACACACTTCTTGCATCATCTTCTTTTCACAATCCCTATTTGTTTCACGTTTCTTGCCTAAACATTGCCAATTTTGACGTTTTAAATTGCGAGTTTGACGTTTTGAGGAAAACTCCAAACTTTTTATTTTTAACTGCCCATAACTTTTTTCTCTTTAAACTTAGAGTACTAAATTTTGGGACGTGGTTCACCCTCTATAATTAAAATACGCGTACCAAATTTGGCTGCTTTTACTTTGCTACTTCAGGAGATATAATTTTTCTTAGAAAGAAAACACCAAATTTTCCCGGAAACGGGGCTGATTTTCCTGGCTAACGAAATTATTCAAGCCACTTGCAAAAGGCAGGTACTCACCAAATATTATCAAAATCGGCTTGTTATTTTTTGAGTTATCGGTATGATAGACACTCACACATATACAGTGTGGAACAGCCAAATGGAATAAATTCGATAACGGATAAATGAGGGCGTGTTGGGAAAAACGCTTGGACACGTCGATTTGTATTTTTAACTGCGCATCTTTTTCAAGAAAAAAAAATTATATAGGGTGCGTCATGTGACAGTGGCCAATACCAACTTTCTTATTTTAAATACAAGCCCCTGTATATTATTAATTTTTTGGATTCTTCAGAAAATTCTAGACATAATTTATGTACAATGTTCTATACCTATCTTCAACTGTTTCGGAAATATTAAGTATTTTCAGATTTATTACAAAAATTAACATTAAAAATAGAAAATTATTTTATTTCACAAATTCGCTACATTGCATTCAATACTTATTTCCCATTCAGCTCTTGATAATGAGAAAGTAAACAAAAACCATTCCTGCGTTTCTTTTTACTGATATGAAATGAAACAAAAACAAAAACAGTTTTCTTTCTGTTCGTATAAAACTCGTAGCCTTAGCAACTTGTTGTCTGCCTGCATGACAGTAGTGATTAGTGTCAGTGCTATTGTCGTTTGAATTTCGTTAACTGTACGTAATAATATCAGAAAAATGGTTCATTTAACAGAAATGCACAAAATAACCATTCTACAAATGATTGGTTATGGAGATAACACACGGACACAGATGGAAGTGTCTCGCTTATTTCACGAAAAATTTCCAAATTTGCCGCCTGTATCCCAAGGAACAATTAGCAAAATAGAAAAGCAGTTTCGCGAGCTTGGTCATGTGAGACAGATAAAAAAAGTAGCTGCCAATGCAGTAAGTGATGATACGAAATTGGATATTACGCTTGAGTTTCAAGAAAACCCACATACTTCTGGTCGACAAGCAGCCCAACTATTCAACGTTAGCCACACAGCAATTTTTCGAACATTAAAGGAAAGTAAAATGCATCCCTATAAAATGATACCAACTCAGGAGCTCATGGAGGACGATTTCGATAGGAGAACGTATTTTTGTGAACAAATGATGGCAATGTTAGATAACAATGTGATCCAATTAGAAGATGTTTTGTTTTCTGATGAGAGCACATTTACACTTCACGGTCATGTTAATCGTCAAAATTGCCGCTATTGGTCTAATGAGAATCCTCATTGGATGAGAGAGGAACATACGCAATATCCTGAAAAAGTTAATGTTTGGGCAGGAATTGTTGGAAATCATATCGTAGGTCCCTTTTTCATTGATGGCAACTTGAATGGGGATAAATATTTAGAACTGCTCCAAAATAATGTCGTGCCAACTTTGACAAACTTATATCCAGATCCAGCAAACCCACAAGTTCCTGCCAATAAAATATGGTTTCAGCAAGATGGAGCACCGCCCCATTACCAAATCAATGTCCGGCAGTACCTGAACCAAATTTTTCCAAATCGGTGGATAGGGAGGCGCGGATCGATAGAATGGCCAGCACGATCTCCTGATCTGTCGCTATTAGACTACTTTTTGTGGGGATATGTCAAAAGTATTGTATACAAAACTAAGCCCCTCAACTTAGATGACTTAAAAAGACGAATCACGCTTGCGATTAGATCAGTCACGCCTGAGATGTTGAGTAATGTTAGAAGACATTTCTATACCAGATTAGCATGTTGCCAAGATGTTCGTGGCGAGCATTTTGAACATTTACTACATTGACATTAATTTTTTTTTGTTTTTTTAAATTATTAAGAAATAATCAGTATTTCTTATTAGAATTTGTGAAATAAAATAATTTTCTATTTTTAATGTTAATTTTTGTAATAAATCTGAAAATACTTAATATTTCCGAAACAGTTGAAGATAGGTATAGGACATTGTACATGAATTATGTCTAGAATTTTCTGAAGAATCCAAAAAATTAATAATATACAGGGGCTTGTATTTAAAATAAGAAAGTTGGTATTGGCCACTGTCACATGACGCACCCTAAATAATTTTTTTTTCTTGAAAAAGATGCGCAGTTAAAAATACAAATCGACGTGTCCAAGCGTTTTTCCCAACACGTCCTCATTTATCCGTTATCGAATTTATTCCATTTGGCTGTTCCACACTGTATAGGGTGGCGCATTGAAAACGAAACAGACCGATTTGCGTCCAGAGAATTTTTTTTAAACGCTGAAACAAGTCAATTTTAATATTGAGGGGGACATGTCTTGACATAAGACTCAACTTTGTCAAATCAACCCTTAAGGGTAGTGATAACAACCCTTATATTTTAAATAAGGAAAATGGGTCGAGTGTTACATCATTTGAAAGCTCTTTCTTTTCTGAATTCAACACACTAATTTTTGGCTTAGTTTTATCAACTCGTTTTTAAAATTATTCACAGTTGGAGTTGCGAGAACGTCAATTTTTCGTAAAAAAGCTAAAAAACAAAACCAAACGTTCAAAATTGTTTATTCAGTTAAGAAACTGTTCAAATTGTTGACCACAATCTTCCATACAAAAGTACAAATTTTGTTCAAAACGAGCTCTGCCATTCTGGAGCATTTGTGGAGTTATTAGCGGCATTCTTCAATAATGCGTCGTCGTAATTCTTAAAATTTTTAAAATTATTCACAGTTGGAGTTGCGAGAACGTCAATTTTTCGTAAAAAAGCTAAAAAACAAAACCAAACGTTCAAAATTGTTTATTCAGTTAAGAAACTGTTCAAATTGTTGACCACAATCTTCCATACAAAAGTACAAATTTTGTTCAAAACGAGCTCTGCCATTCTGGAGCATTTGTGGAGTTATTAGCGGCATTCTTCAATAATGCGTCGTCGTAATTCTCCAAGAGACTCCGGTTCTGTTACGAAAATTCTACTCTTTAAATGGCCCCATAGAGGAGCTCCATCTTGTTGAAACACTAATTGATTTTCTTGATAGCGATCATCATTTTCAACAATGTCAATTAGTAGAGAGTAAACTATATCTTCTAGTAACTCCAAATACGTTTCGCCACTCAAATTGCCATCAAGAAAAATTGGTCCGATTAAACGGTCTCCAAAAATGCCAGTCCAGACATGCAGTTCGTCTGGAGTTAGAATGTGGACTTCATGAAAATTACTTGGACTATTATCTGCCCCACACCGACAATTATGACTATTGGCTGTAGGGTTTAATAAAACCGTAAACTCGCCTAAAAAACAGATATTGAACAGAAAGTTCCCGTTATCAGCTATTCGTGCAATCATTACTTCACAAAACTCTAGCCGCCGATTAAAATCATCTTTATTCAGTTGTTGTACAAGATGAATTTTATACGGGTGAAATTTATGATGCTTCAATATTCGCTGTATAGTTCTTCTTTTGATGTTTGAAACAGTGGCCAATTTTCTCGTGCTCAAAGTCGGGTCTGCAGCAATTTGTCCTAAAACTTTAATCTCAGAAGTCTCATTTCTAACCAGAAATTCACGTTCAGGATCCCGTTTTTTGTTGGCTATTGAACCAGTTTGTCGAAACTTTGCAGCTAACTCCAAAATGTATTTTCTGTTAACATGTCTGTTCAGATGTCGTTCATTAAACAAATTCGCGGTACGGTTGGTACAGTCATCGTTTTTGAAAAAAAGAGTAATTATTTCAACTCATTCTTCTACAGAATTCACCATTGTGAAATTAATTTTCGGTAGTACTATCAAGTATCAAACCGACCGATTAACTGAAATAATAAACCGCATTTCTCTCATTCCGATAAGAAATGTTCTGATAGTCATTTTTTTGTTTACAAACAAACAAAACCTTGATTGTCAGCACATTTCTTATCGGAATGAGTGAAATGCGTTTTTGCATCTTCAACTATAAATAATTTTTAAACGAGTTGATAAAACTTCCAAAAAAATAGTTTGCTGAATTCAGAAAAGAAAATTATTTCAAATGGTGTAACACTCGACCCATGTTCCCTATTTAAAATATACGGGTTGTTATCACCACCCTTAAGGGGTTGATGTGACAAAGTTGAGTTTTATGTCAAAACATGTCTCCCTCAATATTAAAATTGATGTGTTTCAGCGTTTCTTTAAAAAAATGTTTCTGGACGCAAATCGGTCTGTTTCGTTTTCAATGCGCTACCCATATATATATATATATATATATATATATATATATATATATATATATATATATATATATATATATATATATATATATATCGAGTACGGGATAAATAAAGGGTGATTTGGTGAAAATTGACATTTTTTCACTAAAACTTGAGTATTATACCGTTTCAAAAATTTCTAGGTACAAGAATACAAATATTTTCTTTGTGGTCAAGTCATGGGCCCTAAATTCATTCTATGAAAATGTCTTTCTGAAGAGAGTAAATTTATATGTGGAAGCTATGATTGTTACTTGTAGCTCTATTTTCATTTATATTATCATAACTAAGCTGCAATACAATAAAATTAGATTATACATTACTAACCTCCACACACAGAAACAAATGTTACCATATTTGTCAGCAAACTTCCATTTACGATTATGCAGGCTACAACCATTCAAAAATTTGAACGACATCCAAAGTACCAGGGCCTTAAATAATATTAAAGAAATATATTAAGTACTCTAGTTTATTTCTGTAATGTTTCCACATTCCGAACATTTATGTTAAGGATTGTAAGAACGCAAACAAATTTAAAATGAGAAGCGCACCTTGCCGGGAAACATCTGGATAATGGTCTCTTACTCTAAGCAGCCCAATTACTCCCCTTCTTTTTCTCCAGGAGAACATCACCAGCTGTGAGATACCTCAAACAACTTTTCAAACAAATGACATCTCCTCTGTGTTCTTCCTTAGGTAGATAATGCGGCTGTTAAATATTAATTAATCGAAGTTTCCTGGTAAAAGCCCTTCGATACCACCAACTCACATCTCCCTCTCCTGCTTTACCTAAAGTTTGATTAATGAGTTGGAAAATAATTTCGAGTTAGCTGCAGATTGATAAGTTTGAGATTATTTTCTACTTGTTAGGAAATTAGTATCTTGAATTGGCTCGTAAGAGTGACTTCCTTCGATATTAGCTCGTCTGCGGAATTTGCCGTAATGTTAAAATTAATTTGTAGAGAATTCGCAGCTGTCGATTGATAGTCTCTGATTTCTGATGTAATAGCGTAATAGGGGAAGAAAGATAAGTATACAGAGTGGATATTCCTCAATTGCTGAGAGTGTAGTTTCAAAATTTGCCTTGCAACGTTTGTCTTCTCTAATTGTAATAACCTTTAAAAATTTAATATAGCTGTTTAAAATTATCCATCAAAACTAAGTTAGAGCGTCGGTGATTCAGTGGTAAGACGTGTTTTTTTTAAATGTTTCAAAAACACATTACGAGGGCTTATAGCCTAAATGTATCGTACCGTGGGTATCGACAAGGAGGAAAGAGGAAACTTGTTAATTCTGGACTTGAAGGTTTGGAGGTTCGGAAGAGAAGGAAAAACATGTGCCGGCAAGGAATTCCACAACTTGGAAGTCCTCGGGACAAAAGAGCGGGCATAACAAGATGTTCTATGTCTGGTGACCTGGACAGTAAAAGGGTGCATTCGCTCTGTTCACCTAGTAGATCTGTTGGGGGCAGCAGGTGGAGGAACTATGGAAGAAAACCCCTCTGAGCAGTGCCCGTGCAGATATCTATAAAAGAGAGAGAGAGAGGTCACCAACGGCACGTCGGCGGGCAAGGGATGGCAGCCTTTGGGTGGGGGTAGGGCCACCGATGAGATGCATAGCTCTCTACTGAATGCAGTCCAGGATAGCGAGTGTAGAAGCGGCAGCGGCACCCCAGATGTGGGGGCAGTATTCGAGGTTTGGTCTTATTTGTGAAGTATATAAGGTAGAAAGATTAGCTGGTGAAAAGAATTTGCGAGCCTGGAAGAGAAAACCTAATTTTTTAGCAGTCGCTTCTGGAATTGATGTGACATGTTGGTGCCAATTGAGATTTCGATCCACAGAAATGCCAAAAGTGAAAAGGACTCATTACTTTGAATAACTTGGTTGTTCATTGTGACTGGTCTGGGGCTGGTGTATCTTTTATGAGATTTGGTGGTGTTGAATTGTACAACATTTCTACTTCCGCAGTCTAATATTTTTTGGATATTCATAGAGACAGAACCCCCCATGATAACTAAGTGTGGGGGGGGGGGCAGATCCAGCAACACCTTCATGTATAAATTTGGCTGGGATCGATAAACTAAAAATCATGAGAAATGGTTGATTCGAAATTTGCAGATATTAAATACAGCTTTTGATTACGATATTTTCTAACTAATTGATAAAACTGAATTTTATAAAATATTTCCTTTGTTATCAGAAGTTGCGAAAATTTGAAATGTTTATACATGAAAGCTTTCACTACATAAAATTTCTGAAGATCTGGCAACCCCGGTAAGAAACAACTACAATTTGACATCTTGCAATGATTGTAACTTCCATTGTTAAATTTTTTTATCTACGATTTATTTAAATAGTATAGCAGTACAGGTAATATCATCTGTCTTTATCGAACTATGCAGATATTGCATTACAGAATTTGAAGTGATGTCGAGGATTATTTTAATATTATTTTCCAATAACTTTATTTTTCTTTGATTAAAATAGTTGAAAAAAGCTTCACAACCACGTCTATATATGTTCTTTTAACTCGTGAATTTTCCTTTCAATCACTTAAACAACTTGAAAGATATTGCGTTTTAAAATAAAGTTATTTTTGTTAAGAAGAAATAGGCGTTAATATCCGATGAACGAACTCATCCAAGCTATTAACAAAATGAGGGTCGTTCTCAAATTTGGTTAAAATCGGGATCTCCCCATTAGTGAATTTTTTCTACAAAAAATCACTAAAAATTAAACAAAAATTACAAGAACTACAACTTATAATTTTAATTATGTTCTTCTTCTTCATCGTCGTCTTCCGAACGCTGTAGTATTTCAAAGTCCTCTTCTTTATCGTTTTCAACGACATTTGTCTCCAGGTCTTCCATGATTTCGGGGTCAAAGGTTCTGTCTTCATTGACATCACTCTGATATGGTAAATCATTGAGACAAGCTTGCCCATTACACTGGCCAGAAGCTAAAGAGCACTGCAACCCCGATTTCCTGCATCCACATCGCGAACCACAACCACTCTTGCAGTTGCAGAATATTGTGTTAAGCAATTCCTCTGGAGCAGGTGCTAAAATTGTCGTAATAGGTTCCAGGAATTCGTTACGCATTGTCCAACCCCATTCCTGCGGTTCCAAATCATGCCCTAACCAAGTTTGAACTTGATAATAAACACGATTGAAATGTTGGTGGGCTGCTGCACTTGTTGGTGGAATATTTGATAACTGCACAGGTTTATTCAGTTTTGTAGACTTGACGTATTGTGCATAATAAAGATGATCGATACTGTCCACAGATTTTGGAGCATTATAAACTGACAACAAGATTTGAATTCCATTCTCAAATAATCTTTAAACCAGACAGTTTTCTTCTTCAAATGCTGCTGCAAGTTGATCCAAATTCACAGTTTCTCAAATGCTTTTAAAAACATTTTTCCCTTTTTTAAAAAGCGCAGAAGTCGTATCACAGCCACTTAATGCGTGCAGAAACAAAATGTGTTTTTTTGAACGGTGATACTTATCAAAACTTTTGGGAGAGTATATTTTTGTTGGAATCGGTTATAAGTGTTATTGAGTAGATAGATATTTGATTAATGAAAAAAAGTTATTAAATATAATGTAATAGTTAATAAGAAATAAAAATTATTAATAATTATGTATTTATCAATGATTATTAAACTTTATATGGCGTGTATTTGACCGGGACTACCGGTTGACGTTAAATGATGCTCTAACCGCGCGCTCCCCGCCCTCTATCTCGAAAACGATTCAACGTATAAAAAAAATTTGAAACAAAAGTTGTAGAGAATTTAATCCTCTACAATATTGATAATAAATACAAATAGTAGATAACCCATAGGAAACGAGATATTTGCAAGAAATTTGCGAAAAATCGATTTTTGTGACTTTTGACCTCAGATTTTAATAGTCGCCTACATCCTACCATATGTAGGTTTTGAGACAACTTTTAGGATGTCAAAGTACAAGTTTATACTAGTTTATAGCTGGGTATCTCAAATTCAGAATTACTTACCTACTTTTGACTAAGATGACTGGACTAATAATAGTTATCATGACGAATAAATTCAATTTTAGTCACTGAAAAGTCTTTAGGATAATTTAGTATTAATGTACCCTCGTAAGGCTTGGTTCATACAGACGCAACTTGCTATACACGGTTAGCGAAACCTATTCCTGTTGGTTCATTTTAAACAATATGTCATAATTATTTAAAATGGACCAATAGGAATTAGTTTATCGATTCGCATTTTGCAACTCGCATCTCTATGAACTGGACTTTTTGCTTTCCTGCATAAAACGGACCACAACAGCATATTATTCTTTTTCCATAGAAAACTACTCGTACTTATATGCTGACTATAATAAAACTATCCTAAAAAAACATCAGCACTAAAATGAATGATGACGTCAACCAATCAAGGCAGCAGAGCAGCGAATCTTCAGATGTTCAGTTGTTCGTGTTTCTAGTCGAGGGATTTTCTCTTTCGAAGAGGTATTAATCAATGCTCCACAGTTACAACTTCTACCATATTTCATCTTTCTTAACTGGATGTCCCCACGTCGATAAGAAGCTTATCGCAAGAATTTCCTTCAGTTTACTTTTTATCTCTCCTTTTTTGTGACGCGTCTCTAACTCTTAATGTTGGCAAGATGCAGCATGTGTGTGCAAGATAATTAATCTTGTTGAATTGCGGTTGCTTTTAGTTGTGGTTTTGTAATTTTTGTCAACAATTCTGTTGAGGGGTTTTCTTTATTCTGTTGGCTGATTCCTAAATAAATTCTGTGTACTTTTAAGAAACAAGTATAAACTCATCCTCTATCCAGAGTCCCATTCCAGTTTGATGCCCCACGCGTTATAATACGTTACACGGATGACTTGATGAGTCTTTTCTTTAGCTCCAAGTTAAGATGTTCGTTGGAGAGAAGAGTTTTCGTTTATAGAATTCTTGTTTCGCCTTGAGATTCCTCTTACAAGTTCTTCGCTACATTTATTTACCATCATTCGTAATAATACTTCCAAGGTACGTAAGCATTTATGCTTGCGGAAGTTGTTGGACTCTTGGCTTTATATCCATTTTCATAGTCATATTCTCACTTTTATCTTAATCACTTGTGTTATTAGTGAATTTTCCTTAAAAAAATTCAATGACGAGTATATTTCGACTTTTCAATTAAAAATAGTCTTCAAATGAGCTCGAACTAGCCCCTGCCTAGAATAGATATCCGGGGTCAGTTTCAATTTTTATATGTATGTATATATACATATTATATATATATATATATATATATATATATATATATATATATATATATATATATATATATATATATATATATATATATATATATATATATATATACATAGTGTGTCCACAAGATAAGGAGGGCCAGTATGGGGATCTCCAAAACAGTAGCAGATACCGACCTGATTAATTGAGAGAAAAGTTGCGCACTGAAAAGACCAACAGACCGACGATTAGATATCTCCGAAATTTTTTTTTGCTTTTTCTGATAATTAAAAAATTTTGTATTTTTAATTTTACATTTTATTTTTTTCTGGCCTTAATGGTGAACCTACACCAATGCCGATGGCACTTCTCCACAGCAACTTTTCTTAAAAACATGCACTAATGAGATCACAACTTTTGAATTTTGAAAACATTTCTTCAAATGAGCTGGGAACTAAGACCCCTGGAACATATTATAACATTTAATTTTAGTCGCAGCAAATAGTACTCAAGGCTATGCAACCGGTAAATCATTTGGTCGAGTTACACTCATAGATTTCACGGTTCAGTAGTCCCGTATCATGATCAATGGTTGTGACGTAATCTCATTAATAACACTTAGTCAATGGTCTCACCAATACTCATGTTCAGAGTAAATTTCAATTTCCCAATTGGCAATTCTGTCAACTGATGACTGTCACTGTCGCTTGATTTCGAGAGATAAAATTGCATGAAATAGCAAAGACGTGAAAAATGTTCTTTTCCACAACGGCCGCTGAAAGGCGTGTGTCCCTTTGTTAAAGAACGAAAATTTCGGACACCAGACAGTGAGTAAGGTTTTTTTAAATATATAAATTGTCTAATTAATGATGTGATTTCCAGCACGCCTTTTTTTTCTTTTCTTCTTTGTACGCCGCTAACAATATTTCATCCTGCAAGTTGAGATGGTAATATTATAAAATGAGACGTTTTTTTGGAACTCACATAATATCTTCCACGTTCTAATGCAGCCTAATATGGTTCTGCCCTAAATTGTTATTTTTTTCTTTGGAACTCAAGTAATGGATACCTGTTGATTGGGATGGCCACTTATTATGGATAATTGTTGAAATTTCGCTGATGGTAATGGTAAACTTTGTGATAATCTTATCTCTGGATTCAAGTCTGAAGTACGAGCCCTCAGCCATTTTGCAAACCGAGAAGAGGTGATACCCATTTCCCATTTAGTAGCCATTAATTGGAAGGGTGATGCAAAACTCTAAGTTTTATAATTTTTTCTAAGAAGCAGCTGTCAACAACAAAGATTAATTTTACTCACGAATAATTTCCGTTTGATTGTCACTTAATGACATTACGAATGTATAAGTTGCCTTTGCGTTAAACAAGATTTAACTTTCGACTGTCAAGTACATATTTTCATAAAAATTAGCTTTCTTTTAAACTCAATAATAGTCACTTCATTTCACTTAAATTTCAGTTATAACATTTAACAAATACTCAGTATAATACTGCCTGGATTATATAAGATAAATTATATCATTTTAATGATAGAAAATGTATTCATATTTACCATGCCACTAAATCGGATGTGAGCATAGAAGTGATCACTAAATCAAACGTGTAAAGTATAAATCACGGATTATAAGGGAACTTCAGATTTTGCTGTAAACTGCTAACTAGTAATAAATACCATTCTGAGTTTTAAACTTGAGTTCTTTTATTTTATCATTGACTGTATGTAAGAAATGTGCCTATGGTATTGTGGTACTGTCGAACAATACATATTCACTAATTAAGACAGTTGGCGCCCTGCACACTTCAGGTAATATCTTTTAAATTAACCTAAGACCGCAACTATACCACACATTAGAACTTTAAACAAACCTGAGCTCCCGACTGACTAGCATAGGAGGCTGGCTCTTACTCATAAGGTCAGCTGATGGTGCTTTGCTTATTAAACGAAAATAAGGAAAGAAGATCATTACAAATGACGTCCAACATAACATCTTTATACAAATAGCGCCCAACATCATTATAATATATCCGAGGTCAAATTAGATTTTTGTATGTTTATATATATATATATATATATATATATATATATATATATATATATATATATATATATATATATATATATATATATGTATATATATATATATATATATATATATATATATATATATATATATATATATATATATATATATATATATATATATGAATATGTAGGTATTGCACCGATAAATCAAAAAATAATGGGAGAAAGGTGATCAAATTTGGTAGCTAATTTCATTTTGAAAGTGACTTTGATAAATTCGTCAGCTAGGAAAATCGGATAAGATTTTCTCAAAACATTTTTATGTTCCTTGCGAAACTTTTTATATCTTTGAAAATAGCAAAGTAAAGGCAACCAAATTTGGTACCCGTGTTTGTATTATAGAAAGTACTCTATGCACAAAAACTTAGGTCTCTAAGTTGAAATAAGAAAAAAGGTATAGGCATTTAACAAAAAAGTAGAATTTTCTCAAAACGTGAAAGTCACTATTTGAAACGTCAATAAATTGGCAACATTAAGGCAAAGAATCTAAAACGGATACGGGCTACGTAAAGAAAGTGTCACAAGAATAGTGCTCTACAAACCCTTAAGTTTAAGCTTCAACAGCCATCGTCCATTATTTTACAAAAACCTTTTCAGAAAATTTATTTCAAATAGAACCTTTCTGGTAATGCTCTGGCAGTAGTTTCAATTAAGTTTATGGTTAAAATTAGTTAATGAAGAGATCGCGACTTTTAAATTCTAAAACGATTTCTCCAAATGAGTGCAAACTAGGCGTCCTAGAATCCATACCCGGGCGTAGTTTCATTTTATATATATATATATATATATATATATATATATATATATATATATATATATATATATATATATATATATATATATATATATATATGGTTTTTTCAATATCAACAATAACAAAATTTCTTCTAAAAATTATAATTTCAGACTCAAAGGTGAAAAAGTTATTCAGGCGTTTTAAACAAAAATGAGATCTTGTTCAAAACATATGAAATCAGTGACTATTGTTTCACCAAATGTCAAACAAAAAGCAAAAAAACATACATTCATCGAGCAGGAATCGATCACGCAACTTTCTGCGTAGAAGACAAGCACGCTTCGAACCGCCCTACTTGATGCAGGTGTTTTCTGACATCCATGTGTCCCGTCAAGAGTTCTGTTATGTTCCTGAGCTGTCCTCTGCTAAGATTTATCAGCACCACAGCTCTCTTTGAACTGGGTTCCTCAATTACTGACTTCCCACGTCTGAGCCCTGGACAGTCCGCCCAGTACACCTTGTGTTGGTTTCTGACCCAGGACTTAATGGCTCCCCTGACAGTGCTCTTTGTCACGCCCAGAGCCAATTATGGTCCCATAAATGGTTCTGCTGACCCTCTCTTCGCGAGACTCTCAGCTTCTTCATTGCCATTGACCCCCGAGTGACCCGGCACCCAGATGAGTGTGACCTCATTCTGCCCAGCCAGGTATCTCGTCTCGTCTCGGCATTCACTTACCAGCCTGGAATTTACCCATGGGCTACTTATAGCCTCAAATGCTGCCTGGCTATGAGGATTCGCTTGTTGGTGTAGCCGCTCCTCTTCTTCTCTCGCACGCAATGTAAGATGGCGTACATTTCCGCCTAAAAGACCGTTGCATGAGCCCGGAGGGAAATATTACCCTGGGTCCTTCCGAATAATCTCCGGCTCCCGTCCCACGCTCCCCGCCCGATTCCTGTTAGTGGAGCGCGTCCCGTGTTAGGCCCGGCGTCTCTCTACGCCATGCCTCGTGGTCGCCGATTTCTACTGTTAACTTGTTTTTCCAGCAGATTCGCGGGCTCGCGAAGTCTGACCTCATTTCGAGCATGGGCTACTTCACGATCTCCTGAATTTTTCAGTGGCTCCTGTAGCCTAAGTTGGTCTTCAGTCTATGATTGCAGGCTAGGCTGTATTAGCCTAGCAGATTAAGCAACACCTCCATGGCGGCTGTTGGGGTTGAAGTCATGGCTCCTGTGGATCCTTTGGATCTTGTCAAGATTTGTTTGGCACTGGATTGTGTCACCTTAGGCCATCAGACCCGTGCTGCGTATGTTAGCGATGACCATTACCCCTGTGTATAGCCAGTGGGCCATACTAGGTCTTAGTCCCCACGTTTTTCCATATAGCCGCCTAGTGACGGCTAGGGTCATAACTGCCTTAGGCAGTATTTTTTCAACGTGACCATTCCAGGTTAACTTATAATCCAATACGACCCTAAGATATTTTACCTCCCTGCCCATTGGGATGTTTCTACCGTATAGATTGAGAATTATGTGGCTCCCCCACTTCCTCCTCCTCGCAAACGGTATGACGGTTGCTTTCTCGGGGCTCACCCCGAGCGCTTGGCCAACTGTCCACCTTTCCACCACTTTCATAGCTGTCTGCATGCGCTCCCACACTGACTGTGTAACCTTCCCTCGGACTATGATGACAATGTCGTCTGCATAGATATGTACCTCATTCCCCCTTCCGAAAGCGTCACTAGCAGGCTATCGACGAGTAGGCACCAGAGAGGAAGACATAGAGCGCTCCCCTGCGGACACCCTGCCTCCATCCCTGCCGCCAGAGTAGCGATCCGAATGAGGTGTTGCTGAAGACCCCCTCTATTATGTCTAGGAAGGCCCCCAGCCCGATTGTTGGTTCGGGTAATATGTTTTATGCTGCTATTTATTTAGTTTGGTTAGCGTTGATGTATGGCTTATACGTGTTGTGTGAATGAAACTACGGGTGGCAGTTAACTACGTTTGTCAGGCGTGGATTTTAAGTCGTTTCAACGCATGTATCTCAGATTTTATGTTTAATTTGGAAGAACCCTAAATATTGTCTACCAATTTACTTAAAATTCACAGCATAGGTTGATTTACACTGTTTCTATCCACATGTAAAGTCGCATTCCAGTTACTCTAATAATTACAAAAATATAGCGTTTGAAAAAATGTTTTTGTATATTTTTCGGGGAAAAAATGCGTCCGTTATAGCTAATATACGCACTCGTCCGCAGCCTTAATACAGTGAAGATATGTGCCAAGTTTCGTTCAAATCAGTTAAGTATTTTTTGAGTTATCGTTCGGATACATATATATATATATATATATATATATATATATATATATATATATATATATATATATATATAGGCTGATTCATAAGTGGTGACCAAAAATGAAACCCCATGTTCTTTGAACAATTTTATAGAGGGTATGTCCTATAAAAAATTTTCCTATAATGCTTGCTTGCTGAAACTTCGCATGTGTAGGCTGTTATGGAAGGCGCGTATTCTACCATAACAATTGAACCGGCTAATCCAGCAGTGGTACCCACATGTCATTGGTTACCCTCAAGAAAAAAACGGGTAAGCCAATGATTTTTTTTTCATTTTTTGAATCTTACTTTCATTCGTGAACAAAATGACTCTCTTGACAATTTTCTGTACGAGGCTTATTTTACGAGTAAGCAATGAAACAGGTAAGTGTTTTAGAGCACAGTTCATGATTTTTAACCAGTAGTTGTTTGGTGGAAAATCGCAATGATACACTTTTATGCCTCCATTGGTCTGAATACACCCACGACATCTTTTTAATATGGAAAATTTAGTGTCATAATAATTTTTTGTACGACAATTATCTTTGTTGTATTTTAGTAAGTAGTAGTCTGGTTTGCCAAAGTTATCATTAAGTGTCACTTGACGTTTATGTTAACAAGTTATTATTTTGAATAGGTGTAAGTGGAAAACTTTATAAAATTGCAAAATTTTCTACTCTTTTACTTTTTATAATGGAGTACCCCTCCGAAGAGTATGCAGATATAATTTTTATCCTCGGATATGCTGATGAAAATGCTCTAGCTGCTTGTCGGGAATATCAACGTAGGTTTCCCACTCGCCGTCAACCTACACCAAGGATTTTTTCCCGATCGTTTTCAAGACTTCGGCAGTGCGGTATTGGACAAAGTCCTGACGCTAGAGCTAATGGTAGAAGACAACATCAACTTGAAGACGAAGAGAGAGTGGTGGATGCAGTGATGAATCAACCTTCTACAAGTACTCGGAGGATTGCCACACAGTTACAATATTCTCAAAGCTTTGTTTGGAGAACTTTACATCGAGAAGCCTTACATCCATATCATCGACAGAATGTTCATTGCCTTCTATCTGGAGATAATGTGCATCGATTAGTCTTTTGTGAATGGATGTTGGAAAAGAACAATTAAAATATCTTATCCCCTAATCTAATCTTCTAGTCTGACGAATCAACATTTACAAGAAATGGTATTTATAATTCTCATAATGAGCTTGTCTGGTCATTGGAAAATCCACATGCAACAAGGACTCGCACATTTCAACATAGATTTTCCATTAATGTATGGTGTGGTATTTTTACCGGATCACTGTTCATGGAAGTCCTGCCACAACGTTTGAATGGATCTTCGTACTTAGCGCTCCTAGAAAACCGTGTAGAAAACATTCTAGATGACATTCCACCAGCAACAATATGTATAATGTGGTACCAGCATGACTGTGCACCAGCGCATCATAGTCGAAACGTTGTTACATGGCTACATGAACATTATAATGAAAGATGGATTGGCAGAACTGGACCAATACATTGGCCTGCAAGATCACCGGACTTAAACCCACTTGACTTCTATCTTTGGGGCGATTTTAAGCGACTGGTCTACAGTGAACAAATAAATACACCAGAGCAGCTACAACAACTGATAATTAATGCTTTTCGTCATATTCAAGCAACAATGAATCCTCAAGACATTAAATTTTCCATATTAAAAAGATGTCGTGCGTGTATTCAGGCCAATGGAGGCATTTTTGAACATTTATTGTGATAAATAAATTACTATAAGCCTGATAAAAGTGTATCATTGCGATTTTCTACCAAACAACGACTGCTTTAAAATCATGAACTGTGCTCTAAAACACTTATCTGATTCATTGCATACTCGTAAAATAAGCGTCGTACAGAAAATTATCAAGATAGTCATTTTGTTCATGAATGAAAGTAATATTCAAAAAATAAAAAATAAGAAAAAATATCATTGGCGTACCCGTTTTTTTCTTGAGAGATAACCAATGACATGTGGGTACGCGCGCCACTGCTGGATTAGCCGGTTCAATTGTTATGGTAGAATACGCGCCTTCCCTAACAGCCTACACATGCGAAATCTCAGCAAAATATATGTGCTACTTTTTTAAAAAATTGGGAAATTTTATTTTTTGAAATTAACTTCAACACCCTGTATCTTTTTAATAAAGCATTATAGGAAAATTTTTTATAGAACATAGCCTCTCTAAAATTGTTCAAAGAACATGGGGTTTCATTTTTGGTCACCACTTATGAATCACCGTATATATATATATATATATATATATATATATATATATATATATATATATATATATATATACACATAAAAAATTTACCGGACCTTGCTTTTGGGATTTAGGGACCCAAATTCGCGCTCATCTAAAGAAACTTTTTCAAAAGCTTTTAATCTCATTTAGCGAAATTTTCTTTATTAAAATTCGATAATAATTAATACCATCAAAAAGTTCGCTGACTGCGCTTTTTAAAAATGTGTCGCATGACTCATGTTGCTATCTAATAAATTAAAGGATGCTCACCCTCCAAAAAGGAGTACTTCATAAAATGTCGATAATGACACAAAATAGTCTCAAATAATCTGTTATGCAATCCTACAAATATCGAGTCCCATGCCTTTCATGGTTTAAAAGTTCTGGCCTTGTTGCGATAGTCATGTCCAACCCTGTATATCGCGTTTGAATGTTCTTAAAGTGTGGAACAAGGGAACACAGTCCGCAATTACATAATTTAATTTTGATATGTACTGCCTCATTTACCTACTGAACATCTGCTTCCTTAGTTTTGTAAAGTTCTGAAATATAGGTCACAGAACAATTAAGTAGGTTAAATGGTAAAGTAAAGTCATAACGAACTATTAGTTCCGAACGGTTGAGTGGGTATTTAACTGGAAATGAAGTAACAATAAACATGCACTGGCTCATCAAACAACATTGCTGCACATTTATACTCATGCAGATACAGATCTAGGTTAGCAATTTAGGTAATTCTGCTCATATGGGGCGTTTAATGTTGCTCTTCTTGAGAAGCTCTTATAGTGAATACTTCCCATATATCTTATTATTTTACAGAATAGGTACCTTGCCAAATATGATTGCAAATCGAATATTAATTACTAAGTCCTAGTAAACACATGTTCGTTAATTAAACGTTTAAAAGGAAACTGCTACCTTACGTTTAATTTTGGTAAAAATGTCGCCCGAATAAACATATAATTAAACCAATATAAAAACGTTTTTAGACATGTATGTTTTAACGTTTAAATATACGTTTTTCTTACATGTTTATTAACAAGGATTTTACAACGTTAATTTAACCATAATCTGTAATGGAGAATATACGTTTATAATTACCGTTTATCAACGGGAATTTGTAACGTTAAACTATTTGCCGCTAATAACGTAAAATATACATTTTTTATACATCTTTATTAACAAGGGTTTCATAACGTTGATTTAACCATCATCTGTCATGAAGATATACGTTTATAATTAATGTTTATCAACGGGATCTATCACGTTAATCTGCTTGTATTAACGACGTATAATAAACGTTTGAATTACAACTAATACATACCTACCAAATGATAGTTTTTTTTCAACCCAGCTGACAGCAGAAGATGAGTACGGTAAATTTTTTGACGATGGCAACTTATAGGACAAACGATCATTAGGTGTAGAAGTGTCAAACTGGACCTCATTGCGGTGTAGATACTTACTTTAAGTGCTCATTGCTCATCAAAACTTCTAAACTTGCTACTCTGCTAAATTTTATAAACCTACCATTGACAAATTATTATTTATGTTTATAATTTTAAATGGGCTTTACAAAAATGGATTAGATCACAAGTCAAATGTCAAATAAAAATAACTTTATTTAAAAAACAAAAATATATTTTAAAAAACTTACATTTCATTATCAAAAAACTAAAATAATTAATACCACATTCTAAAAATATAACAAGCTTCTTCAATCATAGCGTCTTAATCATGAAATAAAAAATATATTTCTTAAATTATTTGTCAACTTCTCAACCAAAAAAAAAGTATTGCTCCATTAGTTTTTTGCTCTGTACCTTTTCGAAGTACCTAATTTCGACCAATCCTTAACAGCACAAAAGATTGCTCTGTCGTCTTTTTCCCCAGTTTAATTTAATTTGCACGATACATGTACCTATATATATATATATATATATATATATATATATATATATATATATATATATATATATATATATATATATATATATATATAGGTACATGTATCGTGCAAATTAAATTAAACTGGGGAAAATAAACAAATACATCAGAATTTATAAACCTGTAGCTAACCATTATTACTCTCATTCGAAAGTTTGATTCACGAACAATCAAAATAGAGAAAAAAAAGGTGTATTCATAAACGTTAGATATACGTCTAATGCCTCAATAAAATTTAACTTGAAAATATGAGAAAGCAACCGACATGGCCGATTTTAAACACGCCGGCTAAACTCATAAGTCCCAATTATTTATTCTACCTAATAACGCTCTATAGCAATCAAAGTACAAGAAATGTGATTAACTTCGACAACTTTTGAAGACAATTATTACATATTGTGATACAGCTTACCTTAACCTAACTTCAAGATATAAAACTTGACACTTTGAGCGGCACTAACTGTACCTATTTCCAAAACTTTTAAGGGAAATCGCTACAGGATGATAATCATTCTTTGTAAATATGTATAAAACAATTATAAATTATAGAACAGACCACCATTCACCATAGCATACAAGTGTCACGTACTGAATATAATATTTAATAAAATTTAATTCCAAGCACCACGTTACACACTGTACTCCATCACTTCACCTGTTCTGTTTCTATTTCTATTTCTTGTTCATTCTCGTTGAGCATGCGCACAAACACTAATTTACAAGGACAAATATGTTTTATGTATTACACAGTGGAATGCAAAAGACAAAATAGCTCCTTTTAAAACATACACGTATTGTCGAATACCTCTCAGATTGATTATGTGACAAAATTTTTAAAAAAGCCAGGAAAAAATGTAACCTATATAACTATAGGTACATAATATAATATATCACATAATATCTCACGCTAAAATATTATTTAGTAAGATACATATATTTTATGTATAAATCCCTACTTCATGTATATTTTTATAGGCGAACCTTGTTGAAACTACGTCTAAATATTATGTTTAAAAACACTTAATTAATAACGTCTTTTACAACGATAAATTGTTAAGTAATTTGCTTTTTTAACGAAAATTAGAAAAATAGTGGTTTTAAATATATCGTTTATATCACATAAAATATCTCTCGCTTAAAAAATGTCTGGTAATATACGTATATTTTATGTACGAATCCCTACTTCGTGCATGTGTTTCATAGGCGAACTGTGATGAAACAACCTTTAAATATTATGTTTAAAAACACTTAATTAATAAGGTCTTTTACAATCACAAATTGTTTCGTTGCTTTTTTTACAAAAATTAGGAAAACAGTTGTTTTAAATATAACCTTTATATCACATAAATATCTCTCACTTTATAAATATGTCTATTTTATGTATGAATCCTAACTTCATGTAGGTTTTTGGTAGGCGAACTGTGTTGAAACAACGTTTAAATATTATACTCTTCATCATTAAGGTCTTTACAACGAGAAAATGTTTACCTAATTTTTTCACAAAAATTAGGTAAATACCTGTTTTACATTTAACGTTTATACCACACAAAATACCTTTCGTTTATAAAATCTTTAATAAAATACATATATTCAACGTATTAATCTCAACTAAACGTAGTTTTTTGATAGGCGAAATGTGTTTAAATAACGTTTAAATATTATGTCTAAAAACTCTTCATAATTAACGTCTTTACAACGAAGAAATGGTAACGTTGCCTTTTTAGCCTAGAATTGAACGTTAATTTTTATAACCGATAACGTTTTTTCAATGGTCTTTACGTAAAATAGACGTTTATTAAACGCACGTGTGTTTATTGGGGTGAGACGGTTCTAAACCTCTCGGTATATTTATAACAGCTTGTTAACTTTAGAGGTGAAAAACATAGTTAATATATGGACATAATACTACTCCATACAGACTTGGAGAATACTTCTCTGGCTTCACTGTTGGTTTTTAGTGGTGAAGGACGTAGCCAGCGCGTTAGCTAACTGGAGCAAGTGGCCCTTCGAATTCCGTCTTCAACTAAAACCAATCCATTTCCAGCACTCTCTATTACACCGTTACTCTTTCCAAAACTTAAATTTTCTATTTTATCCAAATATTGAGTTAAAATAATATTTGAGTTGAAATAAACATAGTATTCAGCATAAAAGCGAAACTCAAGTTGTGGTTCTTTGTTTCAACCTGTTGCCTTTCTACTTTAATTTACGTTTAAGTTGCGATTCGCGAAGTTTCCAACAAGCGAATTCAGAATGTCGGCATAGGTGTCAAAGGGTTTTGTACACGTGACACAATAAATCCACCGGCTTAGTAACCATCAATGGGAACCATCACTGTTTCTTCCAGCTTCTTTTCTCCTGTTGGAGTCACTGAGACTTGTGTCAGCTACCAGTAGTTGATTCAGTCTGGAGATCGTCCCCAAAGAGTAACGAGGTCATTCAAGGCAGAAGACTTGGTGAGTCAAAATTTTTCTCTGGACTAGCAAAGTTTGTCTTACACATTCATCTGGCAAATGAATTTTTATAATATGAAGTTTCATAGACACTCAATCAAGTTTTAGTTTTGAATAACGTCAGGGAGCTCCTATTAGAACAATTATGAATTTCCTGTTTTAATCTCTGAAATTATCTCAGTTTTTTGTAAATTTAAACACGTCATCCTTGAAATTGTAATCAGTGAGTCTTGTCTGCAAAAATATTTAACCTGTACATTGTCTTAAATATCACCTGTTTTTCAATAATTAGTATAGAGTTTTTACGTAGACATACATATATGTATATTTTTCAAAATTGAGCTTCACTCGAGAACTGGCCAGGATATAACTAAAAGATTAACAAAATTGATTGACAAACGTCAATTAATTTACATATTAATTTGTTCTTTTTGAGCTGCAACACACAGCATCTGATTTTTAATGTATACCTCGATAATAAGTGTTTAGATTTCTTTAGTAATAATCAAACCACATTTGTCTCATTATTCTGTCACATGTTTGTAAATTACCAATTTCTTGTCATTGAACTTCTTGCTATTTATTTGGTTTCTATTTGTGTAAAATTAATGTTTCTTTTGAGAGTTACCAACCATTTAATTTAATTTTGTTCACTATAGTTTCGCTGCTTGACAGCATTTTCAAGCAGCAAAACTATAGTCACAGAAGCATTGAAGAACATCCTAGAACTTCCAGAATTCGAAGTGGCCCTTCGAATTCCGGAAGTTCTAGGATGTTCTTCAATGCTTCTGTGACTATAGTTTCGCTGTTTGACAGCATTTTCAAGCAGCGAAACTATAGTCACAGAAGCATTGAAGAACATCCTAGAACTTCCAGAATTCGAAGGGCCACTTGCTCCAGTTAGGTCACGCGCTGGCTACGTCCTTCACCACTAAAAACCAACAGTGAAGCCAGAGAAGTATTCTCCAAGTCTGTATGGAGTATGGACAAGTTTCACCAAGTAAGGGCAACAACAATCAATGAAATAATACTACTCACTTGTGAACACTCTGTAGCTTATATTTTGCATGTTTTGGTATATAAACAGTTTGTTTGTACTGCACGCTTTATAACCTCCTCAAAATAAAAGAGTTGTAACTCGGTAATAGGCAAGCAGTAGTAGTAATATATGCGGGACCTCAAGTGAACCCAAATCTGGTCAGTAGTAAGGTCACTATTTCCTATAAGTCCTACCCTAAAAGGTTTCTATCTATTAGATTTATAACTAGCAAGATTAGAAATAGCTTATAAGGTTGGAAGATCTTAATATTGTCTACTACTTACGCTGTTGTTGTGTTGTTGCACTGCCTGGAGTCTCATATTTATCAGCGCTCCAAACTAGTGCCTGGTTACGATGATCTTTACCTAAAATTTCTCTTCGATGTCTAGGAATGCGATATTAAAGAGTCCCAATTTGGTTGTCACCAAAAAGTCAAAAGGGTTTAAAGAGGAATTAATCTTCAATCAGACAGACATGTTAGTGTAACAAAATATTGAATTTATTCATATGGATTGAATTTGGAATGGTGAACAAAATTAAATTAAATGGTTGGTAACTCTCAAAAGAAACATTGATTTTACACAAATAGAAACCAAATAAATAGCAAGAAGTTCAATGACAAGAAATTGTTAATTTACAAACATGTGACAGAATAATGAGACAAATGTGGTTTGATTATTACTAAAGAAATCTAAACACTTATTATCGAGGTATACATTAAAAATCAGATGCTGTGTGTTGCAGCTCAAAAATAACAAATTAATATGTAAATTATTTGACCATTGTCAATCAATTTTGTTAATCTTTTAGTTATATCCTGGCCAGTTCTCGAGTGAAGCTCAATTTTGAAAAATATACATATATGTATGTCTACGTAAAAACTCTATACTAATTATTGAAAAACAGGTGATATTTAAGACAATGTACAAGTTATATATTTTTACAGACAAGACTCACTGATTACAATTTCAAAGATGACGTGTTTAAATTTACAAAAAACTGAGATAATTTCAGAGATTAAAACAGGAAATTCATAATTATTCTAATAGCAGCTCCTTGACGTTATTCAAAACTAAAACTTGATTGAGTATCTTTGAAAGTTCAGATTATAAAAATTCAGTTGCCAGATGAGTGCGTAAGACAAACTTTGCTAGTCCAGAGAAAAATTTTGACTCACCGAATCTTCTGCCTTGAATGACCTCGTTACTCTTTGGGGACGATCTCCAGACTGAATCAAATACTGGTAACTGACACAAGTCTCAGTGACTCCAACAGGAGAAAAGAAGCTGGAAGAAACAGTGATGGTTCCCATTGATGGTTACTAAGCCGGTGTATTTATTGTGTCACGTGTACAAAACGCTTTGACACCTATGCCGACATTCTGAATTCGCTTGTTGGAAACTTCGCGAATCGCAACTTAAACGTAAATTAAAGTAGAAAGGCAACAGGTTGAAACAAAGAACCACAACTTGAGTTCCGCTTTTATGCTGAATACTATGTTTATTTCAACTCGAAAATTATTGAAACACTTTAAACAATCACAAAATATTGTTACGAGGTAGGATAGGTAACAGAAAGACTTACAAACCTCGTTTATAAGACAATTCGAGAGCCACCTCAAGTAAACGGTGTTCACGCTTGCAGCGTTAGTGCCAGACTCTCTTTTATGCTGAAAACTATGTTTATTTCGACTAAAAAATTATTAAAACACTTTAAACAATCACGAAATATTGTTACAAGGTAGTATAGGTAAAGAAAGACTTAAAAACCCCGTTTATAAGACAATTTGAGAGCCACCTCAAGTAAACGATGTTCACGCCGCAGGCGTTATTGTTAGACTCCTGTTTTATGCTGAAAACTATAATTATTTCAACTCGAAAATTATTAAAACACTTTGAACAATCACGGAATATTGTTACAAGGTAGTATAGGTAACAGAAAGACTTAAAAACTCCGCTTATAAGACTGTGGAATTTGAGTGTGGACTTCGTACAAAATTTCTTGGATTATTATCTGCCCAATAGCGACAATTATGACGATTGACTGTAGAGTTTAATAAAAAGGTACACTCGTCTGAAAAACAGATATTGAACAGAAATTTCCCGTTATCAGCTATTCATGCAGTCATAACTTCACAAAACTCCAGCAGCCGCTCAAAATCATCTTCATTTAGTTGTTGTACAAGATGAATTTTATACGGGTGCAATTTATGATGCTTCAATATTCGCTGAATAGTTCTTTTTCTGACGTTTGAAACAGTGGCCAATTTTCTCGTGCTCAAAGTTGGGTCTGCAGCAATTTGTCCTAAAACTTCAATCTCAGTAGTCTCATTTCTAACCGGAAATTCACTACTCAACAACACTACTGGAAACTTTGCAACACCAAAATGTATTTTCTGTTAACATGTCTGTTCAGATGTCGTTCATTAAACAAATTTGCGGTACGGTTGGCATAGTCATCGTTTTTGAAAAAAAGTGTAATTATTTCAACTCTTTCTTCTACAGAATACACCATTGTGAACTTAATTTTCGGTAGTACTATCAAGTATCAAACCGACCGATACACTGAAATAATAAACCGCATTTCTCTCATTCCGATAAGAAATGTTCTGATAGTCAATTTTTTGTTTACAAACCAACACAACATTGACTATCAGCACATTTCTTATCGCAATGAGTGAAATGCGTTTTTGCATCTTCGACTGTGAATAATTTTTAAACGAATTGATAAAACTTCCAAAAAAATTAGTGTGCTGAATTCAGAAAAGAAACAGCTTTCGAATAATGTAAAACTCGGCCCATATTTTCAATTTAAAATATAAGGGTTGTTGTCATCACCCTTAAGGGGTTGATGTGACAAAGTTGAGTTTTATGTCAAAAAATGTCCCCCTCAATATTAAAATTGACGTGTTTCAGCGTTTCTTAAAAAAAATTCTCTGGACGCAAATCGGTCTGTTTCGTTTTCAATGCGCCACCCTATAAATATCAAGTTCTTTTTTGAAAATATAACATTCTTTAATAAAAGCCTATCATCTAAGAATCGGTTTAAAAAATACGCTTTAGGTTGGGTCGGTCTTATCATGTTCTTATTGACTATTGGGTTAAAAAATGTTCTTGGCATTTACAAACCAGTATAGATGAATAAATTCCTTCACTCTCCCAGTGCGACTCTGTACTGATCTCTGTGTTTATGTTTACTCTAGCTGTACCAAAATCGACACAGAACAGGCGAGTGTGTTTTATAACAGCAAAAACAGTGGAACGTGATAGGTGACGGGGCGATAATAGGAATTAAAATGAGTCTGTGTAAATAGGGTAGTTAGGGGTTGGTAATTACTGCAGCATGTGATCCTATGCAGGATATTCTGTTATGGTTGACATATTACAAAGGGTAATTACCGGATTATAAATCATAATCAAACATCAAAGCGCATTGTTGTTCGACTTATATGACTCGTCATCACCAGAGGTCGTGTCGGTCGTTTGAGCGCCCATTTATTTAGACATTGTGGTATTTAGAGTTTGTAATTTTTGTTTTGTGTTGTGGCCCTGAAGCAAGCTCATTCGGTATAGGAAGTTATTTTTACCGAATTTTTAGTAAGAAAAATTAGCTAATAGACAGGACACGATAAAAATCTTTTGAAAAAATTTCAAGTCAAGTTTAGTTATGAATCGAAGACGGTTACCACTCGCCTAATAGAGCTGCTTATTTAAAAGTATTATACGCAAGCTTAAAGCTTGATCTTTCCATGCTATATTTTCACTCTGGAATTTTAATTATTGCCGTTCATCAAGTTACAAATAAAACTCTGGACGCAGCAAGTGCGTTATGGTAGTGAATTTTCATAAAAATAGTTTTTATAACAATATATATATTTTTTTAAGAAAAGCAGGCATCAAATTTGGTTACCAGTATAACCTCTATAGTGGGAACAATGTACCACATTTTATCAAAATAACTTTATTGTTGGAAAAAGGGCAAATATTTTTCGAAAACTAACTTAAAATATCCCCGAAAAACTGGCCCGATTTTCCTGGCCAACGAACTTCTTCAAGGTATTTAGCCACCTACCAAGATATAATTATTTACAAAAAGCTTTTCGACAAGACTTCCAAAAAAAATTGGAAACAACTTTTTTGCGAAAATCCAAAAACATTTTTTTTACAACAACTTATTAAACATTACTAATTATTAAAATTTTACAAAAATTTCACAAACAATGATTTCTACATAAACAACTAAAGTTCGCTACAATAACGCACTTGCTGCGTCCAGAATTTTTTTCTTACAAACATGCATTATACTTCAATGGAAAATACAAAAATATAATAACATAAGGCGTGTTTAATTTTTAAAAAATTTGTATCACCAACGACTTATGGGCCCGCCTGTGATTGTAGAAATATTTTTTAAGATGTAGTTCAAGACACCCTATAATTAATATATACAAATTTTTTTCATATCTTGTATAATAACGGATATATTGAACTTTATTGATTTTTTACGAAAATTCGACAAAAATTATATACCATTAAACGATAAACTCTATAGCTAAGACTACTGCCAAGCATCAGAGAAATGGTCTATTTAAAATGAATTTTCTGGAAACATTTTAGTAAAATGAAGGACAATGACGGTTGAAACTAAGACTTTAGGGTTTGTAAAACATCCTTCTTGGGACATTTTAGCGAATTTTTTTACAAAAATTCGCTTATGGGGAGATCTGTGTTTATATATATATATATATATATATATATATATATATATATATATATATATATATATATATATATATATATATATATATATATATATATATATATATATATATATATAGATATATATATAGATATATATATATATATATATATATATATATATATATATATATATATATATATCCGACCGATAACTCAAAAAATAATGGACCGATCTTGATAAAATTTGCAGAGTACCTTCCTTAGGCAAGTGGCTTGGATAAGTTCGTTAGCCAGGCAAATCGGACCAGGTTTTCCCGGAAAATTTTGTGTTTTCTTTATAAAAAAATTCATATCTCCGGAAATAACAAAGTAAGGGCAACCAAATTTGGTGCGCGTGTTTGTATTACAAAGAGTGAACTCTGTACCAAAATTTAGGTCCATAGATTTAAAGACAAAGAAGTTATGGGCAATTAAAGCAATAAATGTTGGAGTTTTCCTCAAAACGTCAAACTCGCAATATTAAACGTCAAAATTGGCAATGTTTAGGCAAAGAATGTGAAACAAATACCATTTGTGAAAAGAAAATGTTGCAAGAAGACTGTTCTGCAAACCCTTAAGTTTCAGATTCAATCGTCATTGTCCTTCATTTTACTAAAATGTTTACAGAAATTTCAATTCAAATAGACCCTTTCTCTGATGCTTTGGCTGTCAGTTGAGTTAAGTTTGGTAGCTGTTTGGATATTTATTTTTAGGTTTAGTGAAATTTATGGTTTAACGGCCTAAAATTTTTTTTAGCTAATTATCGTGGAACAAATTTGTTAATGCATTTTTGCATTTTTTATCGAAATATGATGCGTTTATCTTAAAAAAAATCTGGACGCAGTAAGTGCGTTTTGGTAGCATATTTTCGGTAAATTTGCAGTTAAGCCCCCTAACGCTTTTCAAAACACTGTTTTCAGAAACCTGCCTAGACCGCCACCCCCCCCCCCCCCCCCCGATCCACAAACCCCAAGAAAAATTTCTTGTTTACACTCCCCAAGGAAGTTACGGGACCAGGAGTGAGTAGGGGTGCATAATTTTTTTAGAACAAATTCGTTAATGTAATTTTGCACTTTTTATCGAAATATGATGCGTTTATAAGAAAAAAATCTGGACGCAGTAAGTGCGTTTTGGTAGCGAATTTTCGGTAAATTTGCAGTTTAGCTCCCGAACGTTTTTCAAAAAACTGTTCAGAAACCTGCAGGTGAGGTCCTAGTAATGTCTCTGAAAACAATTTGTTGAAAAGCGTTCGGGTGCTAATCTGCAAATTTACCAAAGTTTCATTAAATCCTTCAAATTTCAATAACTCAATTTGCTATTAACGTAAGCTTTGTTGGATAGAAAACCAACATTTAAGTTTATTTTCGGAAAATTTTTGTATATTTTCAAACCATAAGTAATTTTGATAAAATATAGTACATTGTTTCTACCACATAGGCTATACCGGTAATCAGATTGACGTCTGCTCGCATTTGCTATTAAAAACATTTTTATGGAAAATCACTTCCCTAACACATTTGCTGCATCTAGACTTTTGAAAAATGTTTATATATTTTCAAACAATAAATTTGTTTCAATGAAATATGATACATTGTTTCTACTATATAGGCAACCAAGTTTGATGCCTGCTTTCATCAAAGAAAGACATTTGCTATTAAAAATATTTTAAAGA
This sequence comes from Tillus elongatus, assembly GCA_964006375.1. Classification (NCBI taxonomy): domain Eukaryota; kingdom Metazoa; phylum Arthropoda; class Insecta; order Coleoptera; family Cleridae; genus Tillus; species Tillus elongatus. Next base: position 1,685,989 of record OZ023270.1, read on the forward strand.
AAATTCGCTACCATAACGCACTTGCTGCGTCCCGAGATTTTTATTTCCATAGTCCGTATTAGATTCAAGTTCATTGCCTTAATGTTGCCAATGTTGACATTTTAAATCGCAACTTTGACGTTTTGAGGAAAACCCCAATTTATTTTTCTTTAATTGCCTATAACTTTTTGTCTTTCGAGCTACAGGGCTAAATTTTGGTGGGTAACTTACCTATAAGAACATAAACCCGTGTACCAAATTTGGTTGCCCTCACTTGGTTAATTCCGGAGATATAAGTTTTTTTGAAAGAAAACACAAAATTTTCCGGAAAAACCTTGGCAGATTTTTCTGACTAACGAACTTGTCCAAGCGATTTACATAAGTAATTTTTTCACGAAATTTAATCAAAATCGGCCCATTATTTTTTGAGTTATCGGTGTGATACATACATATATATATATATATATATATATATATATATATATATATATATATATATATATATATATATATATATATATATATATATATATATATATATATATATAAACATATAAAAATTGAAACTGACCCCGGATATGTGTTCTGGGGGGCTCAATTAGCACTCATTTGAAGAATTTTTTTTTTTTAATTCAAAAGTCGAGATATCCTTCTTAGTGATTTTTTTTAAAGAAAATTCACTAATATAGTGAATTTTAAAAATGTATTGAGTTTCCCACTTAAACGGCACTACTTTTTGTAATCACATTATTTTTAATGTCATCGTATTTATACTTTCGCATAATGGGATGGTCACAACATTAGTATATCTATTCAAAAATGTTATCGTTTTTAAGTTTATTGCAACAATTAGGGTGCACTAAAAGAAAATCATGTGGTTACCGAAATTCGCTATAAAATACTCAAAACTTATCACAATATTGTAATTAGTATACTCAAAACTTATTTCCCGTTTAGGTCTTGAAGATAAGAAAGAAATCAAAAACCATAGTAATGTGCTTTTACATTGTATCCATTAAAAATACATTAAAGAGTTTCCTGAGGTAATGTTAGTTTGTTTAAAATGCCTAAGCAAATTGTTTTGTAATGATAAGTTGTCATTTAAATTGTTAGTATTATAATTTTAGTTTGAATTTCGTTAACTTCAATTGTGAAAAATGGTTAGATTAACGGAAATGCATAAAATAACAGTTATACAAATGATTGGTTACGGAGATAAAACCCGAACACAACATGAAGTAACTCGCCTATTTCATGAGGAATTTCCTGATTTACCGCCTATATCACAAGGAACAATAAGTAAAATAGAGAAGCAGTTTGACGAGTTTGGTCATGTAAGGCAGATAAAAAAAGCAGCCAATTCACTGAGTAATGAAATCAAATTAGATGTGATCCTTGAATTTGTGGAAAACCCACATACATCGGCTAGACAGGCATCCACTACATTTAATGTTAGCCATGCATCGATAGTTAACATATTAAAAGAAAATAAAATGCATCCCTATAAAATGATACCTACTCAGGAGCTCATGGAAGACGATTATGATAGGAGAGCTTATTTTTGTAAGCGAATGATGGATATGTTGGATAACAATATTATCCAATTAGAAGACGTTATGTTTTTTGATGGGTGCACTTTTTCACTTAACGGTCATGCTAATCGGCAAAATTGTCGCTACTGGGCAACGACAAATCCTCACTGGATGAGAAGGTTGATGTTTGGGCAGGCATTGTTGGAAACCATACCATTGATCCGTTTTTCATTGAGGGCAATTTGAATGGCGATAATTATTTGTCATTACTTCAAAATGATGTCATTACAACTTTGGCAAATTTAGATCATGATCTAAGAAATCCTCAAGTTCCATTGAAAACGATATGGTTTCAGAAGGGTGGAACACCACCACATTACCAACTCAATGTCCGGCAGTACCTTGATGCAATATTTCCCATTCGGTGGATAGGGAGGCTAGGATCGATAGAATGGCCAGCGCGATCACCTGATCTTACCTTATTAGATTTCTTTTTATGGGGATATGTGAAGAGCATTGTGTACAAAACTAAACCTTTTGATTTAAATGACCTAAAAGAACGAATAACGCTTGCGATTAGGTCGATCACGCCTAATATGTTAAATAATGTTATAAGACAGTTTTATGTAAGATAAGGGTGTTGCCAAGAAGTTCGCGGTGAATATTTTGAACATCTACTTCATTGACATTCATAGTTCTTTTTACTGTTTTACATTTTATTACATTTTGCATTACATTTTAGTTTTTTGTTGTATTATATCTCAGCCAATATGGACGCCCAGCTATTGGAATTGATTAAAGAAATGGAATTTATTAAAGAAGAGGCCAGAAAAAGAGATGAAGAGGCTAAAGAAGAGCTGAGAAAAAAAAACGAAGAAGCGAAAGAAGGAATGAAAAAAGAGATGAAGAGGCCAAAGAAGAAATGAGAAAAAGATATGAAGAGGTCAGAAGAAGAGACGAAGAAGCCAAAGAAGAAATGAGAAAAAGACATGAAGAGGCCAAAAGAAGAGACGAAGAAATAAGAGAGGAACTGAGAAAAAAAGACGAAGAAGTCAAAGAAGAAATGAGAAAAAGAGATGAAGAGGCCAGAAAAAGAGACGAAGAAGCCAATGAATAAACGAGAACACGAGATGAAGAAACAAAAAAAGAAATGAGAAAAAAGATGAAGAAGCCAGAAAAAGAGATGAAGAAACAAAGAAAATTCTGCAAGAACAAGCCAGCAGAATTGAGAATATTACTTCGTGTGTGGACGAACGTATGGAGCAGGTAAAAGACTTCCAACAAGTAGAAAGTCGAGTAAGGAGTATCGGCGACGATGTACATACCAAGCTGACGAGTGTGCAGGAAGTACAAGCGGAGGTACAGGAGAAAATGCAAACACTAGAAAAGAAGTATGATACCCTAGTCAAGGGAAATCAGACTCGAAGATAGCCACGTAAGAATTAAGGTTCCCACAGGCTCAGTCGCATGGGGTATTTATCTACGCCAATTTGAAGCCGCTGCGACAGCAAATGGTTGGGGCGAAAGAGAGAAAGCGACTTCGTTAATTGTAGCTCTCAGAGGAGATGCTCTATATGTGCTTCAAGGTATTTCCAGGGAAGAACCGCTGAGTTTTGACAGCATAAGACATCAATTAAAAATGAGGTTTGGCGACCAGCATTTACAACAGTTGTATCGATTGCAGGTGAAAAATCGTTGTCAGAAACCGGACGAAAGTCTCCAACATCTCCACGCCGACGTTGTCAAACTGACGCGATTAGCCTACCCCATAGCTGCGATAGAGTTTTTAAACCAGCCGTCGGTGCAAACCTTCATTAAAGCCATCAAAGATACCGACACACAGCACGCGCTGAGGATGGCGTGACACAAAAACTTGAACGATGCTTTGGCACATTCCTTGGAGTTTGAAGCGGTAAAGCAAGCGCCAGAAAGTCATGTGAATGTTCGCAGTCTTCAAGTCCAAGAAGAAAATAAAACAAATTCATCCAAGATTATGCAGCTACTAGCGAAAATAGCAGAACAAATAAGGCCGACATCTGATGAACACCCAATAAGAGCTCACCGTGCAAATGCCTTGCGCTGCTGGAAGTGCGGCAAGGTAGGACATATAAGGGGCGCATGTTGGGCTCTAAGATCACGCCCAAGGGAAAAAGTGAAGCTAAGGCCGTTAACCATTTCAGGTTAGCGATTCTGGCAGCGTTCTCGTCGTAGACGCATACGTAAGCGGTAATAAGACCAGATGGTCGTCCACACAGGTGCACCTAGGACGATTATTCGCTGCCACATTGTTCCAAGATGGCGAGTAAGAGAACCAGACAGAGTGTACAGAGTAAATGCGGCCGGTGGTGATCAGATCCAGGTATTTAAATGTAAATTTGAAGTGTTTCGGGATTTTTTATAAGAATTTACAGTAACCGAAATAATGAATTTATTCCATTTGGCTTTTACACACTATATATATATATATATATATATATATATATATATATATATATATATATATATATATATATATATATATATATATATATATATAGTGTGTAAATATATATATATATATATATATATATATATATATATATATAAAAATTGAAACCGACCTTGGATATGCTTTCTAGGGGCGCTCGTTTGAAAAAATTCTCCGAAAGTCCCACCATCGTTATCTCTCTATTAGTGAATTTTCTTGATGAAAATTCACTAAAACAAAGTAAACTATGCTTGTTTTTGTACATTCCCAATGGACATTTCGCACTGATCCAGCCCTGAAATATTAAATGAATGCAAGCAGAGACGGAGATACTAACAAAACACATTCAGTATTTAGTATTCAGTACGAGACCGGACGATAATGTAGCGAAAAATCACTTTTTATTATATTTTTTTGCGTAATGTGGCACGGAAACGCCTCGAGGCGTTGTACAGGGACATAAAGTACGCTGAGTAAGAGCTTTCTCCGGTGTTTTTAAAGCGAGTTAGACTGCAGTAACTCAGTTTACTGTCAGGTTAAATACCAACAGGCGCTGGATGCTTTATTGCCAGCTGTACAGACCTGCTAAATATATCAGGAAAAGTACCGGCTAACCTGTCTGAATTACCTACACACTACAAGCAACATCTCTCAGGTTAACGTGATATAATGTGGGTTATTTTCTAACATTATTCACTATGTAAAAATCTAGTATTTCTGTTAACATATTTTATACAGTAAAAACTCGCTGTCTCAATAATAAATATTTTGCAGGAAACTGCTTAAATTCATATACACGTAACTCACAGCAATGCGATATCGACAATTAGTTTGATGGCTTGATGACATAACCGTTACATAAGCACCAAATTTGGTATGAAGATGAAGGTACCTGAAGAAACACTAATATATGTTAACCTATGAGACCTCTCGAATTTTAAAATTCGGGACGCAGCAAGTGCGTTATAATAGCGAATTTTCATAATAATTGTACACTATTATTATACGACATATTAGTAAAGTTAATACTTTAAACTTACACATACCTTGAAGATCGATTTTAGAGGTCTTAGTACGCGCACATTTGAAGACTTCTTTTGAACGTGTTACCATCGATATCTCTCTATTATCAAAAAAGTCTTGCAATATTCAAAGTCTCTATCAAATGATTCTAAAATAGTTTCTTTTATCTTTAAACTTAAACATAAGACGTCACATAAGACCGAACAAGTAGTGAGATGTGTTTCAATGGTAATTTTACTAATTCTGTAACTAGTTAATTCCGTATACCTTGAATATAATATTCCGGACAGGAAGCCGATCTAAGGTATCAGGCAAATAAAACGTTAGTTGACGTGTACCTAGATGGCGCAGTGGGCACTGCGCTTGCCTCCTAAGCAGAAGGTTACGCGATAGAATCCAGCTCGATTGATGTATGTTTTTTTATGTTTTATTTTGACATTGGAAGAAACAGCAGTGCACAGTTTTCACACGTTTCAATAAGATCTACTTTTTGTTTAAAACGCCTAAATAAAGTTGTCACCTTTGAGTCTGAAATTATAATTTTGTTATTGTTGACATTGAAAAAACCGGTTTGATTAGGTTGACTAAAACGAAATTATACTGCCGATTTTTAAGGAAAGATAACTGCTACGTTTATAATTTGGCAGATACTTTACTTTTCTAAATATTGATTAGGCTTCCTTCTGAAAATCTTTTGTATAACTTTAGTGAAATTTATAATACAAGTGTCTTTAAAAGAGACTTACACTATCTTCATATATATATATATATATATATATATATATATATATATATATATATATATATATATATATATATATATATATATATATATATATAGCAATATTAGTTCTTTAGATTTCTGAAAACAGTTTTTTGAAAAGCGTTCGGGAACTAAACTGCAAATTTACCGAAAATTCGCTACCAAAACGCACTTACTGTGTCCAGATTTTTTCTTACAAACGCATGATATTTCGGCAAAAAATGCAAAAATGCATTAACGAATTTGTTCTATGAAATTTAGCTAAAAAAAATTTATGCACCTCTACTCACTCCTGGTCCCGTAACTTCCTTGGGGGGTGTGAACAAGAAATTTTTCTTGGGGTTTGTAGATCCAGTGGGGGGCCTAGGCAGGTTTCTGAAAACAGTGTTTTGAAAAGCGTTCGGGAGCTAAATTGCAAATTTACCGAAAATCCGCTACCAAAACGCACTTACTGCGTCTAGATCTTTTTCTTACAAACGCATCATTTTTCGATAAAAAAATTCAAAAATGCATTAACGAATTTGTTCTACGAAAATTAGCTAAAAAAATTATACACCCCCTACTCACTCCTGGTCCCGTAACTTCCTTAGGGAGTGTAAACAAGAAATGTTTTGGGGGAATAGGGCTGCTGTGCGGGGTAGGCAGGGTTTAAGGGGGGTATGGCTTCAAGGTGTGAAAAAAACAACTTTCAAGCCCGTTTTATTCGCATTTTCTGCTCATATTTCCTTTCTACTACCCACCCCGCCCAGCACCCCTATTCACTCCTGGTCCCGTAACTTCCTTGGGAGGTCTGAACAAGACATTTTTCTTGGGTTTTGTGGATCAAGGGGGGGGGGGTGTCTAGGCAGGTTTCTGAAAACAGTTTTTTGAAAACCGTTAAAAAAATGCATTAACAAATTTGTTCTACGATAATTAGCTAAAAAAATTATAGACCTTTAAACCATAAACTTCACTAAACCTACAAACAAATATCTAAAAAGCCACCAAACTTAACTAAACTGACAGCCAAAGCATCAGAGAAAGGGTCTATTTGAAATGGATATTCTGTAAATATTTTAGTAAAATGAAGGGCAATGACGGTTGAATCTGAAACTTAAGGGTTCGCAGAACACTCTTCTTGCAACATTTTCTTTTCACAAACGGTATTTGTTTTACATTCTTTGCCTAAACGTTGCCAATTTTGACGTTGAAAATTGTGAGTTTGACGTTTTGAGGAAAACTCCAAAATTTATTGCTTTAACTGCCCATAACTTCTTTGTCTTTAAAGCTAGGTACCTAAATTTTGGTTAGTTATTTAAATTTATGAAAACAGTTTTTTGAAAGCGTTCGGGAACTAAACTGCAAATTTACCGAAAATTCGCTACCAAAGCGCACTTACTGCGTCCAGATTTTTTCTTACAAACGCATGATATTTCGGCAAAAAATGCAGAAATGCATTAACGAATTTGTTCTATGAAATTTAGCAAAAAAAAATTATGGACTTCTACTCACTCCTGGTCCCGTAACTTCCTTGATGAGTGTGCACAAGAAATTTTTCTTGGGGTTTGTGGATTCAGGGGGTCCTAGTTAGGTTTCTGAAAACAGTTTTTTGAAAAGAATTCGGGAGCTAAACTGGAAATTTACCGAAAATTCGATACCAAAACGCACTAACTGCGTCCAGCTTTTTTTTTCTTACAAACGCCGCATATTTCGATAAAAAATGCAAAAATGCATTAACGAATTCGTTCTACAAAAATTAGCTAAAAAAAAAGTATGCACCCCTACTCACTCCTGGTCCCGTAACTTCCTTGGGGGGTGTGAACAAGAAATTTTTCTTGGGGTTTGTGGATTCAGGGGGGTCCTAGTTAGGTTTCTGAAAACAGTTTTTTGAAAAGAATTCGGGAGCTAAACTGCAAATTTACCGAAAATTCGATACCAAAACGCACTAACTGCGTCCAGCTTTTTTTTCTTACAAACGCCGCATATTTCGATAAAAAATGCAAAAATGCATTAACGAATTTGTTCCACAAAAATTAGCTAAAAAAAAGTATGCACCCTTACTCACTCCTGGTCCCGTAACTTCCTTGGAGAGTGTAAACAAGAAATTTTTCCTGGGGTTTGTGGATCCAGCGGGGGCCCTAGGCAGGTTTCTGAAAACAGTGTTTTGAAAAGCGTTCGGGAACTAAATTGCAAATTTACCGAAAATCCGCTACCAAAACGCACTTACCTCGTCTAGATCTTTTTCTTACAAACGCATCATTTTTCGTTAAAAAAATTCAAAAATGCATTAACGAATTTGTTCTACGAAAATTAGCTAAAAAAAATTATACACCTCCTACTCACTCCTGGTCCCGTAACTTCCTTAGGGAGTGTAAACAAGAAATGTTTTGGGGGAATAGGGCTGCTGTGCGGGGTAGGCAGGGGTTAAGGGGGGTATGGCTTCAAGGTGTGAAAAAAACAACTTTCAAGCCCGTTTTATTCGCATTTTCTGCTCATATTTCCTTGTTACTACCCACCCCGCCCAGCACCCCTATTCACTCCTGGTCCCGTAACTTCCTTGGGAGGTATGAACAAAACATTTTTCTTGGGTTTTGTGGATCAATGGGGGGGGGGGGTCTAGGCAGGTTTCTGAAAACAGTTTTTTGAAAACCGTTAAAAAAATGCATTAACAAATTTGTTCTACGATAATTAGCTAAAAAAATTATAGACCGTTAAACCATAAACTTCACTAAACCTACAAACAAATATCTAAAAAGCCACCAAACTTAACTAAACTGACAGCCAAAGCATCAGAGAAAGGGTCTATTTGAAATGGATATTCTGTAAACATTTTAATAAAATGAAGGCAATGACGGTTGAATCTGAAACTTAAGGGTTCGCAGAACACTCTTCTTGCAACATTTTTCTTTTTCACAAACGGTATTTGTTTTACATTCTTTGCCTAAACATTGCCAATTTTGACGTTTAAAATTGTGAGTTTGACGTTCTGAGGAAAACTCCAAATTTTGTTGCTTTAACTGCCCATAACTTCTTTACCTTTAAAGCTAGGCACCTTGATTTTGGTACAGAGTTCACTCTTTATAATACAAACGCGCGTACCAAATTTGGTTGGCCTTACTTTGTTATTTCCGGAGATGTGAATTTTTTTAAAAAATAAAACACAAAATTTTCCGGTAAGACCTGGTCTGATTGTCCTGGATAACAACCTTGTCTAATCCACTTGCAAAAGGAAGGTACTCTGTAAATTTTATCAAGATCGGTCCATTATTTTTTGAGTTATCGGTCGAATATATATATATATATATATATATATATATATATATATATATATATATATATATATATATATATATATATATATATATATATATATATATATAAACACAGATCTCCCCATAAGCGAATTTTTTATTTAAAAAAATTCGCTAAAAGACATATTTGCTATGAAAATCATTTTCATGGAAATTTTCTACCATAAGGCACTTGCTTCGTCTGGAATTTTTTAAATGATCGGGGACCCTTAACTCGGGAAGCAAATTTTCCGAAATCAAATGTCACTTTAACCTCCTAATCACGCAGGGAATCAAAGGCGTGAAACACCTTGTATAATAATGAGAATTTATACGGAAATAAAATACACAAACTCAATATATAATCCATTATTCATCTATTATTATTTATTACCTCTTCAATTTGGTTATGTTGATTTCATTTTGCAATTGTAATTTAATTAGTGATGTGACTGTATAAATTGGCAGAGAGCTATTTCAGCTATTTTCAGTACATCACACACACAATACACCTCGCGATACTAACAATAAAACAATTGTCAGCTATGCATAAATTAAAACACAAACAACAATAAACCGTCAGAAATGTAGGTTCAAACAATTGTCAGCTATGCATAAATTAAAACACAAACAACAATAAACCGTCAGAAATGTAGGTTCAAACCTGTAAAAGGGCCACGTTCATCGGGATAATTATCCGATGAATATGTTTGTGCACACACACATGGTGGTGCCCCTAGGGGTAAAATGACACAAAAACAGTGTTCAATTTGCCTGGCATACTTTGATTATCTGCCGCTATCTCCCCCTCACATAATAACCTGGTTGCGTTAAATGAAACAGATGACCTTTATCAGATTCTCTGTGTGTTTAAATGCGGCGTCAGGTGGAGTGGAAACGTAGTGACAAAAAAATAGCAATTAATATTAATTTGCGTTACTTTACTCGATTTACCCAAGGCACAGAGTTGTATAAGTGCGCGATTACCTTGTACAGTTCGAAATCTCCCTTGTGACTGGACATGATCCATAACTGGAAAGTACGTTTTACGCCAAAATTACTTCCTTAACTTTAAATAAGTATGGACGCAGCAAGTGCGTTGTGCTAGTGAATTTTGTGTGTGTTTTTATTTCATTAACGTCGGCCTATTTCCGCGACTATGGCCAATCACCGATGCCAGGGAGCAGTTTTACCTCACTATCCTGGAAATTTTGCCAAACCCCTGCCTTTCTGTAAGGAGGGTAGGGATCTTTAACGTGCCCAACATCGCGTGGACACGGGACTGACCGCTTTACGCCCCCTCCGAAGGTCGGAACGTGCAGACATTCAACTTGCTCAAATACAACGCCATAACCTCGGTTGATGTTAATGTTACAGTTTGTACTGAAAAAGTGAAAGGAGTACCCTGGTATCGAACCCAGTGCCCTTCGATTCAGAGGCATACGTTCTCACCACTGAACCACCGAGGCTCTATAATGAATTTTAATAAGAATGTTTTTAATAGCAAATATTTTCTTTTTGTAAAAAAAGCAGGCATCAAATTTGGTTACCAGTATAACCTATATAGCGGAAATAATATACCATATTAAATCAAAGTAACTATATTGTTTGCAAATGTACAAAACTGCCAAAAATAAACTACAATTTTCCCGAAAAAAAATTGGTTTCCTGACCGACGAACCTTAGGTTAATAAAGACAATCAAGGTATTGAAATTTTAAGCATTTAATGAAAGTTCTCTATCATAACGCACTTGCTGCGTCTCGAATATATTTGCTAACCAACATGCATCATATTTCAGTTGAAAAGGGGATTTAACATAAGGCGTGTTCGACTAAAAAAAAGTCTGGACGCAGCAAGTGCGTTATGGTAGTGAATTTGCATAAAAATGTGTTTAATAGCAAATATGTGTTTTTTTTAAAGAGCAGGCATCAAATTTGGTGACCAGTATAACCTTTATAGTACAAACAATGTGTCATGTTTCATTAAAATAACTTTATTGCTGGAAAATGTACAAAGATTTCCGAAAGTAAACTTAAAGTGTTCCCTAAAAAACTGGTTTCTTGGTCAACCTTATAGGTTAATAGCTATTCAAATTTCAAGCATTTAATGAAAATTCGCTACCATAACGCACTTGCTGCGTCCTGAGTTTCTTTTCTTACAAATATGCATTATATTTCAACGGAAAATGCAAAAATGTAATAATATAAAGCGTGTTTGATTAAAAAAAAGAAAATTTGTATCACCTACGACTTATGGACCACGCTGTGATTGTAGAATTGTTTTTAAGATGTAGCTTAAGACACCCTATAATTAATGTATACAATTTTTTTTTCGTCTCTTGTATAATAACGGATATATTGAGCTTTATTGATTTTTTACGAAAATTCGACAAAAATTATATACCATTAAACGATAAACTCTATAGCCAACACTACTGCCGAAGCGTCAGAGAAAGGGGCTATTTGAAATTAATTTTCTGGAAATATTTTAGTAAAATGAGGCACAATGGCGGTTGAAGTTAAGACTACAGGCTTTGGAAAACATATTTCTTTAAACATTTTCTTTCCATAGCTCGCATTAGTTTCAGGTTCTTGGCTAAATGTTGTCAGTTTTGACGTTGTAAATAGCGATTTTGATGTTTTGAAAAAAAGACCAATCTATTTTTTTAAATGCCTAGAACTTTTTTGTCTTCCAATCTACAGAGCTAAATTTTGGTACGTAGTTTACCCATAATGATGTAAACCCGCACTTGCTTTGTTATTCCTGGAGATATAAATTTTGTTCGAAAGAAAACACAAAATTTTCCAGGAAAACCTAGGCCTATTTTCCTGACTAGCGAACCTGTCCAAGCCACTTGCAAAAGGAAGGTAATCAAAATTTGCCCATTATTTTTTGAGTTATCGGTGTAATATATATATATATATATATATATATATATATATATATATATATATATATATATATATATATATAATTGGTTTGCTGTATCATCAGTGATTTGTTATTTGGTTACGTGGACAGCAGTTTCGAACCGTCAAGGTTCATCCCAAGCACGCTACTGACTATGATCGCTCCTGTTTAGTCTATGTCTAAGATTGTACGTGACGCCTGCGCGTTGAGCTTCTATGGGTCGGTTGACTGTTCTCTGATTGGTTGTGTTCTCGGACTGTGTCGTGTGTATCGGTCTTCTGTCTTGATTACTGTGGTTTAATAATTTGTCTATTTGTATGGCTTTTATTAAGTTTTGTCTGAATTTTTGTACTTGGCTTTGTTCCGGCATTAGTTGTTTCATACTGTTTGTTAGGTGAATATAGTATTGTTCCCAGATTTCCATTTTTTTGTGGTCTTTAACATGTTTGATTAGTTGTAATTGGGTGATGTCTGGTTTTTGGTGTTTTCTGTTGTGAATGTGTGGTAGCTACGTTTGATTTGTAGCTAGGTATGTGGATTTTATCTAATGCTGTTATATGTTCCTTGAATCTTGTTTCTATTGATTTTTTTGTCATTCGTATATATTTTTTATTGCATGTGTTACATTCTATTTGATATATTCCGTTTAATTCATGTGGGTTGTGTTCTTGTTTTTTAATTATTTTGTTCAATATTTTGTTATTTGTTTTGTAGCTCATTTTTAAGTCATATTTTTTGATGTGGTGGTTATAAGTAAATGTCGTGTATTTTGTGTTTGTTTCTGGTGGGTTTTTTTTCGGTTTTGTTGATTTGTTTGTTTTTTATTTCTTTTACTAGCTTTTCTATTGTTTTTTTGTTGTATCCATTTCTTTGTGCTATTTGTATTATGATGTTGCATTCCATTTCTCGTTCGTCATTATAGAGTTGCGCATTTAGCATTCGGTTTATTAAGTATCTGTGTCACTCCATAATGACGAACAAGAAAAGGAATAAAACATCATAATACAAATAGAACAAAGAAATGTATACAACAGGAAAACAATAGAAAAGCTAGCAAAATAAATCAAAAACAAACAAATCAACAAAACCGAAAACAAAACACTAGAAACAAACAAAAAATACACAACATTCACTTATAATCACCACATCAAAAAACTAACACAAACAGTCAAACAATATGACTACAAAGCCAATACAAAAATAACAAACAAAATAAAAAAAAAACAAGAACACAACCACATGAATTAAATGGAATATATCAAATAGTATATAACACATGCAATAACGCCATCTAGGCAAACGTCAACTAACGTTTTATTCGAGTAATACTTTAGATCGGCTTCATGCCCGGGTTATTATATTCAAAGTATACGTAACAATTAATTACATAATTAGTAAAATTACCATTGAAACACATCCCACGACTGTTTCGGTCTTATATGACGTCTTAGGTTTAAGCTTAAAGATAAAATGAACTATTTTAGAATAAGTTTTGTAGAGACTTGGCTTGATTTGTTTAGATTTCTGCTATATTATGCGCAAAAACTGTATTTGGGGCCGTTAATAAATCTACAAATATAGTGTATTTTAATAATTGATTGAATCCCCTGTTAAATAACAATCACTTGGCAAATTTTTTATTTCGTGTCGTCTGTCATTTTCCATAATTGAGATTTCACGATTGTTGCTTCGGGTACTATGTTTGATGCCTGGCATATATTTAGTTTAGTTACCGTTGATGTATTGTTAATACCTGTTGTATGAATCAATCTACGCAATGCAGTTAACTACTCTCTCTGTTAAGCATTGGAGTTTAGCCACTAAGTCGTTTCAACGCATGTCTTTGGGATTTTATTTTTAATTTGCAAAAAACTCTAAATATTATGTACCAAATTACTTCAAATTCACAACGTAGTTTCATTTGCACTATATTTAGCCACGTCTAAAGCCTAATTCAAGTTAGTCAGATACTTCCAAAAATATAGCGTTTTCAAAAAGTTTTCCACCGGAAAAACTAGAGCTTAAATGCTGATTAACGAACACGACCTCGGTTATCACCCAAACAAGATGTTTGCCAAATATTTATTACAGACTATATATACAGTGTGGAACAGCCAAATGGAATAAATTCGATAACGGATAAATGAGGGCGTGTTGGGAAAAACGCTTGGACACGTCGATTTGTATTTTTAACTGCGCATCTTTTTCAAGAAAAAAAAATTATATAGGGTGCGTCATGTGACAGTGGCCAATACCAACTTTCTTATTTTAAATACAAGCCCCTGTATATTATTAATTTTTTGGATTCTTCAGAAAATTCTAGACATAATTTATGTACAATGTTCTATACCTATCTTCAACTGTTTCGGAAATATTAAGTATTTTCAGATTTATTACAAAAATTAACATTAAAAATAGAAAATTATTTTATTTCACAAATTCGCTACATTGCATTCAATACTTATTTCCCATTCAGCTCTTGATAATGAGAAAGTAAACAAAAACCATTCCTGCGTTTCTTTTTACTGATATGAAATGAAACAAAAACAAAAACAGTTTTCTTTCTGTTCGTATAAAACTCGTAGCCTTAGCAACTTGTTGTCTGCCTGCATGACAGTAGTGATTAGTGTCAGTGCTATTGTCGTTTGAATTTCGTTAACTGTACGTAATAATATCAGAAAAATGGTTCATTTAACAGAAATGCACAAAATAACCATTCTACAAATGATTGGTTATGGAGATAACACACGGACACAGATGGAAGTGTCTCGCTTATTTCACGAAAAATTTCCAAATTGCCGCCTGTATCCCAAGGAACAATTAGCAAAATAGAAAAGCAGTTTCGCGAGCTTGGTCATGTGAGACAGATAAAAAAGTAGCTGCCAATGCAGTAAGTGATGATACGAAATTGGATATTACGCTTGAGTTTCAAGAAAACCCACATACTTCTGGTCGACAAGCAGCCCAACTATTCAACGTTAGCTACACAGCAATTTTTCGAACATTAAAGGAAAGTAAAATGCATCCCTATAAAATGATACCAACTCAGGAGCTCATGGAGGACGATTTCGATAGGAGAACGTATTTTTGTGAACAAATGATGGCAATGTTAGATAACAATGTGATCCAATTAGAAGATGTTTTGTTTTCTGATGAGAGCACATTTACACTTCACGGTCATGTTAATCGTCAAAATTGCCGCTATTGGTCTAATGAGAATCCTCATTGGATGAGAGAGGAACATACGCAATATCCTGAAAAAGTTAATGTTTGGGCAGGAATTGTTGGAAATCATATCGTAGGTCCCTTTTTCATTGATGGCAACTTGAATGGGGATAAATATTTAGAACTGCTCCAAAATAATGTCGTGCCAACTTTGACAAACTTATATCCAGATCCAGCAAACCCACAAGTTCCTGCCAAAAAAATATGGTTTCAGCAAGATGGAGCACCGCCCCATTACCAAATCAATGTCCGGCAGTACCTGAACCAAATTTTTCCAAATCGGTGGATAGGGAGGCGCGGATCGATAGAATGGCCAGCACGATCTCCTGATCTGTCGCTATTAGACTACTTTTTGTGGGGATATGTCAAAAGTATTGTATACAAAACTAAGCCCCTCAACTTAGATGACTTAAAAAGACGAATCGCGCTTGCGATTAGATCAGTCACGCCTGAGATGTTGAGTAATGTTAGAAGACATTTCTATACCAGATTAGCATGTTGCCAAGATGTTCGTGGCGAGCATTTTGAACATTTACTACATTGACATTTATTTTTTTTTGTTTTTTTAAATTATTAAGAAATAATCAGTATTTCTTATTAGAATTTGTGAAATAAAATAATTTTCTATTTTTAATGTTAATTTTTGTAATAAATCTGAAAATACTTAATATTTCCGAAACAGTTGAAGATAGGTATAGGACATTGTACATGAATTATGTCTAGAATTTTCTGAAGAATCCAAAAAATTAATAATATACAGGGGCTTGTATTTAAAATAAGAAAGTTGGTATTGGCCACTGTCACATGACGCACCCTAAATAATTTTTTTTTCTTGAAAAAGATGCGCAGTTAAAAATACAAATCGACGTGTCCAAGCGTTTTTCCCAACACGCCCTCATTTATCCGTTATCGAATTTATTCCATTTGGCTGTTCCACACTGTATATATATATATATATATATATATATATATATATATATATATATATATATATATATATATATAAACATTTTAACTGACCATAGAAATGGGTTCCAGAGACCATAATTCGCGCCCATTAGAAGAATTTTTTCGAAAGTCTCACTCATACCTCTCTAATAGTGAAATTTCTTAATGAAAATTCACTAAAAACAGTCTACTAGAGGCTAAATAGATCATAAATATTTGCGTTACCATTAGGTGGAATACATTTTAAAATTTAAGTTAACGAATCTGCATTCACAGAGGAATAAATGAGTGTTTCATAATACAAGTTTTTTCACACGAATGATCATATCGGCAAATTACAGGCCAGTATAAACTCGCAATGGTTTTGTTCTCCCAACTAACTGGGAGTTTTCTCTTCAAAAGCGATATTAATCAGTCCCCGGTCGGGCTACAACTTCCTTCATATTTCATTTCCCACTGCCGGCGAGTTCTATGGCTGTAAATGCATTCACAGACTCGCTAAAAAACCTTATTTTCTAGTTGAAGTGTTTCCACTATTACACTCGAATTGATGTTGCTCTT
The DNA here is from genome assembly GCA_964006375.1 of Tillus elongatus. Classification (NCBI taxonomy): domain Eukaryota; kingdom Metazoa; phylum Arthropoda; class Insecta; order Coleoptera; family Cleridae; genus Tillus; species Tillus elongatus. Next base: position 1,702,668 of record OZ023270.1, read on the forward strand.
ATAAATCAGGCTCGAAGGACCGGAATATTATTCATTCTAGGGAAAATTGCTGAATATTGGCTTTTTTAAGTTTTAGAAGATTTGTGTGTGTGTGTGTTTCGTATTTTTGGCTGTGGCTTTGATTAGCCATTGACATTATTATGTGGAAGAGTTTTTACACATAACGTTGTTAGTCGACATTGTAGAACAAGGTAACTTTCACTTTAGAGCGCCAAACAGTATGTGATAGACATAATTAAATGGTCAATGAAAAGGCTGCTTATCAAGACAACAAAATTTTTATTGATTCCCTACACGTAGGAATATAATAAAAAGTCTGGACCAAGCAAATGCGTTATTGTAGTGAATTTTCGCAAACATGTTTTTAATGGCAAACATGGTAGCGTGCTCAGTCCGATTCTATATCTAGTATACACCTCAGATATACCGACTACCCAAGAAACTGACATGTCCACATTCGCAGATGACAATGAAGACCCTGAAGCAGCCAGCTATCATACATAAAATCACATTTCATTGCTACAAAGATGGTTGGATAAATGGAAGATAAAGATCAATGAAGCAAAGTCATCGCATGTCACATTCACTCTGAACCTCCCGACTTGTCCACCTCTCCACATCAATAACACAAAAATTCTTCAAGGTGATCATGCTAGATATCTCGGACTACATCTAGACAAACAACTCACATGGAGTACCCACATTAAAAGAAGCGTAAAGAGATGGATCTGAGAATGAAGAAACTGTATTGGCTAATAGGTAGAAAATTTAAAATTGCCATAGAAAATGTGTCGGCCGCTGGGTTTAAATCAGTCTAAACTAAATTGACACATATGATCTGACGAAAAAATGGACTGTATGCGAAAACTAACGACTACAAATAAATCAAATGTAATACCTCGAGTCTGTATGAAGCAAACATATATACATGTATTATAAATATGATGATATGATATAACAAAGAAAAACTTACCGGTCAACTGCGGTTTGACTTCTTGGTAAATGCTTCCAGAAAGGAAAGGGATAGACTAGTTAGGATGTAAGGAATCTGGAGGCACTAATAATTCACTTAATAAAAAATATGTCGACTAACAAAACACACATATATAAGTCTGCAGTTTCGAGAGGAAAACAGTTAGTAATACTTCTAGTAAAAACTGCTTAAGACGTCTACAAAACGACTGTTCTTGGCAGCTTATCGCCCACAGGTACGATAAGATAATTTTTGAACTTTAGTTTAATTTAAAAACAATACAGGGGTTGCCATCTGTCTCTCGATAAATCAAAATAAAAATTATTCTAGCCAAAACTACTATTTAAACATAATTAACGGAAATATATCGCACAGCGGCGCCAACAGAAAACAAAGTCCTGGTTTACAAGGCTATAATCAAGCCAATCTTGACCTAAGTATACAACACGTACCTAGTTCAACGCTTTCAGTCCAAAGCCCTCCGCATTATAACAGATGCTCTTTGGTATGTAAGCAACCACGCCCTTCACAGAGATCTAAATATACCCTTCGTATCAGAAGAAATCGCTATAAGAGCAAACAAACACCTTCAAAAACTGTAAGCACATCCAAATGATGCCGTTAGACCATTACTTGAAAACCAAACAAGACGACTGCATAGAAAGTGGCCATCAGATCTATGGAGGCAGGTATGAAATAAATTCACAATTGCTGGATAGCACCAATGGGTATAATTCCTTTATGTTAATTTCTAGTCAGCAGATTTACTTATAAAACTCAATTTATATACATATTAGTTAATGTATATAATATATTAGGTGGTTCTGATTGTAAATAATAGTGTACAATGAAAAAAAAAGGCAAATATGTTTTGTTTTTGAAATAAAGACATTTGGTTGGCAATATAACCTATATAGAACTAACAATGTACCATATTTCACTAAGACAGCTTTGTTGTTTCAAAAAGTACACATATTTTCGAAAATAAACCTTAAAAGTTCCAGAAAAAATTGGTTCGATTTTCCTGGCCAACAAACCTCTCTAAGCTTTTTCATACACCTGCCAAGATATAATTATTCACGAACAGCTTTATGACTAAAATTGAAGAAAAATTTTTATGAAAATTTCTTTTACAAAATTTCACCATTTTTTTTTATACAGAAATTGCCTTCAGTAATGTTACACTAAATTATATTTCTCACAAAAATTTAAAAACTTTTTGGCAATAACTTACTTAACATTTATTATTAATTACCAACATATCACAAAAATCTTACAAAAAATGATTTCTACGGAAACAATAAAAACATTTCTGCGAAAACTTTTTTAAATTCAGCCACTGTTTGAGAGTGCCTGTATACGAGAGCTGGATTTTTTCGACGAGTGATATAAACAAAAAGCTCTCTGAATGCGTCATTTCCATGCGGCTCTGCTATCTATTGATTAAAACGCGGTATCACAATTTATGATATGCGTTTGAAATATGTGCCAAAAACGTAAAAAGTTGCAAAACAACTAAGATAACTCAAAAACGATTAACGATATTAATTTTTTTCCTTACAGACATGCATTAAAATTCGATGGAAAACACAAAAATGCAAAAAGATGTGTGGTGTTCTATTAAAGAAATGAAGCGTGTATCACCAACTACTGATGGGCCACCCTGTGATTGTTAAAATAGGTATATAAGATGCATCCCGATACATCCTAAAATTAACGTATATACTTTTTTCTCTTGTATTATAACGGATATATTGAGATTTACCGTAGAAACGCGTCACCTTGTATATGTGTGGACAGACAAAACTGAAACTGACCCCGTATATGGGTTTTTGGGGTTCTAGTTCGCGCTCATTTGAAGAAATCTTTTTAAAATTCATAAGTCGCGGTCTCTTCTGAAACGAATTTTTTCTACGAAAATGTGCTAAAATATAGACGATGAAAGCATAAACTCTATAGCTTAAAGTACTGCCGAAGCATCATAAAGAGGGTCTATTTGAAATAGAATTTCCGAAAATATTTTAGTTAAATGGACATTTATTGTTGAAGCTGAAACTTAAAGCTTTGTAACACACACATTAGGACATTTTTTTCGACATAATCCACGCTTGCTTCAAACTCGTCTTCTGAAAATTGCAAATTTTTACGTTTCAAATCGGGACTCTCACGTTTCAAGAAGAAATATTACAAAATTTTCAAAACGATTTTTCTGCTATTTCTTGACCTTTTTGTGCCCAGAAAGCTTAACCGTTGTATGTAATTTTTACTTAGTTTTGTTAATCATGCAAAATATTTTGTTCTTGTGCTTTTCTCTGATTACCTGTGGCACCCAAAACTGTTTTCTTTAGAATGGTCCGCTTTTCTTGGATAACGAACTTATCTAATCCACTTACAAGAGGAAGGCACATTTTGTCACAATCGGCCTATTATTTTTTAAGTTATCGGTGTGTCAGTTTCAATTTTTATATGTTTATATATATATATATATATATATATATATATATATATATATATATATATATATATATATATATATATATATATATATATATATATATATATATATATAAAAAAGTATCGCACTGATAATTCAAAAGATAATTGGCCGATTTTAATGAATTTCGCAAGTACCTTCCCTTTGTAAGTGGCTTAAATAAGTCAATTAGCCAGATAGATCAGACCAGGTTTTCTTTTGGAAAAAAATGTGATTTTAGAAAATAACAAAGCTCTGGTAAGTAAATTTAGTATGTCAGTTTACCTTATAACAAGTAAAAATTTAAAAAAAAATGAAAATACTTCATTAACGATAACACAAAAACTACAGATCAGATCTTGATCAAATTTCTATGGGACTACACGAGAAGAACCGGCTTTGAAATGAAAGAAAAATCATCAAAATCGGTTCCCATGAAAAAAAGTTCTGACGTATTTTGTAGTCGGTTAAAAAAGACCACCCATTAGGCAAATGCATATTAGCGCTGCCACCATTTGTTAAAAGTGTTATCGTGAGGTAAATTAAGATTAACTCAAAAACTACAAGTCAGATATTGATAAAATTTATATGGGACTACAAGAGAAGCAGCAGCTTTCAGATAAAAAAATTACCGTCAAAATGGGTTTACCTAGAAAAAAGTTCTGGGGTAACACACATAAAAAATACAGTCGAATTGAGAACCTCCTCCTTTTTTTGAAGTCGGTGGCTGCCCAAGATTTAAGCATTTAAAGAATGCGAATTCAACGGATCCTGAAACTACATGAAATGCATCCTTATTAGGAGATTCGGGTACATGCCCTTCATACGGGAGATTAACTTATAAGGGTACAACATTGCCAAGATATCGACATGACCCGGATTTTCTGTCAAAAATAGTTTTGAGTGACGAGTCTAAATTCACCAAGCAAGAAATCGTATATCGTCGAAATAATCATTATTGGGCCAGAGAAAATCCGCATATAGCTAGACAAAGGAATTTACAAAAACAATTTGGTTTTAATGTATTCTGCATCATCCAAAATGAAAAGGCGCATTATCAAATTTACAATGAAAACCTTACTTTCCAAAAGTTTTTTACAGATTTTGAGGCCTACAGTAGTAAATTTCTTCAATAACCTACCGGGAAATTTACGCAATAATTTGGTATCAGCTAGATAGTGCGCCTGCCCACTCTGCTAGAGTAGTTCGTCAAGAGCTGACACATATATTTGGAAACAATTTGGTCAGTTCAAATGGACCTTGCAGGCCGCTATCCCGGGCATGAAGCCGATCTAAAGTATCATGCAAAAAAGTCTGGACGCAGCAAGTGCGTTATGGTAGTGAATTTTCATTAAAATGTTTTTAATAGCACATAGGTTTTTTTAAGAAAGCAGGCATCAAATTTGGTTACCAGTATAATCTATATATTAGAAACAATGTGCCATGTTTCATCAAAATAACTTTATTGTTTGAAAATGTACAAAAATTTTCGCAAGTAAACTTAAAGTGTTCCCGAAAAAAACTGGTTTTCTGGTCAACCTTATAGGTTAATAGCAAATTGAGCTATTTAAATTTGAAGCATTTAATAAAAATTTGCTACCATAACGCATTTGGTGCGTCACTAATTTCTTTTCTTACAAAGATGCATTATATTTCGATGGAAAATGCAAAAATTCAATAACATAAGACGTGTTCAATTCAAAAAAAAAAGAAAATTTGAATCACCAACGACTTATGGGACATCCTGTAATTGTGGAAATATTTTTTAAGCTATTGCTCACGACACCCTATAATTAATGTATCCAATTTTTTTCGTATCTTGTATAATAACAGATATATTGAGCTTTAAAGATTTTTTACGAAAATTCGACAAAAATGATATACTACTAACGGATAAACTCTATAGCCAACACTACTGCCAAAGCATTAGAGGAAGAGTCTATTTGGAATGAATTTTTTGGAAACATTTTAGTAAAATGAAGGACAATGACGATTAAAAGTAAGACTTCAGTCTTTGTAAAACATTCTTCTTAGGACATTTTCCTTCCATAGCTCATATTAGTTTCAGGTTCATTGCCTAAATATTACCAATTTTGACGTTTTAAATCGCGATTTTGAGGAAAACGCAAATTATTTTTTCTTTAAATGCCTGTAACTTTTTTTTCCTTAAACCTAGAGAGAGATTTTTATAGGTGACTTACCTATAATGACATAAACCGACATACCAAATTTGGTTGCCCTCACTTTGTTAATTACGGAGATATAATTTTTTTTCGAAAGAAAATACAAAATTTCCGGGAAAAGCTCGTCCGATTTTCCTGAATAACGAACTTGTCCAAGCCACTTGCAAAAGGAAGGTACTCGCCAAGTTTTATTAAACTCGGTCCATTATTTTTCTAGTTATAGGTGTGACACATAAATAAATAAATATATTTATATATATATATATATATATATATATATATATATATATATATATATATATATATATATATATATATATATATATATATATATATATATATATATATATATATATATATATATATATAGATATATATATATATATATATATATATATATATATATATATATATATATATATATATATATATATATATATATATATATATACATAAAGTCTGACCGACCTCGGATTTGGGTTCCAAGGGTCCCAAAGAGCGCTCATTTGAAAAAGAAAATTCACTAATAAAACGCTAGTTAACGTGAGCCTAGATGGCGCAGGGGGCTTTCCGCTTGCCTCCTAAGCCGAAGGTTACGCGATCGGATCCAGCTCGGTGAATGTATGTTTTTTTTTTAATGTTGTATTTTGACATTTAGAGAAACAATAGTGCACATATTTCATACGTTTTGAACAAGATCTCTTTTTTTTAAACGCCTAAATAAGTTTGTCACCTTTAAGTCTGAAATTATAATTTTGTTGTCGTTGATATTGAAAAACCTGGTTTGATTAGGTAGACTAAAATGAAATCACACTGGCGATTAACAAGGGAAAATAACTGCTACGTTTATAACTTGGCAGATACTTTTCTTTTCTAAATGTGAATTAAGTTTCCTGTTGGAAATCTTCTGTATAACTTTAATGAAATTTGTAATACAAATTTGTTTTAAAGAGACTTACACTATCTACAGATATAGCACAATTTAATTCTTTGGCTTCATATAAAATTGAGTTTTGGGCATTTTTTTCAAAACTAGTTCAAACGCAAGATTTTTTTGGTAATAAAGAGATATGGATGGTAACACTTTCGAAATAATTATTCAAATGCGCGTATACTAAGACCTCTAAAATCGATCTTCCAAGTATATGTAAGTTTAAAGTATTAACTTCATTAATATACCCTATAATAATAGTGTAAATTTCCTATGAAAATTCGCTACTATAACGCACTTGCTGCGTCCCGAATTTTTTTAATCGTGGGATAGCCGTCAGTTGCAAAATAAAAACTCTATTAAATTGTCGAGCTTTGCAAATATGTAAGTTATTCCGTTATCAAGATTGTAGCACGTTATAAAATTTAACTTGAAAAATTATTAAATAAAAAAAATTGCTTCCATAAGTTATTTTGTGTTTATTTTAAAAAGATCGAAAGTTTGAAATTACCACCTCCATATAAGCTTATTTGTAATCAAAGTACCTAAAAAAAAAGTCTGTGGCCAATGAGACTACAAGCTCGAGGCCAAACCACTCTTCACACATACACACACACACACATATAAGCTTATTTTTCCTACAAAGATTTCTTAAAAATCAGTCTGACGCAAATTAGTCTACAGTATGTATCGAATCATCTAATATATTGTATGAAGGCAGTTACCATCCTTGTAGTTTTATGTGTGTTAGGAAATAAAAAACAAGTGACTTCCGTGTGTCTAGTTCCGACATCTTGATTGGATAGTATATCACAAAGCAAGTTGAGTCGTTCAACATCAGTTCATAATTGCCCATTTTCGGCATCCCCCAGTAACGTATCGCCCTCAAGACCCGGCCGCGCTTACAATATTGTTGCTACAATTCCTTCACTAAATCATTTAAGCAATAACTGTAAATCTCTGCATAAATTTCAAACTAGTTCAAGCGAAAAAAATATATTGCGTTCTGCCCGAATGGTCCTTTAAACTCCCGAACATTAAGGATGATATATACAGTTATCTATTTAATTGTATTAGCGCCCTCTATTACATCTGAGACTAATTAATATCTGCAAAGGGTTTCTACCGAGATATTGGAGGAAGCTGCAGTCAACAAAAATATTTGAAAATCGGAACGTTCTAAAAAAAGTTTGGACGCAGCAAGTGCGTTATGGTAGCGAATTTTCATGAAACTGTTCCTAATGGTAAATATGTCTTTTAGTGAGTTTTCTTTAAAAAATCATTACAGTATTAAGCGTTTTTAAATTTCAATTCACTAACTAAAATATGTATTTGGTTATCTAATATGTCAAATTTTACCGGATGTAATTTATAAATCATTGCAGTATTCGTGGAGCGCCTCACACCAAATCCGTTCTGAGCATTATTAAGTAAATGATATTTCTGAAGCTACTCCATCAGCCTTCCAGCCACGACCCTTTTAAATATTTTAGGAAAAAGGTGAACCACAGTGATGGGCCTGTATGAATCAGGGTTTATTATTAGTAGCGAATTTTTTTTTTATTCGCTACTGAGGAGATCTGTATTATATATATATATATATATATATATATATATATATATATATATATATATATATATATATATATATATATATATATATCCGACCGATAACTCAAAAAATAATGGACCCATCTTAATCAAATTTGGTGAGTACGTTCCTCTTAATTTCGTTAGCCAGGAAAATCGGAAAATGTTGTGTTTTCTTCCTAAAAAAATTTATATCTCCGGAAAAAACAAAATAAGGGAAACCAAACTTGGTACGCGTGTTTGTATTATAAATAGTGAAACGTGAACCAAAATTTAAGTCTTTAGCTTTTAAAACAAAGAAGTTATGGGCAGTTAAAGAAACAAATTTTGGAGTTTTCCTCAAAACCTCAAACTCGCAATTTTAAACGTCAAAATTGGCAATGTTTAGCCAAAGAACGTGAAACAAATACGGATTCTGAAAATAAAATGTTGCAAGAATAGTGTTCTGCAAACCCTTAAGTTTCAGATTCAACCGTCATTGCCCTTCATTTTACTAAAATGTGTACAGAAAATTCATTTCAAATAGACCCTTTCTCTGATGCTTTGGCTGTCGGTTTTGTTAAGTTGATGCTTTCGCTGTAGGTTTAGTGAAGTTTATGGTTTAACGGTCTATAATTTTTAGCCCATTTTCATAGAACAAATTTGTTAATGCATTTTTGCATTTTTTATCGAAATATGATGCGTTTGTAAGAAAATAATCTGGACGCAGTAAGTGCGTTTTGGTAGAGAATTTTAGGTAAATTTGCAAATTAGCTCCCGAACGCTTTTAAAAAATCTGTATTCAGAAACCTGCCTAGGGCACCCCTGGATCGACAAACCCTAAGAAAAATTTCTTGTTCACACCCCCCAAGGAAGTTGTGAGACCAGGAGTGAGTAGGGGTGCTGGGCGGGGTAGGTAGTAAAAAGGAAATATGAGCAGAATATGCGACTAAAACGGGCTTGAAAACTGTATTTTTCACATCTTGAAGCCATTTCCCCCTTAAGCCCTGCCTACCCCGCACAGCACCACTATTCCCCAGGTGCCGTAACTTCCTTGGCAAGTATGAGCATAACATTTTTCTTGTGGTTTATGCAGCGAGGGTGGTTGTATGCACGCGAGTAGGAAAGGAAAATCACCACGACAGAGCAGCCACCCCCAAGCGTTCGAGAGCTAATCTGCAAATTTACCAAATTTTCATTAAATCCTTCAAATTTCAATAACTCAATTTGCTATTAACATAAGCTTTGTTAGTTAGAAAACCAACATTTAAGTTTATTTTCGGAAAATTTCTGTATATTTTCAAACTCTGAGTCATTTTGATAAAATATAGTACATTGTTTCTACTACATAGGCTATAGTGATAATCAGATTGATGCCTGCTCGCATTTGCTATTAAAAACATTTTTATGAAAATACACTTCCATAACACACTTGCTGCATCCATATTTTTGAAAAATGTTTATATATTTTCGAACAATAAACTAATTTTGATGAAATATGGTACATTGTTTCTACTATATAGGGAACCAAGTTTGGTGCCTGCTTTCATCAAAAAAGAGACATTTGCTATTAAAACCATTTTAAAGAAAATTCGCTACCATAACGCACTTGCTGCGTCCAGACTTTTTATACATTAACAGATATAAACTAAAACTGAGCCCGGATATGGGTTCTAGGGTGTCTAGTTCGTGCTCATTTGAAGAAATCTTCTCCCTTTCTTAAACAACATAAAGAAAACTTTCTTGATCAGAAACACAAACGGAAAGCGGGGCAGGCTCGAAAATTTATCACTTTCAAGAGACATACAAAACACACGACAGGTCATCTCTCAAAAGCCGTGGTTACATGATCATAATTATTACGCCATTGTTAAAAATCTAAAAACTTTTTCAAGATCCTAAAAATATATAAATTGACGCGCATATTGGCGCTCTCGTTGGATAACGAAATTCAAAATTTGAGCAAAAATGTGAGCGTCAATACGCACGGTGATTGAGATATATTTTTATGATTTTTAAAAGTTTTTAGATATCTGACAATGATTTTATAGGAAAAAATAGCTTGTGGGGGTTTTAGTGAATTCTTATTTTAAAAACATCACTAATAGAGAGGTATCGATGGTGAGACTTTGCAAAAATTTTATCAAATGAGCGCGCATGTATCTAAACAATAACTCAAAAAATCAGTAACTGATTTTAAGGAATCTCGGCAGGTGCCTTTCTTTTATTATTGGCTTGGATAATTTCGTTATCCAGGACAATCGGAGAAGGTCTTCCGGGAAAATTGTGTTTTCTTTCGAAAAATAAAATTTTCTCAGAAAATTACAAAGCTATTTTAATAAAATTTTATAGGTGTATTGCCTTTGGAAAGACCTTATCACGCACCAAAACTCAACTTTTTAGGTTTATAGAAAATTGAGTTTTTCAATTTTGAAACATTTAATGAAAATTCACTACCATTACACGCTTGCTGCGTCCCGACCTTTTAGTGAATTTTCTTAAAAAAATTCACAAATCGGGAGATCCGTGATATATATATATATATATATATATATATATATATATATATATATATATATATATATATATATATATATATCGTAAAGGACCGGTCTCGATAAAATTTGTTGAGTACTTTCCTTTACAAGTGGCTAAAATAGGTTCGTTAGCCAGGTAAATGGGACCAGTCTTTCTCAAAAAATTTTGTGTTTCCTTTATAAAAATATTTACATCTCCGGAAATAACAAAGTAAGGGCACGCAAATTTGGTACGCGTATTTCTATTATACAAGTTGAACCATGTATCAAAATTTAGGTCTCTAGGTTTAAAGACAAAAAATTTAAGGGCAACTAAAGATACAAATTTTGTAGTTTTCCTCAAAACGTCAAACTCCCAATTTGAAACGTCAGAATGGGCAATGTTTAGGCAAAGAACGTGAAACAAATACGGATTGTGAAAAGAAAATGTTGCAGGAGGAGCGTTCTGTGAACCCTTAAGTTTCAGATTCAACCATCATTGCCCTTTATTTAATTTAAATATTTACAGAAAATTCATTTCAAATAGACCCTTTCTCTGGTGCTTTGGCTGTCGGTTTAGTTAAGTTGATACTTTCGCTGTAGATTTAGTGAAGTTTATGTTTAAACAGTATATAATTTTTAGCTAATTTTCGCAGAACAAATTCGTCAATACATTTTTGCATTTTTTATCGAAATATGATGCATGTTTGTAAGAAAAAAATCTGGACCCAGTAAGTGCGTTTTGGTAGCGAATTTTCATTAAATCCTACAAATTTCAATAACTCAGTTTGCTATTAACGTAAGTTTTCTTGGTTAGGAAACCAACATTTAATTTTATTTTCGAAAAATTTTTGTATATTTTTAAGCAATAAGTAATTTTGATAAAATATAGTACATTGTTTCTACCACATAGGCTATACCGGTAATCAGATCGATGCTTGCTCGCATTTGCTATTAAAAACATTTTTATGAAAATTCACTTCCATAACGCACTTGCTGCCTCCCGACCTTTATATAATTAGTTTTTATTTTGCAAAAAAATATGCAACTCTCCTGGCCATGACATTTCAATTTTCATCCTTTCCTCGGTGGTAGTAACGACATATTTTTGAAGGAAACATATTTACGTTGTTGGATGTCACGTATAATATTAAATCGTGTATGTCTAACTTTAGCCTATTATTCGGAGTTGTATCGATCCCGACTGAATAAGGACCATATTACATGGAACTTCAGCAAGTTCCTATGATATCTGAAACCCAGTTAACGTCACCTTATTTACTTTAGCTACAGTCACTCTGGAAACTTGATATTTGTATTTACCATTTTTACCATCCTGAACAACCAACCTTGCGACACAGAGAAGTAGTTTTAATTTATATAGACTACGTGGAAACGATACCTAGGGAAATATTAAAATTAGAATGTGTAGCCAGAAACGGGAAAAATAAGTAATATAAAATGATACACCTAAGATTAAACGTGTGTAGATGAGATTCAAATCCAATTATTATTATCATTATTATTTGCTTTAGAACTTACACGAAAGGAACAGCATTTCTCTGTGATACAGGGCAGTGCATGCCAAATAAATGGAGCGTTCTTGTTGGTGTTTATTGGGCTTCATTTCCTAGATTCCTACGCACTATTCTACATGTTTTCCACAATGCTGCTTTCTAAGACATGTATAAGGCAGAGTGCATTTAAAGATTTAACATATCCGTCTCGCATACATGTGGCCTAAATTCTAACCTGAACTCCGTCCACCATCTGCTCCAGGCTAATAGGCCTCAACTCATCTTTCTCACCGAAAGCCAAATCAGTGCCAAAACAGCCACTAATCAACTTGACTTCCCGGGGTATGGGCTCCTTACTTCCTTTAGATTGCATGGAGGTGTGTGCGCATACGTCCGTAGCAATCTACCCTGCACCAGACACCCAATTTGGAATCTGGAAGACAAGACATACTTTAGATGAAACTCTCTCTCTCTCAGGGCTGCAACTAAACACATCTGTTGCATTTACGGCTCACCTTCTGACAAAAATTGTGTCCAGCTCTTCGACTACCTTTCTGAAAAAAACCGACCATCTGATTTCTGAATATCCTTCCTCCAAGATCACTATTTTGGGTGACTTCAATGTCCATAATAAGGAATGGCTGGGATCTTCAAAACCTATGGAGAGCAGCGGAGGCCTTCGCAGTCAGCAATTCTTTAGCCAATGTGGTTCAGTAACCTAGTTACTTTCCTCGCATCCCAACACACAGCTCAAATCCCTTGGATCTCCTTCTTACTAGAAAACCCGAATGCCTTCAGACATCAGTCACCGCCCCCCTTGGTCGCTAAGACCACGGCATGGTCACTGCTTGCTGCGCAGTGCCACCCGAGGGTACACAGTCATCACACCCACGTATCGTTTGGCACTAAAACTCCGCCAAATGGGAAGAAATTCGGGATTAACTTTCCTCACTTCCATGGGCGTCTGTCTGTTTCTCTCATCCTGACCCGTCTGATATCTCACAAAATGTCAACTAAATCATCCAATCTGACATGAAATTATTTATTCCACGTACACAAAAAATCTCTTCAGCCACTGAAAAGCCCTGGTTCTCTAAACCCTGTGACAAGGCCAGACTTGAAAAGGTCAAAGCTCACAAAGCGGATCTACACAATCCCAGTCCAAAAAAAACCGTCAAGCATTTAACGACGCAAGAAACCGCTATGTCCGCATTCTTTCTGTGGCAAAAAACTCTTTTAATAACCACATCAAAAACAAAGTCCTCTTAAGCTCCAACGGCAGCAAACCCTTCTGGACTGTTGCTAAATCTATTAGGAAGAATTTCTGCAAGAGCACGTTCCCACCTCTTGTTTCAGGGGATAAAATTGTTTCTACTGCCCTGGTCAAGGCTGACCTTTTTGCCCCGTTGCTCGGCGCCAATTCTACTCTCAACCCACCTCCAAATATTCAACCACCAACAGTCCCGAATGTCGCGCATAAAATGACGGATATCATTTTTAAAGGTCTATCTAAAAAGGTACGAAAGATGCTCTCTTCTCTTAATACCAAGGACGCCTCTGGCCCTGACGAGATCCCAGCAATTGTTCTCAATAAATGCGCACCAGAATTTGCTCCTATCCTGACTCGTCTGTTTCAGACATTTTAGAACAGAGGCATAACCTCCTCGTAACTGGAAAACTGCTCAAGTACAAGCCGTGTCTAAGAAAGGATCCAAAGCGCGTCATAGCAACTACAGGCCTATTTCTCTCCTTTCAGTCATCTCTAAAGTGATGGAAAAGTATATAAACACCGAATTACTAAAATTTCTTGAAAGAGACAGTCTAATCCACAACAGGCAGTATGGGTTCCGTCAGCACAGATCAACTGCCGACCTCCTTTCCTTTGTCACCCATTCTTGGAACAAGTTTATTATGAAACTACACGGTGAATACCAGATTGTCACTCTAGACATATCCAAAGCATTTGATCCGATCTGGCACGCAGCGCTGCTTATAAAACTTCCGGCCTATGACCTACCACCAAAGCTATGTACCTGGACAGCTAATTTCCTCTCCAACCGAAGCATTTGTGTTGTATGGATGGCCATTTCCCTAAACTGTATCCAATTAATGCAGGAGTTTCTCAAGGCTCAGCTTTAGCCCCTACTTTGTTTCTTTTCTACATCAATGACCACCTCTCTAGCACATCCAACCAGTTCACAGTTACGCGGATCGCAGCACCCTGTACTAAAATATACAAGGTTCTAAGCCTGTCTCTTTAGCACAATTAGATGAGGATCGCAGACTCATGGAGGGTTCTGTCTCTGTGGATCTCCAAAGAATATTAGACTGGAGAAGTAGAATCTTGTACAATTCAACTCCACCAATTCTCAGTCTTGTTTTCTATCTCATAAGAGATACACCAGCCCTAGACCCATCACAATGAACAACCAAGTTATTCAAAGTAATAAGTCCTGTTCACTTGTTGGCATTTTGTGGATCGAAACCTCAATTGGCACCAACATGTCTAATAAATTGCAGAAGCAGCTGCTAAGAAATTAGGTTTCGTCTTCCAAACTCGCAAATACTTTTCACTAGCTAATCTATATACCTTGTTTACTTCACAAATAAGGCCAAACCTCGAATACTGCCCCCACATCTGGGGTGCCGCTGCCGCTTTTACACTCACTATCCTGGACTCTATTCAGAAGAGAGCTATACGTCTCATCGGTGACCCTACTCTCGGCCAAAAGCTGCCATCCCTGGCCCACCGACGTCCGTTGGTGATCTGTCTCTCTTTAATAGATATCTGCACGAGCACTGCTCAAAGGAGCTTTCTTCCATAGTCCCTCCATCTGCTGCCACCAACAGATCTACCAGGGGAACAGAGCCAATTGACCCTTTTATTGTCGAGGTCGCCAGACATAGAACATCTTGTTATGCCCGCTCTTTTGTCCCGAGGACTTCCAGGTTGTAGAATTGCTTGACGGCACATGTTTTTCCTTCTTCTCCGAACCTCCAAACCTTCGACTCCAGAATTAACAAGTTGCCTCTTTTCTCCTTATCGACACCCACGGTACTATAGTATTTAGGCTGTGAGCCCTTGTGGTGCGTTGTTGAAATTTTAAAAAAATGTGTATGTTTTCGTTCAGTTTTTGGGTATTTCCTTTGTTGTAAATATGGCAACAGGTACTAAAAAATTATAATTGTATCACACTTGCCACCAATTTAATCTGCCAACCGCAGGCACTTATTGATTTTTTCTGCTTGTGTTTTTTTTTCCGATCTGCTGGTAGTGATCTTTTCTATCTTCAGAGTCAGGACATGAAAGATGTCGTTTGAGACAGTCTTCTCAGTTATAATCTTTATATCCGTGTAGATTCGACGGGTGGCGGCGTATAAGTGTAATATTGTTCTATTTCCACCGCACCCATATATTTTCCCAGTAGTTCCTGATAGACAGCCTTAACAGCTTCGTTATGTCTTTCTAGCTACTGATTCGAAACGAGTGTCGTGCATCCTGCCAGAATGTTATGAAGGTTCTCTTCCTGGTCTCCGAAAATTCGACATTTTACATTTTCTAGCCGCTGTTTCATCCTGGGTTTTTTGCGCATTTTTGGATGAAACGTGGTCCTGAATTGCAGATAGAAATCTCTTCGTCCACTGACACGGACACTGACCCCGGCTATGGGTTCTAGGTGGTCTAGCTAGCGCTCATTTGAGGAAACTTTTACAAAATTCAAAAGTTGGGATTTTTTTAAAGAAAATTCGGAAACAAGATTAATAATTGGTAGTAACCCCCTTGGCCCTGGCTTGCAGTGTGAAGTTTTTAGAGAGAAGGTTTAATCTTAGATATTGACACTCTAAGCTCTTTTTATATATTTAACTGAGATAGATATACAGGGTGTTTAAAAATGACAATCTATGTTACAGGTGCACATTCAGCACAAAAAATAAGAATATTTTTTCATAAAAATATGGGTCCGCAAATGTTTAGTTTTTTTTTAAATACAGCGTGTAAAAGTTATTTGTTTTTGTCAATTTTTCACAAATAAGTCCGAATCAAATTAAAATTTTGACGTGAAAATTGGCATGTGGATGTTTTTAAGGGCAGAAAAATTAAATATGTTATTGTTAATAACACTGCTGGCAGCGAGCGCCACCTGTAAGACATGGCTTGCATTCAATTGGCTATAATTTTTTGACACCCAGTAATATCTATTTCTAGTTAAAAAGTAAAATCTAGCCAGAAAAAAAAACTGACAGGACACAATCATGAAGATAAAATAAAAAGCCATGATAAGAAACTTTGAACAAACCATTTAACAAAGTGGTTTCTATCGTTACGGGACTTGACTTTTGCGTTTCCGTCGTGACATATACTACATTTGACTTTTACGTTTGAGACTACTCACTATTTTTAAGTAATTAATTGTATTGTCCGTAATTTTTGTAATTAAATATGGAAGTCTTTACCAACAATGAACTAACAGACATGCATGTTATGTATTCACGGGCTTTTGGCAACTGTTATGAGGCGAAACGACTGTATGAAGAAGCCTTCCCAAATAGGACAATTCCAGACACAAGGATGTTTCAACGGATTGACATCCGTCTGCCTGAAACAGGTACATACTTACATTATCTAATACATCGATCTGTCTCTTTCGAATATAGTATATTTTTTACCAGGTATCCTTAATAAAGTTACTGCTGATCGAGGCAAACCACGAAGTGCACGAAACCCTGATTTTGAAGAGGCTGTTCTGGATGAAATTGAACAAAATCCAAAAATAAGTACTAGGGAAATGGCCAGTCATCTGGGACCATCCAGTGCAACGATATGGCGAGTTCTTCACGAGCAACAATTGCGTCCATATCACATCCAACGTGTGCAGGCACTATCGTCTGAAGGAGATTTTATTACTCGCCTACAATTTTGCCAATTATTTCTTCAACATAATAATGTAGAGAACTTGTTTATTTGTGTATTGTTCACTGACGAGTTTGGATTTAGGCGCGACGGGGTCGTCAATTTTCGTAACAGCCATATTTGGGCTGACGAAAATCCCCACGCAGTTTTTGAAAGGCATCAGCAGCAATTTTCTTAGATTTATGGGCTGGAATTGTAGGGTGTAATTTGATGGGACCAATTGTTTTACCCCGCACACTTAATGCTAAAACTTATTTTGAATTCCTCTAAAACCAACTAAATGGGTTATTAGAAAATGTGTTTCTTGACATGGGACATAGTGGTTCATGCATGACGGAGCCCCCCCCCCCCTAAATTTCACCCTAAATGTCAGAAATTACCTAAGCAATACTTTTGGACGCAGATGGATCGGACACGGTGGACCTCAGCCATAGCCAGCTCGATCCACTGATTTAAATCCTATGGACTTTGATTTATGGGGGCATCTCAAAAGTATTGCTTATGAAGCAAATGTTGAAAATGTTAATGATCTGCAGCAAATAATTGTACTTAGAACCGAACAAATTAAGAAATACACCAGAAATATTTCATAGAGTACGACGTTGTATGCTCCGCAGAATACGAAAGTGTATTGAGGGTGGCCATTTTGAACATTTATTGCAGTCAGGTATCATAAAATTTTATAATTTTTTTTGTTGTTAAAATTTGCAGACAATACAATTAATTACTTGAGAAAAATTAATTTTTGAGCGACATCGACATACAGAAATTGAAATATCTCGAAAATGGTGTGACTGAGAGATTTGGATCAAATATACATTTTTTGCTTACAATTGATAAGGGCTGCAATGTAGCTATACGGTAGGTCGATGTTACTGGGTGTCAAAAAATTATAGCCAATTGAATGCAAGCCATGTCTTACAGGTGACGCCCTCTGCCAGCAGTGTTATTAACAATAACATATTTAAATTTATTGCCCTCAAAAAGCCCCCGCATACCAACTTTCACGCCAAAAATTTAATTTGACTCGGACTTATTCGTGAACAACAAATTATATATATATACAAATATATATATATATATATATATATATATATATATATATATATATATATATATATATATATAGATATATATATATATATATATATATATATATATATATATATATATATATATATATATATATAAAGCAGACAGCGCAAAAAAATCAGTTTCGCAAAGGTTGGATGTGCAAAATGGTAATAGTATACGAAATGCTCTTGCTTTTAGTGTAGGAAACTCATTATCCAACCCTGCTAAAAATTTTAAGAGTGACTTATTACTAAATTATCTTTTATTTTGCCACTTGCCGTGAAGTCTATAAAGATCCCTTCTTCGACAGTTAAGAGACCTTCCGGAACATTTTGAAATGGGTCCCTAACCCAATGGTAACTTGCTATCAAGTCGAAGTAAGCAAGAAAATACTTTTTTTAAATCACAAATAAAATTAATCAACCCCATATAATGAAATATCGAACAAACATAATTACTCCTTGAAGAAGAAAATATATAGAGTTAGCTCCTAGTTCGAATAAATGGATTTTAAACTTAACCGTTTACTAGGTAAATCCCTGTCTACATATCCATACTACATTCTTGCTTATCTGGTGGATAAACATTGTCGTCGTCTCGCGGACGGCAGGAGCTCGTGTCCCGACAGTCTTACATCAGATAGGTTCATTAACGACGCTATAGACTCCGGGTAATGAATTCATTGCTTACCTTAGAAGGAGCCAACATCAAAATACACACTGTCTCTACTGTATGCCCCGCTTTTATTATCTCAGCAGCCTTTATATGGCAAGAGCTGTTCATATATCTAGGGAGGCAGGATGTATTACTTTCCTATACGTTCATACGCCTCGTCAATCTACTTTAATGGTTCCACGGGAAATGGCTGCTAGCCCGAGGCTATGCTCTGGTCGGGTTTCATGGCGTACCGCCATTTCTTGGATGGTAACAATCACCTGTAATGTTAGAGGATGCTTTCCATCTAAATAATATTAATCGGTGTTGTTGGCGACTTGAAACATTTGTTGAAAAATTGTGATTAACAAAAATACAGCGTGCGAAATGTGTGGAATGTTTGGAAAACCCAAATAATTATATTATGAATTCTAACATAGAAGAAAATTCCACACACAATAACATAATTACTATGTCACTATCGAAAGAGCAATATCTACATGTGAAAATTTGTTTGCTAATAAAGAAAAAACTCGGGACGCAGCAAGTGCGTTATGGTAGTGAATTTTCTTAAATATGTTTTTATTGCAAATATGTCTGTTTTCTTTTTATTTAAGAAAGCAGGCATCAATTTTGGTTACCAGTATAACCTTATAGTAAAAACAATGTGCCATGTTTCATAAAAATAACTTTATTGTGTGAAAATGTACAAAAATTTCCAAAAGTAAACTTAAAGTGTTCCCGCAAAAACTCGTTTCTTGGTCAACCTTATAGATTAATAGCAAATTTGGCTATTCAAATATGAATCATTTGATCAAAATTCGCTACCATAACGCACTTGCTGCATCCAGAATTTCTTTTCTTACGAACATGCATTATATTTCGATGGTAAATGCAAAAATGCAATAACATAAGGCCTGTTTGATAAAAAAAATAAGAAAATTTGTATCACCAACGACTTATGGGCCACCCTATGATTGTAGAAATATTTTTTTAAGATGTAGCTCAAGACACCCTATAAGCAATATATAAAAAAAATTCATATCTTGTATAATAACGGATATATTGAGCTTTATTGATTTTTTAAGAAAATTCGACAAAAATTATATACCATTAAACGATAAACTCTATAGCTAAGGCTACTGCCAAGCATCAGAGAAAGGGTCTATTTTAAATGAATTTTCTGGAAATATTTTAGTAAAATGAAAGACAATGACGGTTGAAACTAAGACTTCAGGGTTTGTAAAACATTCTTCTTGAGACATTTTCTTTCCACAGCCCGTACTAGATTCAAGTTCTTTGCCTAAATGTTGCCAATTTTTGACGTTTTAAATCGCAACTTTGACATTTTGAGGAAAATCCCAATAAATTTTTATTTAAATGCCTATAACTTTGTTGTCTTTTGATCTACAGAGCTAAATTTTGGTAGGTAGCTTACTTATAATGATATAAACCCACGCAACAAATTTGGTTGCCCTTACTTTGTTAATTTTGGAGATATAAATTTTTTACAATTTTTTTCGAAAGGAAACTCAAAATTTTCCGGGAAAACCTGGGCTGATTTTCCTGGCTAACGAACTTATCTAAGCCATTTGTAAAGGGAAGGTACTCACCAAATTTAATCAAAATCGGCCCATAATTTTTTGAGTTATCGGTGTGAGACACACACACATATATATATATATATATATATATATATATATATATATATATATATATATATATATATATATATATATATATATATATATATATATATATATATATATATATAAACATATAAAAATTGAAACTGACCCCGGATATGTGTTCTGTGGGGCCTAATTAGCACTAATTTGAATAAATTTTTTCAAAATTCAAAAGTCGAGATCTCCTCATTAGTGAATTTTTTTTAAGATAATTCACTAAAACAAAACAACATGTTTGTTGATAGAGGTTTACGTTACAATTGCCTCAAGGCTTTGAAAAAAAAAGTTCGGGACGCAGCAAATGCATTATAATAGTGAATTTTCAAAAGATCTGTACACTATTAGTAAGATATTGGGGTAAAAAGAGCTTGTTTTATGTCACCAATGTTTTACAGGTGGATTGATCCTACCCTCGTAGACTAGTCGGCTTTGATAACTAGCGTTGGAAGAAGAATATGTTGAAGATGTGGACTGTATTTATAACTCTAGGTGCACTGGATTCCAGATGATTTGAATAATACTTTTTTAGTGAATTTTCTTTAAAAAAAAAATCACTAATGAGGAGATCTCGACTTTCGAATTTTGAAAAAATTTCTTCAAATGAGCGCTATTTAGGACCTCCGGAACCCAAATCCGAGGTCAGTTTCAGACTTTATATGTTTATATATATATATATATATATATATATATATATATATATATATATATATATATATATATATATATATATATATATATATATATATATATATATATATATATATATATATATATATATATATATATATATATATATATATATATATGTGTGTGTGTGTGTGTGTGTCACACCTATAACTTAAAAAATAATGGACCGATTTTGATAAAATTTGGCACATACCTTCCTCGTTAGCCAGGAAAGTCCGCCTAGGTTTTCCCGAAAAATTTTGTGTTTTCTTTCGAAAAAATTGAAAAAAATTTATATCTCCAAAATTAACAAAGTAAGCGCAATCAAATTTCATACGCGGGTTTACATCATTAGAGGCAAGTTACCTATCAAAATTTAGCTCCGTAGATTAAATGACAAAAAAGTTACAGGCATTCAAAGAAAAATAAATTTGGGTTCTCCTCAAAACGTCAAAATCGCGATTTTAAACGTCAAAATTCGTGAGTACCTTCCTTTTGCAAGTGGCTTGGATATGTTCGTTATCCAGGAAAATCCGACGAGGTTTTCCCGGAAAATTTTGTGTTTTCTTTCTAAAAAAATTTATATCTCCAAAATTAACAAAGTAAGGGCAACCAAATTATATACGCAGGTTTATATCATTATAGGCAAGCCACCTACCAAAATTTAGCTCTGTAGATCAAAAGACAAAAAAGTTATAGGCATTTAAACAAAAATAAATTGGGGTTTTTCACAAAACGTCAAAGTTGCGATTTAAACGTCAAAATTGGCAACATTTAGGAAAAGACCTTGAATCTAATACGGGCTATGGAAATAAAATGTCTCAAGGAGAATGTTTTACAAACCCTGATGTATTAGTTTCAACCGTCATTGTCCTTCATTTTAATAAAATGTTTCCAGAAAATTCAGTTTAAATAGGCCCTTTCTATGATGCTTGGCAGTAGTCTTAGCTATAGAGTTTATCGTTTAATGGTATATAATTTTTGTAGAATTTTCGTAAAAAAAATCAATAAAGCTCAATATACCTGTTATTATACAAGATATGAAAAAAAAATTGTATATATTAATTATAGGGTGTCTTAAGCTACATCTTAAAAAATTATTTCTACAATCACAGGGTGGCACATAAGTTGTTGGTGATACAAATTTTCTTTTTTTTTTTAATCAAACACGCCTTATGTTATTGCATTTTTGCATTTTCCATCGAAACATAATGCATGTTTGTAAGAAAAAACTTCTGGACGCAGTAAGTGCGTTATGGTAGCGAATTTTGATCAAATGCTTAATATTTGAATAGACCAATTTGCTATTAACCTATAAGGTTGACCAAGAAACAAGTTTATTTGGGAACACTTTAAGTTTACTTTCGGAAATTTTTGTACATTTTCAAACAATAAAGTTATTTTGATGAAACATAGCACATTGTTTTTACTATATAGATTATATTGGTAACCATATTTGATTCCTGCTTTCTTAAAAAAAAAACACACATTATTGCTATTAAAAAATAGTTTTATGAAAATTCACTACCATAACGCACTTGCTGCGTCCAGAGTTTTTTATATTTATATATGTTGTATTGTTACTATATATACTTTGAACTTAACATTTATTTACAATTTGCGGTTTTACACTTGATTTAATGGGTTATTCAGAAGATTTCACAATCTTATTAGCTACTTGCAATTACATTCTAGAATTAAACAAGAACGCCCAATTTTTACCATATAAAAGCAGGCTCACTGGCCAAATAAAAGCTGTTAAGTTCAGATAAGCATAAAGTTCTGAATAGAGTTCCGAAAAGTAGTTTAGCCAAGTATCCTATAGTATTTTCTCCCAGTTTTCAGTTGAAAAACCCTCAGACCCGTTCCATTCCTTTTTCGGCAATTGTATTTTTGGTAAGAAACATATAATTTAATTGGTCTTTAATATTTATATTTTCTGATTTATTTGTGGTAAACAATATATAGCCGTTCCCCAAGTTACAACCCAGAACTAATTTTATTTTTATTTTTCTGTGTTTTAATATACAGTTGTTCCTAATGCCCAGTTTCACTTAAACAGAATTAACAGAGTGTTATCGGCCTCCTATATATATATATATATATATATATATATATATATATATATATATATATATATATATATATATATATATATATATATATATATATATTATATATATATATATATATATATATATATATATATATATATATAAATATTATAATAACATTAAAATTTCCTCTCATTTCTAGTTGTTTTGGTAAGAAACATTAGTGATTCAGCACCGTTGTGTACCGTTGTGACTCCCACTTCCCACTTGGGAGTTTGCAGGACTATACATATTTTCGATTATGTTACCACTCTATTGTATCCCCAGGTGTGGCCCAAGCGTTAAAACAATGTAGAATATCGTCTTCTTATAGCCGTCATATGGGTAAAGACCTCACTTAAAATTTTGAAATCAAACCAGCTAGGAATAAGAGAAATTCCCCGATCTGATTTTTCTGGTAATCACTTGCCTGGCCAAAACTACAATAAAAATCCAGTATTCCGTTTTCTCATCTAATTCACACGTTGTACCTACCAGTCAGCCCTGGTAAGAACCATATCTTAAGTTAATATCTTAAATTCCTCTTTGTAAATATTTTCACATATAATTTTGTATATATCTGTATTTGTTTTAAATAAATTTTGTTCACTGTCAAGTCTCTATAAAGTTTGACTCCTGGAAACCAAATATCTACACTTGAGTCTTCCTGAGCACCATACTCCCTTAGGGTGGTCCGTTACTCGGATAACAGTCACTGTGGGGCTTCCACTTTCGCCCATGAACCTTTTCGAAAACCTCAAGTAAAGCTGTGGCCAAAATCCCTCTTTTGCATTACTAAGTGAGTGGTGGACGTGCCGCCACCGAGTTGCGGCACCAAGTAGTATGTTGTCACGCCAGATCCAAATAACACAAAGTGTTGAAAAAAATAGAGACTGTATACAACTAACAATTTAAAAAATTGTCAGCCCTGGCCCATTTCTACCCCAATATTGGGACAAAGTATGTAAGACCAGATGCATTCCCACAACAATTAGAACCGTAGACCGGTTTCGCTCTCATTAGAGCTCTTCAGTACGGCATACTAATTGTAGCAAAAATGTACCAAAAGTAATACGGCTATAGTATAGCCAGTCTTAAAATACTAAGTAGTACTACTTAGTATTTTAAGGCTGGCTATACTATATCCGTATTACTTTTGGTACATTTTTGTAATAGCCAGCCTTAAAATACTAAGTAGTATTTTAAGACTGGCTATACTATAGCCGTATTACTTTTGGTACATTTATGCTACAATTAGTATGCCGTACTGAAGAGCTCTAATGAGAGCGAAACCGGTCTACGGTTCTAATTGTTGCGAGAATGCATCTAGTCTTACATATCTTTTGCATTAATATATAACGTGTATTTACTAATGGGAAACTTTTTTTTTTATTTTGCGTGCAAGGAATTCCATCTTCTTTTCGCAAGATTAATTAATCCTCCGTATATAAGATTTAACAAACATTTCAAAATTGCTTTTATAGTGCGTATGACATTTATTTTCCTTATGGTGCCAATGACTGGAAGAATCAGGTGCTAATTACTAGAACCAGGTGCCAATAATTGGTGAAAATGAAAGACATGCAACAAAATAACCACTTTTCACTTAACAAAGACCTGAATTATTTTATTTTATTATTTTTTTAATAAAAGTTTAGTTATCCATTCAGTAATAATATTTTGCATAACAAATTAAGAGACACATTTCTCTGCATGAAATAGTGGATTATAGTGCCAAAAATTGGGTCCTTTACCCCACAGTTTTAAATTGTCAATTGTCCTGGGATGTGAAGACCTGGTATCACTGTATGATAGTGTTACAAAACACCTCAATAGATGTAGGTGCGGTGTTGCCACATCTCCAGAACTTCCCCAACATCTGGGAATTTTTGCACAATCTGGCAACTCCACCTCGCCACCCCACCCCCCTGGGGGTGCCTGGGGTGACCTCCCACAGGCGAAGTCTCAACCCTCTAGGACCAAAAATAACGAAGTTACCAACTTGTACCCCGTCGGAACGGATAACTGAGGTCTGCGCATTCCGAACACCCTGTATATAGACCCTGTATACGCAGAGACCACTTACACACTGTATACGCAGAGAGATCTTTTAGTACGAGAAACACCTCTTGTGTAAAATAGGAGTGATGACCACATTTGAATCATCCTGTATAAACATCCCCCTGTATACACACGGGGCCGATCTGTATTCACAGAACCTTCTAGCAAAAGAAGGTTCTAGAATATTCTGGAATGGAAGGCTCGCGAAACAAGGTAAAAGGTACGACGTGTATATACAGACGAAAGCAAGCCAGGACAGTACAGTTCAGTTAGAGAATGTTGAAGTGACTTGAAGGAGCAGTTCTCAGTGTATGGCGTTAGACTGTAGTTCCAGTATAGTAACTTGTGTGCAGATTAGTAATTGTAAGGCCAGTAAATTAAGTGTTTTGTGAGAGAGATATTCTAGAAATTTTATTGTATCCATATCTAGAGTGTAAATAAAGTTGTTTTGTTAAAATTTAAAGTCTCACTTATCCCGGAGAAAACGCAACAATATGAACCTCGGTGGTTCATGGGTCAGAACGTGTGCCTCTGAACCTAAGGGTACTGGGATCGATCCCAGCGTTCTCCTTTCACTTTTTCAGTACAAACTGTAACATTAACATCAACCTAGATTGTGGAATTGTATTTGATCAAGTTGAGTGTCTGCACGTTCCGCCTTTCGGAGGGGGCGTAAAGCCGTCGGTCCCGTGTCCATGCGATGTTGGGCACGTTAAAGATCGCTACCCTTCTTACAGAAAGGCAGGGGTCCGGCAAAATTTCCAGGATGGTGAGGTGAGACTGCTCCCTGGCGTCGGTGATTGGCCATAGTCGCGAAAATAGGTCGACGTTAAATAAACAAAAAACACACACACACATATACACACACTGTGTGATATCAAAACTCACTTCTTACATAAAATCTTCTTTTCTGTGCTGCTACATACCGATAACTCACTTTAATATATTACATCGTCGCCTTCCAGGCAAACACCATAACATCGAATTTTTCCAGCTTGCGACTTCCACATTGTCTGCATTAAATAAATTCCCCTTCGGCCTGACATCCACACATCTGCCCCCTGTCGGCTGTTGACATAACATCACATAACACCACCATTTGCGTTTATCGAAAGAGCGCCTTCCCAATTTCCCCCAGTGCGAGAACCTAACACTAACTATTTAGTCTCTGCTCCCTGTTTCGATAGTTCGATATCTGCGATAGTATTTGTTTCCATCCAATAAAAGGGCCCCGTTTGTCGACTCATTGATATCGCAATAAGTTTTCCGAAAGGCCTGACAGAATACAGCTGACGTAGAATCCGGATTTCAGACTCTTAGGCTTAGCGATCCTGGATCTGACAGGCCATTGTTGGGTCATCCATTATTTTGCGTCCAATATACACGATTATCAAGCAAGCGAGCAGTTTATTGCAGAGTCGACTCGTTTCCAAAAACAAACTACAAATTGCTTTCAGTTTAAAGATAAACTAGACCATTTTTAGCAAAAGTTTAGTTTAGGTAATTTTGATACAATATTCTTTTTTCTTGTAAGGCTAGATATATTCTCACCATAATTATAATCGCAGATCGGTTTCGCTCTAATTAGAGCTCATCAGTACGGTATACTAATTTCAGCGAGAGCACACCTATAAAGTAAAATTTCGGCGATGCAGCAAGTGCGTTATTATAGTATAAACTATTGTTATACGGCATAATAGTAAAGTTAGTACTTTAAACTTACACAAACCTTGAAGGTCGATTTTAGAAGTCCTAGTACGTGTACATTTGAAGAACTCTTTCAAAAGTGTTACCATCGATATCTCTCTATTATCAAAATAATTCTTGCGTTATATCACCTTTTGAGAAAAATGCCCAAAACTCAATTTTCTATGAAGCTATAGAACTAAATTTTGCCATAACTGTGGATAGTGTAAGTCTCTTCAAAAGAAACTTGTATTAAAAATTTCTTGAAATTTATACAGAGGATTTCCAAAAGGAAACTTAATTCATATTTAGAACAGTAAAGTATCTGCCAAGTTATAAAACGTAGCAGTTATTTTTCGTTATCAATTGCCAGTAAGATTATGTTTTAATCAACCCAATCAAACCGGTTTTTTCAATATCAACAATAACAAAATTATAATTTCAGACTTAAAGGTGACAAACTTACTTAGGCGTTTTAAACAAAAATCAGATCTCGTTCAAGACGTAGGAAATCTGTGCACTATTGTTTCTCCAAATGTCAAAATAAAACAGAAAAGAAAACATACATTCATCGGGCTGGATTCGATCACGTCACCTTCTGCTTAGGAGGCAAGAGCGAAGCCCGCTGCGCCGTCTAGCCACAGGTCAACTAACGTTTTATTTGCGTGGTAATTTAGATCGACTTCATGCCCGTGATATTATATTCAAAGTATACGTAACAATTGCTAATTACGGAATTAGTAGAAGGCATAATATATTTATGCTGTGCTAAAACTGTATTTGGGTCCATTAATAAGGCTACAAATATAGGATATTTTAATAAGTAATTTAATCCCCGAGTTCAATAACAATCACTTGGAAAATTTTTAATTTCATGTCATAATTGCGGCCGAGATTTTACGATTGTTGGTCGGGTAGTATGTTTTATGCCTGGTATATATTTATAGTTTGGTTACCGTTGATGTATGGTTTATAGCTGCTGTATGACTTAATCTACGCCTGGTAGTTAATTACTCTGTCTGTCAGGCATTGGTCCTTAACCATTTAGTCGTTTTAACGCATGTCTTTGGGATTTTACACCGGAAAAACTTGAGCATAAAGGCTCATTAACGAAACTCGACCCCGTTTTATGCCCAAGCAAAATTTTTGACAAGTTTGTTGAAATCAGTTTAGTATTTTTTGAATTATAGCTCGGATACATACATATATATATATATATATATATATATATATATATATATATATATATATATATATATATATATATATATATATATATATATATATATATACATAAACATATAAAAAATTTTAACGGACCTTGGTTTTGTGTTCTAGGGATCCAAATGTATAGGGAATCAAAAGACCTATTCCTATTTCAAAAAATTTAAGTGATGACCACCCTGCTTAGGAGGGTATAGTTTGGGCTATATATTTTGCGTCAAAAGTTGTCCTCCTCATAAACAAACTTGACGTGTTCCAGGTTTTTTTCGACAAAATCTTTTCCAGGGAGTTATGGCTGCCAGCTCGTTTTCAATGGGCCACCTATATATATATATATATATATATATATATATATATATATATATATATATATATATATATATATATATATATATATATATATATATATATATCACACCGATAAAATTTGGTACGTGCCTTCCTTTTTTAAATAACTAGGACAAGGTCTTTAGCCAGAAAAATTGGACCAGGTTTTCCGGGATAATTTTGACGTTTCTTTCGGAAAAAACATTATCTCAAAAAATAGAAAAGCTATGGTAGCTGAATTTGGTACGTAAATTTCCGATATTAAAAGGAAACTATATACCAAAACTTTTATTTCTATGTTATAAGAAAAAAGTCTGGGCTCAGCAAGTGCGTTATGGTGGTGAATTTTTCATAACAATATTTTTAATAGCAAATATGTGTGTGTTTTTTTAAGGAAGCAGACAACAAATTTGGTTTCACTAGTGTAACCTATATTGTATAAACAATGTGCCATGTTTCATCAAAATAACTTTGTTGTTTGAAAATCTACAAAATTTTCCGAAAGTAAACAATGTATTACCGAAAAAACTGGTTTCTTGGTCAACCTTATAGGTTAATAGCAAATTGAGCTTTTTAAATTTGAAGCATTTAATAAAAATTCGCTACCACAACGCACTCCCAAGCAACATTTAAAGTCAAATTGACGTAAAATCGCCCTACCAATAGGTCGGCGACCAAATCACCACAGGTCATTTTCAAGTAAAATTTAAGTGTATATTACCAATGTGGGGAATAAAGTCAAAGTAATATGGAAGTCGATAATAGGTCCAGCAAGGCGTTTCGACCAAGGCATTTTAGTTATATTTAGGGCATTTTTATTCAACATTGGGCGAATGGACGTAATATATTGGTAAATATGTGCTACGCTTTACTTGAATCTGACATCTAGGTGCCGAGTGCTGTGACGTTCTTAACAACGAACTACGCATGTGACATTATTCGGTTCTGCAGGATCTGTGGTTATGTATGTATAAACAAACAGTAGAGTAGTAGAGATATTGTCCATCTTTGTTAAAAAATGACATCTTGAATGATCAAAGAACTTACTTCAAATATTTGCAACAATGATAAAGGTGATTCGCACTGTATAAAGAAAAAAACCACTGCGGTTATGTTTTTTTTCTGTTAACATGATGATGATACTTCGATAAAATTCGAGCGCCCGTGTAAAAGATAAAATTAGTGAAAATAAAAAATTATTCAAAGTTCTTGGAATTCTGATTTTGGAGCATTGGTGATGTAAACAACACAAAACTATCTTGTTGTCATGGTATACAATCATTATTTAATGTTTTTTTTCGAACTAAAATTTGATTACACTATATTCAACAAAATATTATTTTTCATTTTCCAATACAATCAAGATGGATACCGCAAAATTAATTTAATATGGCTGCCCTTCTAACATTATTGACCTGAAAGTTAATTTTGCCCTATTTTTTTACCTATAAGTCACAATTCCTAATGACAGGGCAAACTAACCAAACTTTGAAGGCATTTTGTCCTATTATGGGAATTTTAACTATATGGTAAACGAATTTTGTTTGAATTTATTAGAAATGAAACATTTTCGTGTATAGAAATATATATTACTTATATCCGTTCACTGCCGGGAGATATATAGGATTGATTATACAGCGCTTTGATTCCATAATATATAAACATTAATAGAAAATAGAAACAAAATAAAATAAGTAAATAAACATAAACATGACAGCTGACCGTGTTGCCAATACTTCACTCCATTTGGCATGAAAGGGGATGTATTATATTGAAGAGGGAAACGTGCTGATTTGATACCAGCATAGAATTGAAATTCAGTTTTACTTTCATATACCCAGTAGTAGTAGCCGATAAAGTTGTCATACTTTTTTAGGATTGAAAAATGAGTGTTCTTCATTTGATGTAAGCCACTTTGAATGATCAGCATCTATCGCTATTTTTCTGTGAGCATTCTTTACTACTCTATAATAGTTTGTAGTATGTCTGTAAACTTTTATTGGTTTCAAAGGGAGCATTGTAACACTATATTTGTTACTGGTGCACGCACATTAACAACAAGAATAAACCTTTATTGATGAAGTTTATCAACTGACACACCTTTAAGATTCACACATGTATTTCGCTGGTGTACACTTTGAACTTTGAGGACAATTTTTATTTCAAGTCAGATTTTATGGGTATTTTCAACTTGAAGGTAGGCAATTTGACTTGGAAGACAATTTCTGCAGTAATTATGACTTTATAGCCGATCAGAAAGCCCTTTTAGGTTAGCTCAGTGCCCAAAATATTTCCTGTGCTGTATTGCAATGAAATTGGTAATATATATGTAAGCTAGACTTTATAAGAAGACCTCCAATTTACTATACCACAGAGACATATTGCAGGTTAATATTAGGTAATAAATTACCTTAAAGTAGGTATTTCAGGTATCTGGGCTTGGTAGTCGATTTTCAGTCCAATTTAGGGCACACTTCGACCTAAAAATTACCAACTCTGGAATTGAAACACAAAAGTATATTCAAGCATATTTTATGAGTAAAATTAAACCAATTTTTTCCCAATTTAGTTACTTGTAAGTTACTGACTTTGGAGTAATTTTTATAGTCAAAAATAAGATAGTTCGGAGCCGCATTTCCAAATTTGTAGTCATTATGACAATCAAGGCAACATTTTAGTTAATTATTACTAAATAACAACTTGGTTAGGTTATTTGGACTTGAGTGCTGGTTAACATGCCTTAATTTGTTGCTTGGGCTTGCTGCGGTCTGAATTTATTTTCTTACAAACATGCATTAAATTTCGATGGAAATGCACAAATGCAATAACATAAGGCGTGTTCGATTAAAGAAATGAAAATTTTTATCACCAACGATTTATGAGCCACCCTGTTATTATAGAAATATTTTTTTTAGATATAGCTCAAGACACCCAATAATTAATGTATGTATATATATATATATATATATATATATATATATATATATATATATATATATATATATATATATATATTCGTATCTTTTATAATAACGGATATACTGAGCTTTATTGTTTTTTTACGAAAATTCAACACAAATTATATACCATTAAACGATAAACTCTATAGCTGAGACTCCTGCCAACGCATCAGAGAAAATGTTTGAAAAATATTTGAAATGAATTTTCTGGAAATATTTTAGTAAAATGTAAAATAATTACGCTTGAAGCTAAGACTTGAGGGTTTGTAAAACATTCTGCTTGAGATATTTTCTTTCGATAGCTCGTATTAGATTCAAGTTCTTTTCCTAAATGTTGCCAATTTTGACGTTTTAAATAGCGACTTTGACGTTTTGAAGCTAACTCCAATTTTTGTCTTTTATCTTAGAGAGTTAAATTTTGGAAAGTAATTTACTTATAATAATATAAATTTGTGTAACAAATTTGGTTGCCCTTACTTGGTTATTCCCGGAGATACAAATTTTTTTTAAAGAAAATACAAACTTTTCTGGGAAAACCTGTGCCGATTTTCCTGGCTAACGAACTTATCCAAGCGACTTTCAAATGGAACGTATTCAACCTAATCAAAATCGGCCCATTATTTTTTGAGTTATCGATGTGATTAATATCACTCATAGGTAAATTAGCAGATTAGCGCATTGTGCGTTTTTTTTTTTATTCAAAAACATGCTTAAAGGAACCCCTTTATGCATTAATCATCGGACAAGTGCTGTGATCTCAATTCGACAATACAGTTAAGAGACCTAAAGTCAATTTTAGGTTCTGTGTAGGGTAAACATGCTACAACGGAGCTAAAAATGCAAACTGTAAAAAACTCACCTTGCAGAAGTCCATAGAAAGGAGAAACTCCTTACCAACACCGTTTCTCCATAAAAAACTGCCACTTTACCCAATTGAAAAAAAAACGCTACATAATAACGTACTCTGGTGCGTTGTTAGAATTAAATAAATAACTGAAACTGCTGGTAAAGTATCACATAAAGAGTCTATTTTAAATTAATTTATAGCAAATATTTTAGTAAAATAAAAAACAATGAAGATTGTAGCTGAAACTTAAAGCTTTTTAACTTAATACGACATTTATGCTGCATAGCCGTATTCATTTAGATACTCTATCTAGTGTCAATTTTGACGTTTCGAATTGCGACTTTTTTAACGTTTTAATAAGAAAAACTCAAAAGCTTATAACTTTTTGTTTATTTTAACGTAGAGATTCAAATTTTGGTGCATGGTTTTATTTTTATGATATAAACCCTCGTACCCAATATGGTTGCCCTAACGTTGTTATTTCCGGAGATACAAATTTTCCGAAAGAAAACGAAAAATTTTCCATGAAAAGCTAGTCCAATTTTCCTGGATAACAAACTTATCCAAGTCACTTGCGAAAGGAAGGTACTCACCAAGTTTTATCAAAATCGTTCCATTATTTTTTGAGTTATCGATGTGACACTTAACTATATATAACCTGTATATATATATCTATATATATATATATATATATATATATATATATATATATATATATATATATATATATATATATATATATATATATACATATATATATATATATATATATATATATATATATATATATATATATATATATATATATATATATATATATATATATATATATAAGGTCTGAAACCGACCTCGTATTTGGGTTCCAGGGGTCCTAAATAGCGCTCATTTGAAAAATGCTTTCAAAATTCAAAAGTCGCCAGACCGTTTCTTCGAAACTTCACTACCACAACGCACTTGCTGCGCTCAGACTTTTTTAGCTTGATTCTGCTTTATGTTTCATTAATATCTTGTTTTGTGTAAACACCCGCCACTGCTCTATTGCATACTGGGGGTGGTAGGGATTAGAGATCGATGATGCTAGGGGAAAATAACCACGTTAAGTTGGTAATATTGATATTTGAGCTGCGGTAATTGCAGCAAAGGCTGATTAATACTTATTGGTGTGTAAATATTGTTTGTTGCACATGGCTACTGTAACACACGATGCGCCGGCAGCAGCCAGGTCGAAGGTTAAATTGTTCCAGCATCATAGAACAACCAATTCGAACAGTGTAAGGTCGACGAACAGATTTTTCACTTCCAAGAGATTTAGTAGCTGCGTGAAAAGTCCAGTGTTTAATGTAGGAAGAAGTTTCGTTTTTCAAACATTATTCTGCATAATTTGCCGTCATATAAAGCTTTTTCTTTTAAAAAACAACCCCCACGGACTTTATAATTAAATGCCGCGTTTGGTTCTTTCTCTATAGCACGTTCTGTAGAAATATATGACTTGAGTAGTGTTTTTCAGTTTTCTGTTAATATACAGGATGTCACATGTAGACCTTCCATTAGCCGTTTCTAGAGTACGGCTCACAATTGAATTCTGAAAATTCACGCAAATAACTAACAAGTTCCTAGATATGTGTCTAAGTTGTTATTTTCCTTAATTTCGTTAAAATATGACCAAAAAATCCATTGGAAATCAAAATGGTTTTGTGTAAATTGTAAAACGTTGAACAATTGTCTCTTCTCTTAATACCAGGAAAGCTTCTGGCCTTGACGAGATCCCAGCAATTGTTCTCAAAAAATGCGCACCAGAACTTGCTCCTGTCCTGACTCGTCTCTTTCAGACATCTTACAATAGGGGCATATTCCCTAGTAACTGGAAAACTGCTAGAGTACAACCCATCCCCAAGAAAGGATCCAAAGCGTTTCCTAGCAACTACAGGCCTATTTCACTCCTTTCAGTCATCTCTAAAGTGATGGAAAAGTATATAAACACCGAACTACTGCAATTTCTTGAAAAATACAGTCTAATCCACGACAGGCAGTATAGATTCCGTCAGAGCAGATCAACTGCTTTTCTTTGTCACCCATTCTTGGAACAAGTCTATGGAACTACACGGTGAATCCCAGATTGTCGCTCTAGACATATCCAAAGTATTCGACCAGGTCTAGCACACAGCGCTGCTTAATAAACTACTGGCCTATGGCCTACCACCAAAACTCTGTACGTGGACAGCAAATTTCCTCTCCAACCGAAGCATTTCTGTTGTCGTGGATGACCATTCCTCTAAACTGTATCCAATTAATGCAGGAGTTCCTCAAGGTTCAGCTCTAGCCCCTACTTTGTTTCTTCTCCACATCAGTTACCTCATCTCTAGTACAGCAAACCCAATTCACAGTTACGCGGACGACAGTACCCTTCACTCAAATATACAATATTCTAAGTCTGTCTCTTTAGCCCAATAAGATGAGGATCGGAGACTCATGGAGGGTTCGGTCTCCGTGGATCTCTAAAAAATATTAGACTGGGGTAGTAGAAATATTTTACAAATCAACCCCACCAAATCACAGTCTTGGTTTCTCTCTCATAAGAGATACACCAGCCCTAGACCCATCACAATAAACAACCAAGTTATTCAAAGTAATGAGTCTTTTCACTTGTTGGCATTTATGTGGATCGAAATCTCGATTGGCGCCAACATGTCACATCAATTGCAGAAGCGACTACTAAGAAATTAGGTTTCCTCTTCCACGCTCGCAAATACTTTTCACCAGCTAATCTCTATACCTTATATACTTCACAAATAAGACTAAACCTCGAATACTGCTCCCACATCTGGGGTGCTGCTGCCGCTTCTACACTCGCTATCCTGGACTCCATTCAGAAGAGAGCTATACGTCTCATCGGTGACCCTACCCTCACTCAAAGGCTGCCATCCCTTGCCCACCTACGTGCCGTTGGTGACCTCTCTCTCTTTTATAGATATCTGCACGGGTACTGCTCAGAAGAGCTTTCTTCCATAGTTCCTCCACCTACTGCCCCCAGCAGATCTACCAGGGGAACAGAACGAATGCACCCTTTCACTGTCCAGGTCACCAGACATAGAACTTTTTGTTATTCCTGCTCTTTTGTCCCGAGGACTTCCAAGTTGTGGAATTCCTTGCCGGCACATGTTTTTCCTTCTCCCCCAAACCTCCAAACCTTCAAGTCCAGAATTAACAAGTTGCCTCTTTCCTCCTTGTCGACACCCACGGTACGATAGTATTTAGGCTGTAGGCCCTCGTGGTGTGTTGTGAAAATTAAAAAAAATGTTATTGTAGGATATACCTGCTAGTATGCACGTCGAGCGTAGCTCAGTGGGCTAAGTCCATGTACTTCCGATAATCGACTCCTACATGACGAGTTCTAATCCTAGTCACTGACTTTACTTTTTATCTTTTTTTCAGTCTGACTTTACTTTACCCTTATCTAATCAGATGTTATTCCCGTGATTTTTTAGCGAGTTTCTGTATAAAAAATAATTTGATAAAGATAGGATGAAAGTTTGAACTCTTAATTCAATTTGAATAGGATCTCTGGTTGTTTGTTCTTGCCCTAACTTAGTGAAACCGTTCAATATTCAATACGGTCGTAGCCTTTTCCCGTGGCTTAACAAGTGCTTGTTTTAGTGAATTTTCTTATGAAAAATTCACTTAGAGGAGATCCCGACTTTTGAATTTAGAGAAAATTTATTCAAATGAGCACGAATTAGGCCCCCTAGAACCTATATACAGGGTAATTTTCAATTTTGTGTATATATATATATATATATATATATATATATATATATATATATATATATATATATATATATATATAAAGGCTGAACAATTTACCAAAATTTAGGTCTGTAAGTTTAAAGACAAAAAAGTTAGAGGCATTTAAAGAAAAAGAAAAAAGGATTTTCCTCATAATGTAAAAAGTCTCGCGATTTGATACGTCAAAATTGGCAACATTTTGGCAAAGAACCTAGAGAAATACGGATTATGTACATAGTGTTCTGCAAACCCTTAAGTTTAAGCTTCATCCATCATTTTCCTTCAATTTAATAAAATATTTCCACAAAATTTATTTTAAAGAGACAATTTCTCTGATTCTTTGGAAGTAGTTTTAGTTAAGTTTATGGTTTAACGGTCTATAATTTTTATCTAACTTTCGTAAGAATTCGTTAGCGAGGAGACCGCGGCTTTTAAATTCTAAAAAGATTTATTCAAAAGAGCGCAAACTAGGCCCCCTAGGATCCATATCCTAGTTTACTTTCTGTTTACATATATACAGGGTGACGCATTTCTACGGTAAAGCTCGAGATAACTGTTATTATGCAAGATACGAGAAAAACTTGCATACGTTTCTTATAGGGTGTCTTGAGCTGTATCTTGTTAAGTTATTTTGACAATCACAGGGTGATCCATAAGTCTCTGGTGATACCAACAAATTTTTTTGAACATTCCTTATTGCATTTTTGCATTTTTCACGAAAATATGATGCATGTTTGTAAAAAAACAAACGAGACGCAGTAATTGCGTTTTTGTAGCGAATTCTCATTAAACGCTTCAAAATTCAATAACGCAATTTGCTATTAACCTCAGGTTCGTCAGCTAGGAAACGAGTTTTCCAGGAAACGTTCTAAGTTTATTTTCGAAAAATTTTTGTACATTTTCAGACAAGTTATTTTGATAAAATATGGTATGTTGTTTCTAGTGTATAGGTTATACCGGTAACCAAATTGATGCCTGCTTGCATTAGAGCGATATATTTGTAATTAAAAACATTTTTACAAAAATTCACTTCTATAACGCAATTGCTGCGTCCAGACTTTTTTATATTTACAAATAGTATCTAACAAAATAACCATATGCACTACATTTGGTCCAGACTGTATTCTATTTATACCAGAGTATCTAATTACATCGCTATTCAGGAGTGGGATATTGTGGTGTTTCAAGCTGGATCAATTGTAGCTGGTTTGCTTCTAATGAAGCTAGTTTGAAAGGTAAAGCCTGCTAATCTAATTAATTGGAAACTTGTTGTAACTTGTTTTGCTCAAGATTATCAAAGCATGTCATTTAACGAGTTTGTGGCATCAATAGCGTTTACTCGGAGTTCGCGCTGTGCTGTGGAAGAGTAAGGACGTCTGATAGACGTCTGTTAACTTTCGAGAGTTAACTTTCGGGTTTACACAATTGACTTTTTAAAACATTTTCTCAACTATTACAACAATACACTCAGTTATACATATAACATAAAAATAATAAAAGACTGATATGAATATAAATGTGATATAAAATTACTTAGCACGAAATGACTCAGACTAAACTATGACGGGAAGTGAACGGCGAGTCTCTGTGCTATGCCTTTTTATTTAATTACGCAAGAGACACCGATTGTTCTTGGATGCAGGTGTCTGTCTCGGCATCAGCTTTTCCATTGTCTATTGTTGTCTTGGTTCGATCCGCTTCGTCGTGTGTGAAGAGTGGTCTGGCCTCAAGCTTGCTGTCTAACTGTAGCCACAGACCTTTTTAGCTAATTTGTTTCACCACACAATAAACAAACGATCGTTCCTGGACGACAATTTTACTTCGGACTTGTTCGTTTACCTTGACGCGATATAAATACATGTAGCTAGTTGTTTAAGTTAGAATGTATCTTCCTCTGAAGATGTTGACTATGTCGGTGAAGCGATCGTAAGGTCTCTGAAATAAGTGTTGTGGTGATTTGGGTGTTCTCCAAGTGTACTTATTAGTGCTCATCACAGGTTCCAGTTTTCACATAGTGAACCAGTGTTATCTTCTCCTGAGATTCAATTTCCAGTTCCTATGGCAACAGTTTAAGGCAAAATTGATGATATTTCAATTTAACATTCTCACAAATGCAGAGTAGCGACATCTACAGAGATTTATACGAGACCCCTTGCGCTACCATTCTAAAATCGATTACTATAAAATTTTAGAGACGTGAAATGACATTTTAATCTTTATTGATGTTTTAACTGACAACGTGTTATTGCTTTTTAGGTCATTTTGACCAGTAGTTGCAATAATTATGTTAAATTGTTACTAATTGTTGATAAATACCTTAATGACAAGCAACGTCACTTCAGCTATGTATAGTTTCGATCATTCTTTATTATTGGGGATTATGTATTGGCTACAAAACCATTTGCATAAGAAACTGTGGATATACACTCTTGTTTTGATCACTATGGTGGATTTTACTTGAAGTTTTTATCAATGTTTTCGATTATAACATTAATGATGATGTCAAGATGGTGTCCGCTTCGGTTACAAACGGTTAACAACCCGGTCGAATTAATTCTCAACCAGTTATATTTTTGTTCTTATAAAACTCGCAATTTGTCTTTATGTGTTCCAATGGTTGCTGTTCATTCACAACATTAGTCAACACAATCACTTTCTTTAATGCTCATGAATTAAAACTACTGTAATTTTAAATGGTTAAGTACAATAACAGTGTTCATATACACGCTAAATTCAAATTTTAACTGTCTCTGTTTACATTAAATCCAATCTAACTTAAATAAATTTCTTATAATTCATTAGCTTATTTTCTCTACCAAAATACATAACTTTAATGTTTACTTAGTGTTATATACCCATTTTAATAGCAAACTCGATACCAATACCTGCATTAGGCTTCTTACTATAGCAATATATATATATATATATATATATATATATATATATATATATATATATATATATATATATATATATATATATATATATATACACAGATAACTCAAAAAATAATGGCCCGAGTTTGATCAAATTTTCTGAGTACCTTCTGAGTAGCTTGGAGAAGTACGTTAACCTGGACGACCCAGTGTTTTCCGGAAAGTTTTGTGTTTTATCTCCGGGAATAACAAAGTAAGGGAATCTAAATTTGGTATGCGTATTTACATAATAAATAGTGACATATATACCAAAATTTAAGTCTGTAAGCTTTAAGATAAAAAAGTTATGCACATTTAAAAAAATTGGGGTTTTTCTCAAAACGTCAAAATGGGCAACATTTAGGCAACAAACCTGAATCAAATACGAATTATGTAAAGAGAATGTCGCAAGAAGAGGGTTTTGGAAACGCTTAGGTTTCAGCTTCAACCGTCATTCTCCTTCGTTCTACGAAAATGTTTCTAAAAATTTCATTTGAAATAGGGTCTTAGCTTAAATAAACACGGATGACCTGAAGAATATGTCGCAAGAAGAGTGTTCTGTAAGCTCTTAAGTTTCAGCTTCAACCGTCATTGTTCTTCATTTTACTAAAATATTTCCAGACATTTTGTTTCACATAGACCCTTTTTCTGATGCTTTGCCGGTAGTTTTAGTTAAGTTCATGGGTTAACGGTCTATAACTTTTATCTAACTTTCGTAGAAAAAAATCGTTAATGAGGAGACCGCGACTTTTGGATTTTAAAAAGATTCAAATGAGTGCAAACGGCCGCCTAGAATACATATCTGGGTTTAGTTTCAATTTTTATCTGTTTACATATATAGAGGGTGACGCATTTCCACGGTAAAGCTCAATATAATTGTTATTATACAAGATAGGAAATAAAGTTGTCTACATTAAATATAGGGTGGCTTGAACTACATCTTATAAAGTTATTTTGACAATCAGAGGGTGACTCATAACTCGTTGGTGATACCTACAATTTTTTTTCAGACACCCTACTATTATTGCACTTTGCATTTTTTATCGAAATATGATGGATGTTTGTAAGAAAAAACTCGAGACGCAGTAAGTGCGTTTTGGAAGTGAATTTCACTTAACGGTTCAAATTTGCTATTAACCCAAGGTTTGTTGGATAGGAAACCAGTTCTCTCGGAAACAGTTTAAGTTTATTTTCGAAAATTTTTTGTAAAATTTTAACCAATAAGTTATTTTGATATAATATGGTACATTGTTTCTACTATATAAGCTATATCGGTAACCAGATTGATGCCTGCAGGCATTAGAGAGACACATTTGCTATTATAAGCTTTTTTATGAAAATTCACTTACATAACGCACTTGCTTCATCCAGATTTTTTAATATACTTTATGTAGAAAACGTTTTGGCAACTATAATAAAATTACTAGTTTGGTAACTTTTCTGGCAATTAAATATTTTTTGAGAAATGTATTAATTTATCATTATATATATAATCTTTTGAAATATCAAAGACCATCACAAATCTTTTTTGCTGTCTTACTTAACATAAATAAACTATAAAATATGGAAAAGAAAACACCGCTGAAATGAAAGATCTGAATCACGCCTTGCTTGATTCCCACGAAATCCTGGAAATACTTCAAAAATTCCCACCCATTTACACATGAGAAGCAACAATAACTCACCCCCGTCCCTCTCTCACCACTTCAGCACCCACCCGTACACAATATAACACAGACAAACACACAGGCACACAGACAGTCTCCAATAAAATATATACATCCATTTATGAATAGCAGGCCATGATATACTGCCCTTGTTTATTCGCCGTTGAAAAATGCAAGCAATATTTTTACCAGTTATTTCCCGTGGTGGTGCTACCTATATTCATTCTCCTCGTGCCAAGACGAATTTCTGTTGTTCTTTGTTTTCGTTTTGTGCGTGCTCCTTTAACACGCTGACATATACCTGCATTTCTCGACAGACAGTCTGGGAGATATTGTTGCATCTTTGAAAATTTTCATATTAAATTCAGATGATGCTGCTGGAATACAAACTAGCTTCTGTGTGATGGATTTTAGTGAATTTTCTTTAAAAAAAATCACTAATGAGGAGATCAATATTTTGTAATTTTCAAAAAGGTTCTTCAAATGTGCGCGAACAAGGACCACTAGAACTCGTATCCAGAGTCAGTTTCAATTTTTATATGTTTATATATATATATATATATATATATATATATATATATATATATATATATATATATATATATATAGGTTGCCATGTGAGAAAAAAGCTGGTTACCACGGCAACTAAATTACTGTCCTCAGAGTTTGTTAATGGCTTGGACGAGTTCGTTCAGCAAATCTTAGTGGCCAATTTTTTCTTAATAA
The DNA here is from genome assembly GCA_964006375.1 of Tillus elongatus. Classification (NCBI taxonomy): domain Eukaryota; kingdom Metazoa; phylum Arthropoda; class Insecta; order Coleoptera; family Cleridae; genus Tillus; species Tillus elongatus. The sequence goes on from OZ023270.1 coordinate 1,744,113, forward strand.
AAAAATTACTTTTTATTTTTTCAATGCAAAATCTCTCAAATTGTTAAAGTCATTGAAACGAAAATTTATAGCTTAAGAGAACATAGCAAGGCGTGGGTGTGCGCCAATTTTCAAGTCTTTGGATCAAAGAAAAATAAAGTTATTCGAAATTAATTATAAAATAATCCTCGACATCACTTCAGATTCTGTAATGTAATATATGCAATATTGGACAAAGACAGATGACGCTGTCTGTACTGCTATGCTACTTAAATAAATCGTAGATAAAAATATGAACAATGGAAGTTATTTCAAGACGTCAGACTGAAGAACATTGTGAGAGATGCGACAGGGACGCCATCTCGGTGAGGGACCAGGTAGTATGTTGTTACGACAGTTCTAGTTTACACAACATTTTATAGATAGAGACTGTGTATAATGCACAACCAACTAACACGTCTGTAAATTGTCAGCCTTTGACCATTTCTTTCCTAATACCGGGAGAATGTTTGCATTCAAAAGCGCTAAATTTTAGCATGCGAATGTTTACTAATAAATAAAAATTTCAATGATAGTGATTTAATTTGTTTAAAAGCAATCTAGACTTACGTCTTATTATTGATAAATATTAAGATTCCCATTCTTCACGTTCACGGTATTTAAAATTAAAAGCCATATCTCTCTCTCTCTCATAGTTTGACCGGACCATACGTAGCGATCTGTCCAGTGGACTGTATACTATACGTAGAGTATAGAGTTCACTGTATTTGTCAGAGAGAAGTGTGTACTCTCTGCGAAATGCATAAACTAGAAATCGACTCCACTGATGGTAACTGCTAATACCTTATTAGAATCTTGTAATATAGAACAACTAGGTACCTATATTCTAAGGTTAAGACAAATAGTAGGTAAATAATAACACAAATGTTAATTTTAACTAAACTTCAACAAACACCCTCGCCCGTCGACTGTAGTCGTATATTATGATTGCAACATCCAACGAAACAAATATGAGAGTGATAGTTTTTTTTATTATTTTAACAACACACCACGAGGGCTTACAGCCTAAATACTATCGTACTGTGGGTGTCGACAAGGAGAAAAAAGGCAACTTTGTTAATTCTGTACTTGAAGGTTTGGAGGTTCGGGGGAGAAGGAAAGACATGTGCCGGAAAGGAATTTCACAACTTGGAAGTCCTCGGGATAAAAGAGCGGGCATAACAAGATGTTCTATGTCTGGTGACCTGGACAGTAAAAGAGTGCATTCGCTTTGTTCCCCTGGTACATCTGTTGGGGGCAGCAGGTGGAGGAACTATGGAAGAAAGCTCCTCTGAGCAGTGCCCGTGCAGATATCTATAAAAGAGAGAGAAAGGTCACCAACGGCACGTCGGTGGGCAAGGGATGGCAGCCTTTGAGTGAGGGTAGGGTCACCGATGAGACGTATAGCTCTCTTCTGAATGGAGTCCAGAATATCGAGTGTAGAAGCGGTAGCAGCACCCCAGATATGGGAGCAGTATTCGAGGTTTGGTCTGATTTTTGAAGTACATAAAGTATAGAGATTAGTTGGCGAAAAGTATTTGCGAGCCCGGAAGAAGAAACCTAATTTCTTAGCAGCCGCTTCTGCAATTGTTGGTGCCAATTGAGATTACGATCAACAGAAATGCTAACAAGTGAAATGGACTCATCACTTTGAATAACTTGGTTGTTTATTGTGATGGGTCTAGGGATGGTGTATCTCTTATGCGAAAGAAAGCAAGGCTGTGATTTGGTGGGGTTGAATTTTACAAGATTTCTACTATACCAGTCTAATATTTTATGGAGATCCACGGAGATAGAACATTCCATGAGTCTGCGATCCTCATAAAATTGGGCTAAAGAGACAGGCTTAGAATATTGTATATTTGAGTGGAGGGTGCTGTGGTCCGTGTAACTGTGAACTGGGTTGGATGAGCTAGAGAGGAGGTCATTGTGTGGAGAAGAAACAAAATAGGGGCTAAAGCTGAACATTGAAGAACTTCTGCATTAATTGGATATAGTTTAGAGGAATGGCCATTCACGACGACAGAAATGCTCCGGTTGGAGGAAAATTTGCTGTCCACGTACGAGTGTTGGTGGTAGGCCATAGGCCGGTAGTTTATTAAGCAGCGCTGCGTGCCAGACCTGGTCGAATGCTTTGGATATGTCTAGAGCGACAATCTGGGATTCACCGTGTAGTTCCATAGACTTGTTCCAAGAATGGGTGACAAAGGAAAGTTGATCTGCGCTGACGGAATCCATATTGCCTGTCGTGGATTAGATTGTGTTTTTCAAGGAATTTTAGTAATTCGGTGTTTATATACTTTTCCATCACTTTAGAAACGACTCAAAGGAGAGAAATAGGTATGTAGTTGCTAGGAAGCGATCTGGATCCTTTCGTCGGGACGGGTTGTACTCGAGCAGCTTTTCAGTTACTAGGGAATATGCCTCTATTGTAAGATGTCTGATACAGACGAGTCAGGACAGGAGCAAGTTCTGGTGCGCATTTTTTGAGAACAATTGCTGGGATCTCGTCAAGGCCAGAGGCTTTCCTGGTATTAAGAGAAGAGTGCATCTTTCGTACCTTTTTAGTTTTGAAAATGATATCAGTCATTTTATGCGCGACATTGGGGACTGTTGCTGGTTGAACATTTGGAGGTGGGTTGAGAGTAGAATTTCCGGCAAAAAACGAGGCAAAAAGTTAAGCCTTTCCCAGGGCGGTAGAAACAATTTCATCCCCTGAGACAAGAGGTGGGAGCGTGCTCTTGCAGAAATTATTCCCAATCGATTTAGCAAGAGCCCCGAAGGGTTTACTGCCGTTGGAGCTTAAGAGGACTTTGTTTTTGATGTGGTTATTAAACGAGTTTTTTGCCTCAGAAAGAATACGTCGTTAAATACTTGACGGTTTTCTCGACTGGGATTGTGTAGAAACTTTTTGTGAGCTTTGACCTTTTCAGGTCTGGCCTTGTCACAGGATTTAGAGAACCAGGGCTTTTGAGTGGCTGCAGAGGTTTTCTATGTACGTGGAATAAATAATTCCATGCCAGATTGGATAATTTCGATGACGTTTTGTGAGATATGAGAGGGGTCAGTATGAGAGAAAGCAGACAAACGCACATGGAAATGAGGGAAAGTAATCTCGCATTTCGTCTCAGTTCGCGGAGTTGTAGTGCCAAACGATACGTGGGTGTGATGACTGTGTGACCTCGGGTTGCATTTCACAGGAAGCAGTGACCATGCCGTGGTCTGAGCGACCCAGGTGGGCGTGACTGATATCTTATAGCAGTCGGGATTTGTAGTAAGAAGGAGATCCAAGGGATTTGAGCTGTATGTTGGGATGCGAGGAAAGTAAGTAGGTTGCTGAACCATATTGACTAAAGAATTGCTGACTGCAAAGACCTCCACTGCTCTTCCTTGTGGATCGGTTTTTGAAGATCCTAGACATTCGTTATTGTGGACATTAAAGTCACCAAGAATAGTGACCTCGGAGGAAGGATATTCAGAAATCAGATGGTCGGTTTTTTCAGAAAGGTAGGTAAACTGCATGTAGATTGTAGATATTGTATGTATTACCTAGAGAACGATATACAGAATTCACTGGTAGGTATTACCAAAGTGAAACAAAGTTATTTCAAAAACAAATATACATACCTCAAAATAATACAGTAAGTACTTATAATATCTAGATAGATACCTACTTATTATTTGCTTTTAGCTTTAACTCTTCATGTGGTGTATGGAAAATTTGAAGTAAATGAAACTACATAATTTAAAGTAAATACATCGCTGGTTTATATACATTTATTATAAACAGATGTTTAGGTTAAATTATCAAAATATTGTATTATTTATATTTCTTTCATTTTTAAAAAGTATGGATACAGCAGTAGTAAATAAGTGTTGAAAAGAATCTAAGTGCGTTATGGTAGCAAATTTTCATAAAAATATCCTAAATGGTGATAACTGAATTTCCCATTAAACTAGAATCTACAATTCTGATACATAGTAAAACCCATATAAAAACAGCGTGACTACTAAATTTAAAAAATAACACAATGTGCTTCACAGATAATTACAAATTTGTTTTAAACAAACTTTTTTGTTATTTTATTTTCAGAAACTGGTTTGATTGAGTTGGCTAAAACCGATCAGTCAAGTGATTAATATGGAAAAACACTTATTTGCCACCTATAATTTCACAGATGCATTCGGTTTGTAAACTAAAATTAAAATTTAGGTAAATTTGCAGATTAGCACATGGAGGGCGTTTAGAAAAATCTTTTCAGAAACGTGCTTAGAACCCCTTTTGAGTGTCTAAACCACAAAAAGAATTTCTTGCAAATAGCCCAAAAGAAAGTTACGGGACCAGAAGTGAATAGGGGTGCTGGGCGGGGAAGAATATAAAAAGACAATGTAAGCAGAAAGTGCAAAAAAACAGCTTAGTTGGACCTTTATAAGCTGCCTTTATCGCATTTTGCAGCTATACCTACTTAAAATCCTGTTTACAGCACGCAGAACCTCTATATTCATCGCAGGTCCAGTAACTTTATTAGGAGTTGCTCCCAAGGATTTTCTTGTTTACATTGTTCTTGTTATGAAGTGAGGGTGATTGTGGGCATGCAGAAGAGGAAGGAGGACCCCCGCGACGAAGTAGCAAAACAATATTTTCAATTTATGTTTAAATTGTTATCTCATTTCATTTTTTAAATATTTTTCCAAAAATGATTTTTAGGTGGCCTTGTTTTTCAGTCTTGCATAGCAAGCTGCAATATCTTATCATTTTGAAAAAGTATGGATACAGCAACCGTAAATATGTGTTGAAAAGGGTCTGGGTGCAGCAAGAATTTTATGGTAGAAAATTTTCGTAAAAGTATTTCAAATCCGATAGCTTAATAAATTAAGCTAGCATCCTCAATTTTGAACCATAGTAACACCTATGTAAACGCAGCGTGGGTACTACAACAAAGGAAAATAACATAATGAGCTTCGCGGATAACTACAAATTTGTTTTAAGAAACCTTTTTTTGTTGTTTATTGTTTGCAAAAACTGGATGGGTTGGCTAAAACAAAACTGTCCAAGCAAGATTAATAAGGACAAATACCCGCCATATTTATGATTTGGCAGGTATCTTTCCTTTGTAAATAATTATTTTCTGAAAACTGTTGTAACTTTAACTCAATGTGTAACACAATTTTTTAAGAGACTTGCAGTACTTACATATTAGATCTAAGCCCAAATTTTAATTTTCTAACTCGCTAACTGGTACCTTTAAAACCGAACTTCAAGGTCCATTTAAATAAGTAGTTTCAATAATATATGTTGCTAATAGTGTGCAATTCTTATGAAATTTCACAACTATAACGCACTTGCGTCCCATAAGCGTCCCGAACCTTTATTAGTGAATTTTCTTAAAAAAAATTCACTAATGAGGAGGTCTTGACTTTCGAATTTTGAAAAAATTTCTTCAAATGAGCGCTATTTAGGACCCCCGGAACCCAAATCCGAGGTCAGTTTCAGACTTTATATGTTTATATATATATATATATATATATATATATATATATATATATATATATATATATATATATATATATATATATATATATATATATATTTATGTGTCACACCTATAACTTAAAAAATAATGGACCGATTTTGATAAAATTTGGCACATACCTTCCTTTCGCAAGTCGCTTGGATAAGTTCGTTAGTTAGGAAAATCCGCCGAGGTTTTCCCGGAAAATTTTGTATTTTCTTTCGAAAAAAATCGAAAAAAATTTATATCTCCAAAATTAACAAAGTAAGGGCAACCAAATTTCACGCGCGGGTTTATATCATTAGAGGAAACCTACCAACATTTAGCTCCGTAGGTTAAAGGACAAAAAAGATACAGGCATTCAAAGAAAAATAAATTTGGGTTCTCCTCAAAACGTCAAAATCGCGATTTTAAACGTCAAAATTGGTGAGTACCTTTCTTTTTCAAGTGGCTTGGATATGTTCGTTATCCAGGAAAATATGAGGAGGTTTTTCCGGAAAATTTTGTGTTTTCTTTCAAAAAAAAAATTATATCTCCAAAATTAACAAAGTAAGGGCAACCAAATTTTATACGCGGATTTACATCATGATAGGCAAGTTACCTACCAAAAAAATAGCTCTGTAGGTCAAAAGACAAAAAAGTTATAGGCATTTAAACAAAAATAAATTGGGGTTTTTCACAAAACGTCAAAGTTGCGATTTAAACGTCAAAATTGGCAACATTTAGGAAAAGAACTTGAATCTAATACGGGCTATGGAAATAAAATGTCTCAAGAAGAATGTTTTACAAACCCTGAAGTCTTAGTTTCAACCGTCATTGTCCTTCATTTTAATAAAATGTTTCCAGAAAATTGATTTCAAATAGACCCTTTCTCTGATGCGTGGCAGTAGCCTTAGCTACAGAGTTTATCGTTAATAGTATATAATTTTTGTAGAATTTTCGTTAAAAAAATCAATAAAGCTCAATATATCTGTTATTATACCAGATATAAAAAAAAATTGTATATATTAATTATAGTGTGTCTTGAGCTACATCTTAAAAAATTATTTCTACAATTACAGGATGACCCATAAGTTGTTGTTGATACAAATTTTTTTTTTTTTAATCAAACACGCCTTATGTTATTGCATTTTTGCATTTTCCATTGAAATATAATGCATGTTTGTAAGAACAAAAATTCTGGACGCAGTAAGTGCGTTATGGTAGCGAATTTTGATTAAATGCTTAATATTTGAATAGCTCAATTTGCTATTAACCTATAAGGTTGACCAAAAAACGAGTTTTTTCGGGAACACTTTAAGTTTACTTTCGGAAATTTTTGTACATTTTCAAACAATAAAGTTATTTTGATGAAACATGGCACATTGTTTTTACTATATAGATTATACTGGTAACCAAATTTGATGCCTGCTTTCTTAAAAAAACACACATTATTGCTATTAAAAAATAGTTTTATGAAAATTCACTACCATAACGCACTTGCTGCGTCCCGAGATTTTATATATATAAACATATAAAATCTTAAACTAATGTTAGTACGCGAAATAAATTGTAACTCCGGTTTACGGCTTCAAAATTGAATTTATTTATTTATTCAAAGTTTGTTGAGTTACAATTCATTAAAAATACGAGAACTGCAAAGGCACAAGGCTGTCTAAGAAAGAACTGATTAAAGTTATAGATTTACACATATTTAATAACTCGGGTGGTATTATGTCAGATGACATGACATCAGGCCATCGATGTGGAAGTTTGCAATGAAAAGACTTAATTGCATTATTAAAGTTCACAGAGTTAATGATCTAAATAAACTTGCTAAATTAGATATACGTATTATAAAGGAAACATTTATAAAAGCTGAAATTGCAGAATCGCATAAACTATACCATAATGTAAATTAACAATTAGATTTAAAATATTCCTATATACTTATACACAGGGCGATTACATAACTCGCCCTCATCTATAATTTTTTTTTCAAAATTCAAAAGTCTATTGGCGATGATTTTTTAAGGAAAGCTATGATGGTATAAAAATTTAATGTGTTCCATAAAATATAAAATTATTATATTTTAGCAACAAAATCCAGAATCTCGACACATGCATGAACGATAAGCTGTCTGATAACATGTCTTATTCTCGCGAATACCTTTCAATGAATTATTAACTGTATTCAAGAGGATCGCTGGCTGTATCGTCAAGCATCGGGTGATACAATTTTCACAAGTTATATGCGAGGAATATCATATTTTCCTGATATGTATTTGCATAACTTGTTGATAAAATGCATCGGCACAGCTTCCGGGAATATCGCAGATACAGGCAGCTTTAAGACTACCATGTCACTCTGCTTGCAGACGCTTATGTTATGTTTATCCAGGCATAAAGGATAACAAATCCTTTCCATTATAAATATGTATCACCAAGTCACCATTATCCTTTTTTTCAAACAATGCGCGTTATTAACTCGCCTGTCTTCACTATCTTTGTAGCCTTGCATAATATTTACAGTAATGTTTTTAGTGAATTTTCACTTTGGTGGTAGGCCATAGGCCGGAAGTTTATTAAGCAGCGCTGCGTGCCAGACCTGGTCGAATGCCTTGGATATGTCTAGAGCGACAATCTAGGCTTAACCGTGTGGTTCCATAGACTTGTTCCAAGAATGGTTGACAAAGGAAAGGAGGTCGGCAGTAGATCTGCGCTAACGAATTCCTAACTCCCTGTCGTGGATTAGACTGTATTTTTTAAGAAATTTTGGTAATTCGGTGTTTATATACATTTACGTCACTTAAGAGACGACTGAAAGGGGAGAAATAAGCTTGTAGTTGCTTAGAAGAGCTTTGGATCCTTTATTGGGGACGGGTTGTACTCGAGAAGTTTTCCAGTTACTAGGGAATATGCCTCTATTGTAAGATGTCTGAAACAGACGAGTCAGGACAGGAGCAAGTTCTGGTGCGCATTTTTTTTAAAACAGTTGCTGGGATCTTGTCAAAGCCAGATGCTTTCCTGGTATTAAGAGAAGAGAGCATCTTTCCTACCTTTTTAGTTTTGAAAATGATATCCGTCATTTTATGCGAGACATTGGGGACTGTTGGTGGTTGAACATTTGGAGGTGGGTTGACAGTAGAATTGCCGGCGAACAACGAGTCAAAAAGTTCAGAATTGTCCAGGGGGGTAGAAACAATTTCTTCCCCTGAAATAAGGGGTGGGAACGTGCTCTTTTAGAAAATATTCCCAATAGATTAAGAAAGAGTCCAGAAGAATTTGCTGCCGTTGAAGCTTAAGAGGACTTTGCTTTGATGTGTTTACTAAACAAGTTTTTTTTGCCTCAGAAAGAATGGGGGCATAGCGGCTTCTTGCGTCGTTAAATACTTGACGGTTTTCTTGAATGGGATGGTGTAGAAGCGTTTTGTGAGCTTTGATCTTGGCCTTGTCACAGAATATATATATATATATATATATATATATATATATATATATATATATATATATATATATATATATATATATATATATATATATATATATATATAATTAGGTACCACAAAACTTAAGTTTCCATAAAAATATAACTTTATTTTAGGGAAACAATACAGTGTGTTACTATTCTAATAATATTAATATAAAATGGAAGTGAACAAAGCAAGTAGATGTGAACTATATTAGTTTCAAATACCGACTGTTAACGCAACATCGTTTAGCAGTCGCAAGTAAAATATGCATACTAAGTAAAATGATTATTATACATTTTATAGTTTATTGTACTTTAAACTTAATAATTGAAACTAAGCAATGTCTGGTCAATGCCTTTCTCTATAACAGGGTCACTGTGAAATGTACTAATGTCACTTATAGAAGTTGGGTACATGGTGACGTATTTCCTCCACCGTTAGTCTTGAGCACGTCCTCGTGTTCAACTTGGGGTGATTTCTTCTTCTTTAGGAAGGGTGTCCATTTCTTTCTGGACCAAACCAATATAGTGATGATGATGACTACTATTATAAATGTGGTAACACCTATGTGACTTGTATGCAGCATTGGATGTAGTATCTTATGTCGTGGAGCTTCTGAAAGTTGTTGCTTCAATTTTTCAGCATTTTTCAGGTGAACTGGACTGAAGCGGACTTCGTATTTTTCTTCCTTGAGTGGTAATATCAGGTCTGGAATCCACGTTATGTTGCCTGATACGTCTGTGTATATCTCATCATTTACTGTGATTTTACAGTTATGCAGTGTGCTTACGATAGCATTTTGGTGTATTGTTTTTCTGTCGATTTTATTTGGACATTCTTCTATAACTTCGACTGATACATCTGTTGAGATGAGCACGTTGTTGTTTCGTATCTTGATGGACGTCGTGTAGCTATTGGTTACTTTTGCAGAAGGGCAACTCGAGGGTTGATTTAGTTGGCAACTTTCTTCTTGTGGTGGATTTGAACACACTATGGCTTCTGTTATTGATGGGCATCTTTCAGATGTCCATAAGTTTTGTTGGGCTATTTCCAAATAATATGAACTTGGGGGTATAAGGACTTTATGATTTTCTGGTAAGGGAATTATTTGAAAGTAGGAGCCTGGTGTAGGGTGTAAAATCGGGACCTTTAGTAAACAAATGATTGTGTCTCCTGCTGATACAACTATGAATTTAGTAAATTCAATAATTTTAAATATGTGGTTTCTGTCAAAGTTAATTAATTCATTTTTGTTATAAATTAATTCAAGATGCTGTCTTATTTGTGTTAAATCCTTCCAGGTAAATATTTCAATGTTTGTAATTTCATTAAAGCTAAGAGATATAGTTCTTTGAATAATTTTGACACTTTCTAATAAATTTTGGGCTAATGAGATTTGATATTGAATGAAACTCCTTTTTTCCATGTTCGCTAGTTCACAAAATCTGTCAGCTATCATCTGAAGATTTTTGTTAATTATTTTTTGTTCTTCTACAAATCTTTCTGTAATTATATGTGCAAATGAATTTAGAGAGTCTAGTTGAGTCATCATTTCACCTTGATTTAAATATAAGGTGTTTAAATGTTTGTTTATTTTATCGAGATCGTCTTGATCGAGATTTCCGGTTATGGTTTTGATCAGCGACCCTGCTCCGTTTATTAACCCGCGTTTCGTTCTGGAGTGCGTTAATTTCTCAAGTTCTAGGTTAATTTTGGAAACTTGGTCATTAAGCATCTGTACATATTCCTTGTTAATAGCAGTGCCATAATTTTCGTTAATTTTTATAGTATTGTTTGTCAACACCCGATAATTATTTTCTAAAACCGATACATTAAAATAAAAGTAGAAATTATGATAGTGATTAATTATTCTAGCTATACCTATATAATCTTTAAAGTATCCGTTAGTGGTTATGGGTTTAACTTCTAGTTGATGGACCTGGCTGAGGGCCATCATCAGGGGGATGATGTTCCTGCAAAGAAAATGTCTTTTTCACTCTTTTTACATTTTTCAAATGGGCTGTTTTCTTTTGGGAATCAGGTAAAAGTAGTTTGTTTTGATTCACTTGAACTGGATTATGATAAATTTTATATAAAGGGTTAGTTTTCTTTACATAAGGTACTTTAATAGCTACTTGTTCAGTTTGTATTTGCGGTATCTCATTACGATTTTCATTTCTTTTTCTAAGAATAGTTTCTGACTTTTCTTTAGATTTTTTGTATATTTGATCAAAAAAGGGTAATATTTCTTTAAGTCTTCTATGGTTATATTCTTCATACAATGTTTTGTGGGGGTCTATAGGTTCAAGTTTGTCATAAGGGCCGTAAAGAAGGGAAAAGGGACTATGACCTGTTAATGAGTGAACTGATTGATTGTATATTAAAATACAGGTTATCATAAGATCAATGGGTTTTTCTAACGGATTCTCCAACTTCATTGTTCTTAATTTTTCTAATATAGTTGAGTGAAGTCGTTCAACTGGGGAGTTTGAGTTTGGGTTTTGAGGAGTAGTTATGTGTAATTTTATGTTAAATAGGTCGCAGTATTCCTTAAGGGTTGCATTATCAAATTCTTTGCCAGAGTCACATACGAGGGTTGAAACGTAATTATGATGAGAGAAATAGTGTCTGAGTTTACTTAAAATCGTCAGAGCTGTTGTATCTTTAATGTAATAAGCTTGTGCATATTTACTAAACAAGTCTATTATCGTAAGAAATTTATGGTTCTCAAAACTGAACACATCTGCATGAATTACTTCAAAAGGTCTTTTGGCTAACAAGGGTCCGGAAAAGGGTAATTTATAGGGTCGTCGCTCATATTTGGCTTGCAGACAAATGTCACATTTGTTTATAAAATCATTTATGGATTTTTTCATGTTAGGCCAATAGTAATTTAATTTAAGTTGTTCGTAAGTTTCGTTAATGCCATTGTGGTTATTTTGGTGGTAATTTTGAATAATTTGTTTCTGTACGGTAGTTGATGTAATATTTTCGACTTGTTTATTACATTTTATTATTTTTACTGAACTGTTAAAAAGAGCTGAGGCTACTAACATAAATAATCTCTCGATTTCTTGGGTTTCGAATAAGATACCGTATACATTAGACGGATTGATTTTTTCTTTAAGAAAGGTGTTAAGTTGTTGTAGTTCATGACCTTCTTGTAAATATATTTTGATTTGTTTATTTTTAAAAAGGTTTGTAGTTATTTCACGTTTTTCCGATCCGTGATAAATTAAAATTTGATTTTTAAAATGATTGATTGGGCCTTCCGATATAGGTAAGCAAAATACAGGATTTTCTAAAGAAGTATGTTGGGTTTGAGATTCGCTATTATTCTGGTCAGGTTGAGGGTCGATTCCTAATTCTATAAGGTCGTTGTCGTCGAGAACTCTTAGTTCTGAAGGGTCCGCGTTGCCTAAAAGGGACACAAGATCTATATCATCTTCTACCGCATTGATTTCTGTTCTTGAAAGGGCGTCTGCTACAACGTTATCCTTTCCTTTTTTGTACTTTATTTCGTAGTCAAATTCTTCTAGTTTAAGCCTCCATTTAACTAAACGGGAAATTGGTTCTTTTATCGAAAAAAGCCAAACTAGAGGTTTATGGTCTGTTTCTATAGTAAATTTTCGTCCGAAAAGATAAGGTCTAAAATGTTTAGTGTTTTCCACTATTGATAGTAATTCCTTTTCAATAGTGCTATAATTTCGTTCAGCTGAATTAAGCGTTCTAGAGTAAAATGCGATAGGTTTATTGTCTTGAGACAATACGCCTCCTAACGCTATATTACTTGCGTCGGTTGTCAGATGAAATTCTTTATCAAAATTTGGATATGTTAGGACGGGTGAATTTATTATAAGTTCTTTAGCCTGCGAAAATGCATTGACGTATTCTGGATCATTAAAGTTAAGAGTAGAATCTTTCTTTAGACATTTTGTGAGGGGATAAACAATTTTGGCAAAGTTTTTTATAAAACGCCTGTAATAGCCAACAAGTCCTAAGAAAGCTTTTATTTGTTTTGTGTTTTCGGAATAGGATAATTTTTTATGCATTCAATTTTGCTTGGATTTGGTTTTACGCCGTCAATTGTGATGACATGGCCTAGAAACTCAACTTCCTTTCTAAGAAACTCTGATTTATCTAGCTGTACCTTTAAGTTAACATCTTGTAATTTTTGAAATACTTGTTTAATGTGGATAAGGTGTTCCTGAAGGGATTTGGAGAATATGACAATGTCGTCCATATAAACAAAGCAGTTTTTGTACAGAAATTCTCTAAAAACATTATCCATTACGCGTTGGAAGGTTAAGGGCGAACTCCGGAGACCAAAGGGCATTCTAACGTACTCGTAATGCCCATTGTTTACGCTAAAGGCTGTTTTCTCAATGCTTTCAGGGGTTAATTCGATCTGATGAAACCCTTGAGCTAAATCGAGAGTAGTAAAGTAAGTATACTTTCCTAAGTTGTCTAAGATTTCCTCTATTCTAGGTAAGGGATATTTTTCGAGTATCGTTTTTTCGTTGAGTTTCCTGTAGTCAATGACTAATCGCCATTTTTTCTTTCCAGAGGAATCTAGCTTTTTTGGGACAATCCAAACGGGCGAACAAAAAGCAGAGGTAGAGGGCCTAATAATTTTATTGTCTAATAATTTTTGAATTTCCTTCTGTATTTCAATTTTTAGGTGATATGGATACCTGTAAGATTTTACATGTATGGGATCATTATCGCGAGTTCTAATATGATGTTTAATAGCATTTGTAAATGTAAGATCCGAGTTTTCGTGATAAAAAATATTTCGATATTGATGACATAATTTAAATAGTTTTTGTTTTTCCTCAGAATTGAGATGGTCAGTTCTCAATTGTTGTCTCACGTCGACTTGAACTGAGTTGGGAAATTTAGGTGTTTCTTCAAAATTTTGGATGGGTTCTACTTCAATTTGTTCTGTAAAGTTAATTTCAGCGATTTGTGACTTATTTTTTACTGTACATGGTATAGAACAAAAGCCAGATATAGCTTCAGCTATGGATTCTGGTATATGAACTAATTCATTTTCCATTTCTGGAATTAAAACTGTCCCGTCTTCAATATTTACAGGTATTTGAATATGGGTAGTACAAGTTTGTGAAAAGGGTTGAAAATTTAGGGGATTTATTTCAAAATAAAAAGGTAATTCAATTTCTCTAAATTTTACTGTTCTTTTTTCATAATCTAGTTTGGTTTTTAATTTTTTAAAGTCTTCGGAACCTATAAGAGCATCAAACCTCTCATGCCATTTTATTACTCTAAATGAAAATGGAAAATTTATGCCGTATTCTTTTAACAGGGGGTATTTGACATTATCATTTCCTTTTGTAATTTTTCCTACAGATTTTACGGAAAAGGGCTTTTTGAAAATGTACTCTGAAAATAATTCATATGCAGGGCCCGGATTTATTATGCTGTCTGAAGCTCCCGTGTCCAGAAGAATTTTCAAATTTAAAGATGGCAGGACCAAAAACGGTAATTTGGGTAGTGTCATAATATTGTTTATATCTAGGGTGACAAAGGATTTTCCGAGGCTTCTTCCTGAAAATCCAGATTTTCTGGCTCATTTCCGGAATAATCATTAAGGTTTTCGTTTTCAACACATTGCAAATAATATTCGGGTTGTAATTCGTCAGATACATAATCTGTCATTTCTTGATTCGGATATTCTAGATTACATATTTCCATGGGTGTAGTTTGATCAAATTGTCGATTTTGTCTTTGTGGGGGTGTCGAAAAAGTATTTTTTGTTCTGTTAAATACAGATGAATTTTGAGGCGGCTGATGGCGGAAAACTTGACTATTTGTCGGAGCAATTTTATTTTGTGGTAGAGCTCTCAAATTGGATATAGGTTTACTGGGGAAATTAGGTCTTTGTCGTAAAAAGGGTGGTTGTTGAAATCTATTTACGAAACTAATATTTTGTTGAGGTAACGGTCTTTTTGGTAACGCAATTTTTTCTAAAAATGTTAGGGGTTGTTTTTGTGAAGAAGGATGTGATTTATTTCTTAAGCTATTTATGAAATCTGCTTGTTTTATTTCGTTATCTATGCGGTGACACTCAAGTAAAGCCGTTTCTAAACTTGTTACATTTACTAGTCTTAAATGACTAAAATACGGTTCTAGTATGCCGACTTTAAATGATGTTACAGCCATTTCAGTAAAGTAATTTTTCTTATAAATTTTAATTTCGGTACCTAAATCCTGTAATTCGATATTCTCATAAAGTGCTTTCAATTTTTCTTTAATTTTGCTATGAAATTCTAAAACTGTTTGATTTTTTGTCATATAACAGGTAGTGAGGTCTGTTAACAAGAGATTTTCAGAGCGCGGGTCTGAATATTGTGCCATAAGGCCATTTTTAATATTTTCCCATGAACTAGTTTCTAGAGATAATAAAATATCTCGAGCATCTTGTACAATTTTTGATTTAATAAATTCGAGTATCATTCTATTGTGATGCTCAGCATTTTGTTCTGTACTCTCTTTTTTGTAATTTATAATAAACAGTTCGCATTGTCTAATAAAATAATTTAAATGTCTACAACCTCCACTGTATCCTGGGATCATCATAGATGCCTGAGATAACAAGGAGATGTCGCCTTTATTATGTGACATGATGACTAAAAATAGTTTATTATTTTTTGTCGAGTTAATATTTTTTTAGATATCGGGTATAATTAATTTTTAAACGTTATTTCTACTTAAATCTTCAAATAAGCTGATACACAATATAAAAGTATTATTGCTAAATAGGTTTGTCTGATTTTAATTTATTAATAAAATATTAATGTAAGAATTCTTTAATATCTTAAAGTATTTTGAACCAAAATGGTTTGGAAATACGTGGGATTTAACACAAATAATTTTTGAAATATTTTGAAACAAAATGTTTGAAAATACGATAGCTAATACTAATTATTGATAAGGTATTTCGAAGCAAAAATGTTTGAAAAATACAGTAGATTTAATACTAATTATTGACAAGGTATTTCGAAGCAAAAATGCTTGAAAATACAGTAGATTTAATACTAATTATTGACAAGGTATTTCGAAGCAAAAATGCATGAAAATACAAGAGATGCAATCATAAATTCACAGTGAAAGATAAAGGAAGGTACTCACAGGATATTCATCTCCTAACAGGCCTTCTTTTGGAGTTTTTCTGGAACTTGGATTACTTTTGGTCACTTGATGTTGATACAATGTTTGAAACTGGAGCGTTTGAAACACTGTTAATTTTTCGGTTCTTTAATGCCAAATAAATTATTGAAATAAACCGGCGATTATTATATTTAATGCCGTTTTGGCATCATGTTCATGCAGCGCCAATTAGGTAACACAAAACTTAAGTTTCCATAAAAATACAACTTTATTTTATTTTAAGGAAACAATACAGTGTGTTACTATTCTAATAATATTAATATAAAATGGAAGTGAACAAAGCAAGTAGATGTGAACTATATTAGTTTCAAATACCGACTGTTTTCGCAACATCGTTTAGCAGTCGCAAGTAAAATATGCATACTAAGTAAAATGATTATTATACATTTTATAGTTTATTGTACTTTAAACTTAATAATTGAAACTAAGCAATGTCTGGTCAATGCCTTTCTCTATAACAGGGTCACTGTGAAATGTACTAATGTCACTTATAGAAGTTGGGTACATGGTGACGTATTTATATATATATGTATGTATATGTATCACACCGATAACTCAAAAACTAACGGGCCGATTTTTATTAAATTTGGTGAATACCTTTTCTTTGCAAGTGGCTTAAGCAAGTTTGTTAGCCGAGGTTTTCCCTTTTTTTTTTCTTTCGAAAAAAGATTATATCTCCTGAATTAACAAAGTAAGGGTTAGCTCTGTAAGTTAAAGGACAAAAAAGTTACAGGCATTTAAAAAAATGGGTTTTCCTCAAGACGTCAAAGTCGAGATCTAAAACGTCAAAATTGGTAATATTTAGGCAATGAACCTAAAACTAATATGAGCTATGGAAAGAATATGTCTCAAGACGAAGGTTTTACAAAGCCGGAAGTCTTAGTTTCAATCGTCATCGTCCTTTATTTTAGTCAAGGTCAAAGTTTGCAAGAATTAGGCAAATAACTTGAATCTAATACGAGCTATGGAAAGAAATGACTCAAGAAGAATGTTTTACAAACCCTGGAGTTTTAGTTTCAACCGTCATTGTCCGTCATTTTACTAAAATGTTTCCAGAAAATTCACTTCAAATAGACCCTTTCTCTGATGCTACGGCAGTAGTGTTGGCTATAGAGTTTATCGTTTGATGGGATATCATTTTTGTCGAATTTACGTAAAAAATCATTAAAGGTCAATATATCCGTTATTATGCAAGATACGAAAAAAAATCTATACATTAATTATAGGATGTCTTTAGCTACATCTTAAAAAATATTTCTACAATTACAGGCTGGCCGATAAGTCGTTGGAGATTCAAATTTTCTTTTTTTTTTTTAATCGAACACGCCTTATGTTATTGCATTTTTGCATTTTCCAATATAATACATCTTTGTAAGAAAAGAAATTCGGGACGCAGCAAGTGAGCTATGGTAGCGAATTTTCATTAAATGCTTCAAGTTTGCTACTAACCTATAAGGTTGACGAAGAAACTGGTTTTTTCGGGGACAGTTTAAGTTTACTTTCGGAAATTTTTGTACATTTTCAAACAATAAAGTTATTTATATTAGACCTGGCACATTGTTTTTACTACATAGACTATACTGGTAACCAAATTTGATGCCTGTTTTCTTATAAAAAAAACATATTTGCTATTAAAAACATTTTTATGAAAATTTACTACCATAACGCACTTGCTGCGTCCAGACTTTTATTTGATTAAGAGGCTTGTAAATTGGTACACAAACACCTCTATCTATGTTCCTTTAACTTAGATTTCACTTAAACAATTTGAAAGATATTACGTTTTAAAAAATATTTTTTATTTTTTGGTTAAGTAACAATTGGGTGTTAAGATCTGATGAACGAACTCATCCAAGCTAATAGCAAAATGAGGGTAATTTTTGTTAGTGAAAAGTCACTAAAAGATAGCTGATGATGGACCCGAAATAGAATATTGATCTAGTTCTATAACAACTAAATATTACATATTGATTTGGTGATTGTAACTAACATATATATAGCCTATTCAATTTTCTTTTTTATTCGCAGATTATAACTGAACCCCTGTCAAGTTGAACAATGTTGTATAAATCAAAAAGATATAATCCGAAAGAGTAAAAAATATAAAATATCTTGAGGCGAACAAAAAATCCAACTCGCTATTTATTACTTCTCCCATTCAGAGCCAAATGTCAGTTGTTAAAAAACCTAAACCAACTAATAATATATTCCGATTTGTTAGACTGTCTGAGTCTGAAAACTTTCTCAAGCTTTGTTATCAAACTTTTCGCGAGCTTAAATTCGTAAACAGTTTATAGAAATCATGATATTCGTTTAATAGTTTGGAATTGTTCGATAGCCAGTCCAATGGGATTGGTTGTTTTGAAAACTGTTTAACTTTTCATCGAGAATTAGTTAGTATTTTCAAAAACAATTAGGTTATTTGTGACTTTGTGTAGAAAAAGTCTACAAATGAGGAGATGGCGAATTTTAGGTTGACAAAAATTACAAAAGAGCTCCAGCAACAACCAATATAACCTACGTTTTGAGTCAGCTAAAATTTTCATATATTCATATAGGTTTACTCCTCTGATATATATATATATATATATATATATATATATATATATATATATATATATATATATATATATATATATATATATATATATATATATATATATACATACATATATATATATATATATATATATATATATATATATATATATATATATATATATATATATCTATATATGTAATATTTATAATGAAATAAGTATAACTTAACAAAGTAAATTTAAAAATAAAACTAATAAATTCTAGTTCGTTCTCACGGAAGCGAGCTGAGGGCGTCCACTTTCTGAATCATTCGTTGACTGACTTTATGCGACTACTAGCTCGTTTAGTTACTGACGTTTCTTCACCTTGGATATATTTTCCACAAACTCTATAACTAAAACCACACTCAAGCATTACAGAAAGGGTGTATACGAAATCATTTTTCTGGAAATATTTTAGTAAAACGAGGGCAATGACGGTTGAAGCTGAAATTTAAGGGTTTGTAGAACACTCTTTTTGCGACTTTTTCTTTACATACCCGTAATCCTTTCAGGTTCTTTGCCTACATGTTGCCAGTTTGCCAAATTTGGCAAGCGGGTTTATATCACAAAAACTAAGCCATGTATCAAAATATAGATCTGTAAGTGTAAAGACAAAAAGTTATGGGCATTTGAAGAAAAAAAATGGAGGCTTTCCTCTTACAGTGTCAAAGTTGCGATTTGAAACGTTAAAATTGGCAAAATTTAGGCAAATAAGCTAAAAGGATTATGCTGTATGTAGAGAAAGTATCGCAGAAGGTTTGTTTTATAAACCCTTAAGCTTCAGCTTCAACCGTCATTGTCCTTCATTTTATAAAAATATTTCCAGACAATTCATTTCGAATACACCTATCTTCTTATGCTTTGGCGGTAGTTTTAGTGATATACTTTATCGTTTAAGGGTCTTTAATTTTTAGGGAAGAAAAAAATTCGCTATTGAGGTGACAGCCACTTTTAAATTTTTTAAATATTTCTTCACACAAGTGCGAACTAGGCCCCCTAGAAAAATTATATTCGGGGTTAGTTTCAGCTTTTATCTGTTTTTAACCCACTACAAAAAAGGAGGAGGTTCTCAATTCGGTTGTATTTTTTCTGTGTTACCTCAGAACTTTTTCTGGGTAAACCCATTTTGATGATTATTTTTCTATTTGAAAGCTTGTACTTCTAATGTGGTCCAATATAAATTTTATCAAGAGCTGACTAGTATTTTTTTAGTTATCCTTAATGAAGTCGATTTTCTATTTTTAACTGACTTCAAAAAAGGGAGGAGGTTCTCAATTCGACTGTATTTTTTTATGTGTGCTACCTCAGAACTTTTTATTCTGAGTGAACCGATTTTGATTATTCTTTTTTTTATTTGAAAGCTGGTGCTTCTCATGTGGTCCCAAATAAATTTTATCAAGATCTGACTAGTATTTTTTGAGTTATCCTTAATGAAGTCGGTTTTCTATTTTTAACCGACTTAAAAAAGGGAGGAGGTTCTCAATTCGACTGTATTTTTTTCTATGTGTGTTACCTCAGAACTTTTTTCTAGGTAAACCGATTTTGATTATTTTTTTTTTTATTTAAAACCTGGTACTTTTCATGTGGTCCCATATAAATTTGATCAAGATCTGACCAGTAGTTTTTGTGTTATCCCTAATTTACCTAACTAGAACACGTTTCACAAATGGTGGCACCGCCGATATGCATTTTTGAGTTATCCTTAATGAAGTCGGTTTTCTATTTTTAACCGACTTCAAAAAAGGGAGGAGGTTCTCAATTCGACTGTATTTTTTTATGTGTGCTACCTCAGAACTTTTTTTTCTGAGTGAACCGATTTTGATGATTCTTTTTTTTATTTGAAAACTGGTGCTTCTCATGTGGTCCCAAATTAATTTTATCAAGATCTGACTAGTATTTTTTTAGTTATCCTTAATGAAGTCGATTTTCTATTTTTAACCGACTTCAAAAAAGGGAGGAGGTTCTCAATTCGACTGTATTTTTTTATGTGTGCTACCTCAGAACTTTTTTTTCTGAGTGAACCGATTTTGATGATTCTTTTTTTTTTATTTGAAAGCTGGTGCTTCTCATGTGGTCCCAAATAAATTTTATCAAGATCTGACTAGTATTTTTTGAGTTATCCTTAATGAAGTCGGTTTTCTATTTTTAACCGACTTAAAAAAGGGAGGAGGTTCTCAATTCGACTGTATTTTTTTCTATGTGTGTTACCTCAGAACTTTTTTCTAGGTAAACCGATTTTGATTATTCTTTTTTTTATTTAAAACCTGGTACTTTTCATGTGGTCCCATATAAATTTGATCAAGATCTGACCAGTAGTTTTTGTGTTATCCCTAATTTACCTAACTAGAACACGTTTCACAAATGGTGGCACCGCCGATATGCATTTTTGAGTTATCCTTAATGAAGTCGGTTTTCTATTTTTAACCGACTTCAAAAAAGGGAGGAGGTTCTCAATTCGACTGTATTTTTTTATGTGTGCTACCTCAGAACTTTTTTTTCTGAGTGAACCGATTTTGATGATTCTTTTTTTTATTTGAAAACTGGTGCTTCTCATGTGGTCCCAAATTAATTTTATCAAGATCTGACTAGTATTTTTTTAGTTATCCTTAATGAAGTCGATTTTCTATTTTTAACCGACTTCAAAAAAGGGAGGAGGTTCTCAATTCGACTGTATTTTTTTATGTGTGCTACCTCAGAACTTTTTTTTCTGAGTGAACCGATTTTGATGATTCTTTTTTATTTATTTGAAAGCTGGTGCTTCTCAT
Organism: Tillus elongatus; assembly: GCA_964006375.1. NCBI lineage: Eukaryota > Metazoa > Arthropoda > Insecta > Coleoptera > Cleridae > Tillus > Tillus elongatus. The sequence continues at coordinate 1,765,634 of OZ023270.1, forward strand.
GTGGTCCCAAATAAATTTTATCAAGATCTGACTAGTATTTTTTGAGTTATCCTTAATGAAGTCGGTTTTCTATTTTTAACCAACTTAAAAAAGGGAGGAGGTTCTCAATTCGACTGTATTTTTTTCTATGTGTGTTACCTCAGATTTTTTTTCTAGGTAAACCGATTTTGATGATTCTTTTTTTTATTTAAAACCTGGTACTTTTCATGTGGTCCCATATAAATTTGATCAAGATCTGACCAGTAGTTTTTGTGTTATCCCTAATTTACCTAACTAGAACACGTTTCACAAATGGTGGCACCGCCGATATGCATTTTTGAGTTATCCTTAATGAAGTCGGTTTTCTATTTTTAACCAACTTCAGAAAAGGAATAGGTTCTCAATTCGACTGTATTTTTTCATGTGTGTTACCTCAGAACTTTTTTCTAGGTAAACCAATTTTGACAATTATTTTTTTGTCTGAAAGCTGGTGCTTTTCGTGTGGTCCCTTATAGATTTGATCAAGATTTGACCAGTAGTTTTTGTAGTAGTAATTTACCTCACGAGAACACGTTTAACAAATGGTGGCAGCGCTGATGTGCATTTTTTTCCAAATATTAAAAAAGCAGGAGGTTCTCAATTCGACTATATTTTTTTATGTGTGTTACATCAGGGAGCGCATGCAGACAGCACTGAAAGTGGTGGAATGGTGGGCGGTTGGCCCAGGACTCGGGGCCAGCCCAGAGAAAGCCGGCATTCCGGCCAACCAAATGATCCTTTAACTTCCTGTTGAAATGGACAATCAACTCTCTTGTCTTCTTTTTTTTTCTATATCAAAGTTTTTAATTTTATTTTCTTTTACACTTTTTTTTGGTATTAAAAGAATATTTAAGGATTAGTTTTTCTAGGTGAACCGATTTTTATGATTCTGTTTTTATTTGGAAGCTGGTGCTTCTCGTCTGGTCCCATATAAATTTGATCCAGATCTGACCATTAGTCTTTGACTTAATTTACCTCACGATAACACGTTTAACAAATGGTGGCAGCGTTAATATGCATTTTTCAGTTATCCTTAATGAAGTCGGTTTTCTATTATTATTTTTTTTTTTTCAATTTTTACTTGTTACATTTTTATTTGTACTAATATTACTAACTAATAATCTAAAATTGTTATGAAAATTCACTCTTATAACGCACTTGCTGCGTCCCTAAATTGTATTTTAATAATCAGAGTATGGCATCACATATTTAATAAAAATTTATCGTCGAATGCATTTGGAGATAAATAAAAGTGTATATAATGAACTGTCTCGATATCTCTTATGTTTGAGGTGCACACAAAAGACTGGATATTATTAAATATTTGCGTTGCAGTGAGCAATGAACAGTGCGGAAACAATCTCGTGTGTATCAGGAATAACTCCATTGACATTGGTTTTCAGGGAGTGCGCTTCCATTACCATGTCATGCGAGAAATATCCAGCAATGTATTATGCACATTCTCTCAATATTTCTCTGCACTAGATGGCTGGATACACCGTACCTTCTATTGTATTGTCTGGGTATAAGATATATGGGTAAGTGTTCCTTGAAATACAGACCTCAATAACAAGAGGACAACAGGGAAGAACTATGCACAAAAGTTTTCAGCTGTGAAAAAATTCCCCAGTCTATGTAAAATTATATATTTTAAATTAAAAAATAGTTTGGCAAATTGAATCTTCTACATAGCTGTAATAGATGGATAGATAGATAGATATAATTATTTTCCATGAGCTGTGGACATGAGCTGATACAATGTTTAAGACCCACACCCTAATAATATACAAATAAAACTCCGGGACGCAGCAAGTGCGTTATGGTAGTGAATTTTCATAAAACTGTTTTTAATAGCAAATATGTGTGTGTTTTTTTTTGTCAGATAGCAGGCATAAAATTTTATTACCAGTATAACCTATATAGTAAAAACAATGTGCCATGTTTTATCAAAATAACTTTATTGTTTGAAAACGTACAAAAATTTCCGAAACTAAACTTAAAGTGTAAACGAAAAAACCCGTTTCTTGGTCAACCTTACCGGTTAATAGCAAATTAAGCTTTTCAAATATGAAGCATTTAATCAAAATTCCTTACCATAACGTACTTTCTGCGTCCAGAATTTCTTTACTTACAAACATGTATTATATTTCGCTGGAAAGTGCATCAACATAAGGCGTTTTCGACTTAAAAAAAATTATTTGTATCACCAACGACTTATGGCCAATCCTATGATTGTAAAATTTTTTTTTAAATGTAGTTCAAGACACCCTATAATTAATGTATACAATTTTTTTTCATATCTTGTAAAATAACGGATATATTGAACTTTATTGATTTTTTTACGAAAATTCGAGAAAAGTTATTTACCATTAAACGATAAACTCTATAGCTAAGACTACTGCCAAGCATCAGAAAAAGGGTCTATTTGAAATGAATTTTCTGGAAATATTTTAGTATAATGGAGGACAATGACGGTTGAAACGAAGACGTCAGGGTTTGTAAAACATTCTTCTTGAAACATTTTCTTTCTAAAGCCCGTATTAGATTCAAGTTCTTTGCTTAAATGTTGCGAATTTTGACATTTTAAATTGTCACTTTGACATTTTGAGGAAAACACCTATTTATTTTTCTTTAAATGCCCATTACTTTTTTGTCTTTTGACCTACAGCGCTAAATTGGTAGGTAATTTACCTATAGCGATATAAAACGATGTTCCAAATTTGGTTGCCCTTACTGTGTTATTTCCGGAGATATGAATTTTTTTCTAAAGAAAAGACAAACTTTTCCGGGAAAACCTCGGCCGATTTTCCTGGCTAACGAACTTATCCAATCCACTTAAAAAAGGAAGGTATTCTCCAAATTTTGTCAAAATCGGCCCATTATTTTTTGAGTTATCGGTGTTATATATATATATATATATATATATATATATATATATATATATATATATATATATATATATATAAACATATAAAAATTGAAATTGACCCCAGATATGTGTTCTAGGGGGCCTAATTAGCGCTCATTTAAAGAAAAAAAATTTAAAATTCAAAAGTCGGGATCTCCTCATTAGTGATTTTTTTTTAAAAGTAAATTCACTAATAAACATAAACATATGATAGCTGACCATGTTGCCAGTGCTACATTGGAATGAAAAGGGGTGTATTATACTGAAGGCGTAAACGGGGTGGTTTCAAATCAGAAATTTTACTTCCATATATTAGTAGCCGATAAAGTTGTCATACGCTTTTTGGATTTACAAAGAGAATATGACTGAAGAATAAAACTCCTATTAATTAAATTCATCAACTGGAACACCTTCGACATTCACAAATTGATCTCACTGCTGTACACTTTGAACTTTCAGATATATTTTATTTCAAGTCAGATTTTTTCAGTATATGGCCAATCAGAAAGCCATTTTAGGTTATCTTAGTGCCAAAAATATTTCCTGTGCCGTATTGCAATTAAATTGGTTATATATATATATATATATATATATATATATATATATATATATATATATATATATATATATATATATATATATATGTATGTATGTAATCTGGGCTTTATAAGAAGACCTCCAATTTACTATACCACAGAGACGTGTTGCAAGTTAATATTAAGTAATAAATTACCTTAAAATAGTTATTTTAGGTATCTGGACTTAGTAGTCAATTTTCAGTCAAATTTAGGACACACTTCGAGCTAAAAATTAGCAATGGTGGAACTGAAACTGAAAATTATATTTAAGTACATTTATAGGTTAAGTTACAAAATTTTGCACAATTTAGTTACTTGTAAGTTACTGACTTTCGAATAATTTTAACAGTCAGTGATTATGACAATCAATTTAACATTTTGGTTAATTATAACTAAACTCGAACTTTATTAGGTTATTTGTACTTGAGTGCTGGTTAACATGCCTTAATTTGTTGCTTGGGTAAGGTCTGGCTGAGTGAACATAACTGTTGACCTCTCTATCGTCGGGATTTATATCCACCTGATATTCTTAAGGAAGGATAACATTCCTAAAGACGAAACAATGTATATAATTTAGAAAATTTTCAAAAGTGTTCCATTGTCTGTCGGTACCTCCAAAAAAAAACTATATCATCCACATATCTATACTAGAAAATTTATAGTTTAAATAAAGGGTGTGTTGTTTCCGCAATGTTGTTCGTATATATTGCTGCTAATCAGGAGCTGAGGGGGTTATCCATAATGAGTGTGTGTGTGTGTTTTTTTTTGTTTCTTTAACGTCAGCATATTTCCGCGACTATGGCCAATCACCGACGCCAGGGAGCAGATTCACCTCACTATCCTGGAAAATTTGCCGAACCCCTGCCTTTCTGTAAGGATGGTAGAGATCTTTAACGTGCCCAGCATCGCATGGACACCGGACCGACGTCTTTACGCCCCCTCCGAAGGGCGGAACGTGCAGACATTCAACTTGCTCAAATACAATGCCAGAACCTCGGTTGATGTTAATGTTACAGTTTGTACTGAAAAAGTGAAAGGAGTACCCTGGGATCGAACCCAGTACCCTTCGGTTCAGAGGCACACGTTCTTACCCCTGAACCACCGAGGTTCTAGGGTTACCCATAATTAAACCTTTATTGCTTAGGTAAATTTTATTGTTAAAAGTGTGTGTATGTGTGTGTGTGTGTGGAAGGCATTGACTTCGGACATTACGTCCATTGGCCACAAAACTCTACAGTGGATTTGCACCATTGTTATATCTATACATTGTTATAAAAAATTGTTAAAAGTAAAATATTGTACTCTAAACAAGCTTCCAAAAGACTCAAAATATCTGAGTGAATTATTGGGGTTATGTGATTAGATTGCAGAATTTTTTTTACCAGTTTCTTTTCGAGAAATACTGGGAATTAATCTTTATATAATGTTAATAGAGAGATTCAAAAATTAATTGTGTCAACGATACAATCATAAAATCAATACAAGGATGTGAATGATGCAGAAGAGGAAGAATTAAATAGTATGCCAAAGGACAACAAATTTTCGTACACGAATCTTCGGTATTTAGCCACTAATGCTAACGACCTTACTGTGTTATAACTTTAAACTCCTGGAGAACAACTATCACCCCTTCCTGCAAGTATGTGTGTGTGTATATATACATATACAGAGTTATATATTTAAGTCGCATAAGATTTGAAGATATGTGGATTTGCAAACACATGCATAATTCAGTAGATCCTTTCCTCGGAATAGTGTTTGAATCATAGATGTGAGAGTGGAGGAGTTCGGACCGCCGCCGTCGGCAGAAGGCAGTGAAATATGGACGAATGGTGATTGTTAATACATCCGGTCAATGATAAGTCTGCTTCCTTTCGGCCCACCATGCATTATTCTCAGCCAGGATATCGCATACACTCTCCGCCCATCCTGATATTCTAACTCTAGCTAGTAACCTACCGATACTAACACATAGATATAGGCAGGAGTGGATTTAGTGTAAAGGAAAGCTGTAACAAGGTATTTTTGTTTCAACGATAGGTACTGTGAGATCATTTAAATATGTTCGGGAAGCAGCAAATGCGTTATAGTAGTGAATTTTCAAAAGAATAATATATTATATAATGGTGATGTAGCCTTATATAAAAAGTTATATAAAAGTTACTTTATATAATTAGGCACAGTAAAAATATGGCGAAAAGGGACAAGCAAATATATGAACTAAATATATGTATAGTAATTTGGATACAAAGCTCAAATAAAGCAATTGATAATCAGGCCAGTTCTATTTTTATGTTAAATATTGACATACATCGCATAGACATTTTGAAAGCCTTATCTGTCATCTGTGTGTCATTTTATTTTCAATTTGATAAAAATTTTTGATCAAAACATCATATCATAACCTAGCAACAGATCTTGATTTGTAGTTGTCATGATTTCGTACTAATTCAATTTTAATCTGTCTGAGGATGCTGTCAAGCAGCGAAAATATAGTCACAGAAACGTTGAAGATCATCCTAGAACTTCCAGGATTCGTAAAAGCTTCTTGCTCCAGTTAGTTTACGCGCTGGCTACATCCTTCACCCACAAAAACAAAAACCAACAGTGAAGCCAGAGAAGTAGCCTCCAAGTCTGTATGTAATATGGACAAGTTTTACAAAGTAAGGGCAACAACAATCAATGAAAGGAAATATACTCAACAAAAAATACACTAGAAAGCTGAACATAAAGAAATTCCTGTGATTCGTGCATTGTGGGTGATTCTATGCATTCAGACAGAGAAGAAGAAGCTCCAGGAGAAAGAGGGTTCCTGCTCTCTCACCCAAAAAGAGGATGGGTTCTCCTTCCCCTTGTTCATGCATACAACCACCTTCAAAAAATCTCGGGACGCAGCAAGTGCGTTATGGTAGTGAATTTTCATAAAAATGTTTTTATTCCAAATATGTGTGTTTTCTTTTTAAGAAAGCAGACATCAATTTTGGTTACCAGTATAACCTATATAGAAAAAGCAGGCATCAAATTTGATTACCAGTATAACATATATAGTAAAAACAATGTGCCATGTTTCATCAAAATAACTTGATTGTTTGAAAACGTACAGAAATTTCCAAAAGTAAACCAAAAGTGTTACTGAAAAAATCCGTTTCCTGGTCAACCTTATAGGTTAATAGCAAATTGAGCTTTTCAAATATGAAGCATTTAATCAAAATTCGCAACCACAACGCACTTGCTGCCTCCAGAATTTCTTAACTTACAAACATGCATTATATTTCGATGGAAAATGCAAAAAAATAAGGCGTTTTCGACAAAAAAAAATATTTGTATCACCAACGACTTATGGGCCAGCCTGTGATTGTCGCAATAATTTTTTAAGATGTAGCTCAAAACACCGTATAATTAATGTATACAATATTTTTTCATATCTTGTATAATAACGAATATATTGAGCTTTATTGATTTTTTACGAAAATTCGACAAACATTATATACCATTAAACAATAAACTCTATAGCTAAGGCTACTGCCAAGCATCAGAGAAAGGGTCTATTAGAAATGAATTTTCTGAAAATATTTTAGTAAAATGAAGGACAATGACGGTTGAAACTAAGAGTTCGGTGTATGTAAAACATTCTTCTTGAGACATTTTCTTTCCATAGATCGTATTAGATTCAAGTTATTTGCCTAAATGTTGCGAATTTTGACGTTTTCAATTGTCACTTTGACGTTTTGAGGAAACCCCCAATTTATTTTTCTTTAAATGCCCATAACTTTTTTTTCTTGTGACCTAGAGAGCTAAATTTTGGTAGATGGCACACCTATAATGATATAAACCAGCTTACCAAATTTGGTTGCCCTTACTTTGTTAATTTTGGAGATATAAATATTTTGCGAAAGAAAACACAAATTTTTCCGGGAAAATCTCGGCGGATTTTCCTGGCTAACAAAATTATCCAAGCGACTTGCGGAGGGAATGTACTCACCAATTTTGACGTTTAAAATCGCAATTTTGACGTTTTGAGGTAAATCCAAATTTATTTTTCTTTGAATGCCTGTAAAGTTTTTATCCTTTAACCTACGGAGCTAAATTTTGGTAGGTAACTTGCCTATAATGAAATAAATCCGTATATGAAATTTGGTTGCCCCTACTTTGTTAATTCCGGAGATATAAATTTTTTTCGAAAGAAAATACAAAATTTTCCGGGAAAACCTGGACCGATTTTCCTGGCTAACGAACTTATCCAAGCCATTTGCAAAAGGAATTTATTCATCAAATTTAATCAAAATCGGCCCATTATTTTTTGAGTTATCGGTGTGATACATATATATATATATATATATATATATATATATATATATATATATATATATATATATATATATATATATATATATATATATATATATAAACATATAAAAATTTAAACCGACCCCGGATATGTGTTCTGGGGGGCCTAATTAGCGCTCATTTGAAGAAATTTTTTCAAAATTCAAAAGTCGGGATCTCCTCATTAGTGAATTTTTTTTAAGAAAATTCACTAAAAATAAAGCACAAGAGAAATTTCTTGCGAGCAACCCCCAAGAAAGTTGCAGGACCTGGGGCGAATATGGGTGTTGTGCGAGGTAGACAGGGTTTAAAGTAGGTACTGCTGCAAAATGTCGAAAACTTATCTTCTGAAAGGTCGATTAAGTGTTTTTTTTAGCATTTTCCTCTCATATTTCCTCCCCGCCCAACACCCCTATTTATTCTTCGTTCATACAAAAATTTTCCCAAAACAAAGTTAAATGTTGGTTTCCTAACCAACAAAACTTACGTTAATAAGAAATTTAGTTATTGCAATTTGAAGGATTTAATGAAAATTCGCTAACAAAACGCACTTACTGCGTCCAGATTTTTTTCTTACAAACATGCATCATATTTCGATAAAAAACGCCAAAATGCAGTAACGAATTTGTTCTAGGAAAATTAGCTAAAAATTATAGACCGTTAAACCATAAACTTCACTAAACCTACAGCCAAAGCATCAACTTAACTAAACCGACAGCCAAGGGTCTATTTGAAATGAATTTTCTGTAAATATTTTAGTAAAATGAAGGGCAATGATGGTTGAATCTGAAACTTAGGGGTTCGCAGAACACTCTTTTTGCAACTATTTATTTTCAAAATTCGTATTTGTTTCACGTTCTTTGCCTGAACATTCCCAATTTTGACGTTTTAAATTGCGAGTTTGACGTTTTGAGGAAAACTTCAAAATTTGTTTTTTAGCTGACCATAACTTAAACTAAACCTACAGCCAAAGCATCAACTTAACTAAACCGACAACCAAAGCATCAGAGGAAGGGTCTATTTCAAATGAATTTTCTGTATATATTTTAGTAAAATAAAGTACAATGACTGTTGAATCTGAAACTTAGGGGTTCGCAGAACACTCTTTTTGCAACAATATATTTTCACAATCCGTATTTGTTTCACGTTATTTGCCTGAACATTCCCAATTTTGACGTTTTAAATTGCGAGTTTGACGTTTTGAGGAAAACTTCAAAATTTGTTTTTTAGCTGACCGTAACTTTTTGTGCTTAAACTTAGAGACTTAAATTTTGGTAAGTGGTTCACTCTTTATAATGCAAATACGCGTACGAAATTTGGTTGTCCTAACTTTGTTATTTCCGGAGATATAATTTTTTTTAGAAAGAAAACACAAAAATTTTCGGGAAAACCTGGTTCGATTTTCCTGGCTAACGAGCTTGTCCAAGCCACTTGCAATAGGAAGGTACTCACCAAATTTGATCAAGATCAATCTAATATTTTTTGAGTTATCGGTACTATATATATATATATATATATATATATATATATATATATATATATATATATATATATATAAACACGAATCTCCCCATTAGTGAGTTTTTTAAGAAAATTCACAAAAAAAGAAAATTTGAATCACCAAGGACATATGGGCCACCCTATAATTGTAGAAATATTTTTTAAGATGTAGCTCAAGACACCATATAATTAATGTATACAAAATTTTTTCGTATCTTGCATAATAACGGATATATTTAGCTTTAAATATTTTTTACGAAATTTCGACCAAAATGATACCATTAACCGATAAACTCTATAGCCAACACTACTACCAAATCATCAGTGAAAGGGTCTATTTGAGATTAATTTTCTGGGAACATTTTAGTAAAATGAAGGATAATGAGGATTCAAACTAAGACTTGATGCTTTGTAAAACATTCTTCTTGAGACATTTTCCTTTCATAGATCATATTAGTTTCAGGTTTATTGCCTAAATATTACCAATAATGACGTTTTAAATCGCGACTTTGACGTTTTGAGGAAAACCCAAATTTATTTTTTTAAATGCCTGTAAATTTTTTGTCCTTCAACCTACAGCTACCTTGGTAGGTAACTTACCTATGATAATATAAGTCCGCATACCAAATTTGGTTGCCCTTACTTTGTTAATTCCGGAGATATAATTTTTTTTTAGAAAGAAACACAAAATGTTTCGGGAAAACGTCGACGGATTTTCCTGGCTAACGAACTTGTCTAAGCCACTTGCAAAAGCAAGGTACTGACCAAGTTTTATCAAAATCAGTGTATTATTTTTTTAGTTATAGGTGTGACACCTAAATAAATAAATAAATAAATAAATAAATAAATATATATATATATATATATATATATATATATATATATATATATATATATATATATATATATATATATATATATATAAACATATAAAGTCTGAAACCGACCTCTGATTTGGGTTCCAGGGGCGCTCATTTGAAGAAATTTTTTCAAAATTCAAAAGTCAGGATCTCCTCATTAGTGAATTTTTTTTAAGAAAATTCACTAAAAGGGAACTATACACAAAAATTTAGATTTCTATGTTAAAAAGAACAGCAATAAAAAATATTTGGTTTCAGACCATTTCTATGAAAATTCACTATCCTAACGCACTTGCTGCGTCCACACTTTTTAATACCAAATAATATTGCTCAACAAACTACCCTCGTAACTTTAACATATAGCCAGGAGACTCTTTTAAATGTTATCAAACCAGTGCAGAATATAACACGTGACATTGTATGCTTTCAGCAATTTGGTCTCGCTGCATGTAGTTAACCTACTTCTGTGTCATTTCACAAAAGAGAGCTCGCAATGCACTATAACAATACTGCTGGATAAACGTTTTTGTCTAAAACGTATGAGTGTTTCGAATTCAGCGAAACTTTCATTCAAATGTGAGTTTTCTGTGTAGAGTTGAGCATTTTTAATAAAACAGAAGTTTCATTTTAATTGGAAACTCGGTTCTAAATTGTGCATAGTTTATACTAGCTCAACGTAAAAATTGCTTTAGAAGTAGTGAAAGCTACCGCTGTTTGCTTAAAATTATATCGTACCCCATAGAAATATAAAAGTCTGGACGCAGCAAGTGCGTTATTGAAGGCAATTTTCATAAAAATATGTTTAATAGCAAATAGGTCATTTGAATGCGAGCAGGCATCAATCTGCTTACTGGTCTCACTCACATTGAAAAGGAAACAGACCGATGTGCGTCCAGAGAATATCTTTTTTAAGAAACGCTGAAACACGTCAATTTTAATATTGAGGGGGACATGTTTTGATATAAAACTTAACTTTGTCACATCAACCCCTTAAGGGTGGTGATAACAACCTTTATATTTTAAATAGGGAACATGGGTTGAGTGTTACATCATTTAAAAGCTCTATCTTTTCTGAATTCAGCACACTAATTTATTTGGAAGTTTGATCAACTCGTTTAAAAATTATTCACAGTTGGAGTTGCAAAAAGGTATTTAATTCATTATGATAAGAAATGCACTAATTAATCAATTCTTTGTTAAAGAAACTAAAAAACAAAACCAAACGTTCAAAAATGTTTATTCAGTTAACTTAGTGTTCAAATTGTTGACCACCAGCTTCCATAAAAAGTACAAATTTTGTTCAAAATGAGCTCTGACATTCTGGAGCATTTGTGGAGTTATTAGACTGCAATCATCAACAATGTGTCGTCGTAATTCTTCCAGAGACTCCGGTTCTGTTGCGTAAATTCTACTCTTTAAATGGCCCCATAGAAAGAGGTCTAAAGGAGTTAAATCCGGTGATCTAGGGAGCCACTCAATAGCACCAATCAATTGTCCTGGAAACTGTCTGTTCAAAAACTCCCTAACACGTTGTGAAAAATGCGAAAGAGCTCCATCTTGTTGAAACACTAATTGATTTTCTTAATAGCGATCATCTTTTTCAACAATGTCAATTAGTAGAGGGAAAACGATATCTTCTAGCAACTCCAAATACGTTTCGCCACTCAAATTGCCATCAAGAAAAATTGGTCGGATTAAACGGTCTTCAAAAATGCCAGTCCAGACATTCAATTTCTGTGGAGTTTGAGTGTGGACTTCGTGAACATTTCTTGGACTATTATCTGCCCAATAACAACAATTATGACGATGGACTGTAGAGTTTAATAAAAACGTACACTCGCCTGAAAAACAGATATTGAACAGAAAGTTCCCGTTATCAGCTATTCGTGCAGTGATAACTTCACAAAACTCCAGCCGCCGATCAAAATCATCTTCATTCAGTTGTTGTACAAGATGAATTTTATACGGGTAAAATTTATTATGCTTCAATATTCGCTGAATAGTTCTTCTTTTGATGTTTGAAACAGTGGCCAATTTTCTCGTGCTTAAAGTTGTGTCTGCAGCAATTTGTCCTAAAACTTCAATCTCAGTAGTCTCATTTCTAAATGCAAATTCACGTTCAGGATCCCGTTTTTTTGTTGGCTACTGAACCACTTTGTCGAAACTACTCCAAAATGTATTTTTTGTTGACATGTCTGTTCGGATGTCGTTCATTAAACAAATTTGCGGTACGGTTGGCACAGTCATCGTTTTTGAAAAAAAGAGTAATTATTATTTCAACTCTTTCTTCTACAGAATACACCATTGTGAAATTAATTTTCGGTAGTACTATCAAGTATCAAACCGACCGATAAACTGAAATAATAAACCGCATTTCTCTCATTCCGATAAGAAATGTTGTGATACTCATTTTTTTGTTTACAAACCAACAAAACATTGACTATCAGCACATTTCTTATCGGAATGAGTGAAATGCGTTTTTGCATTTTCAACTGTGAATAATTTTTAAACGAGGTTATAAAACTTCCAAAAAAATTAGTGCGCCGAATTCAAAAAAGGATGAGCTTTAAAATGATGTAACACTCGACCCATGTTCCCTATTAAAAATATATGGGTTGTTATCACCACCCTTAAGGGGTTGATGTGACAAAGTTGAGTTTTATGTCAAAGCATGTGCCCCTCAATATTAAAATTGACGTGTTTCAGCGTTTCTTAAAAAAAATTATCTGGACGCAAATTGGTCTGTTTCGTTTTCAATGCGCCACACTATATAATAGAAACAATGTACCATATTTCATCAAAACTACTTATTGGTTGAAAATGTAAAAAAATAGAAAAGTAAACTTAAAATGTTGGTTTCCTAGCCAACAATCTAAGTTATTGAAACTTGAAGGATTTAATGAAAATTCGCTACCAAAACGCACTTACTGCTCCTACATTTTTTTTTCTTACAAATATGCATCATATTTCGATAAAAAACGCACAAATGCAATCATATAATGGATAACCAACGACCTATGGACCAGCCTGTGATTGTCAAAATAAGCTACACCTTAAGACACCCTATAATTAACGTATACAACTTTTTCTCGTAGCTCCCTGTCACCCTGTACATAACTAAATAGATGAAAACTGAAAGTAAACCCGGATATGGATTCTAGGGGGGCCAGTTTGCGCTTATTTGAAAATTAGCTAAAAATTATAGACCGGTAAACCATAGACTTAGCTAACCCAACAGCCAAAGCACCAACTTAACTAAACCTACAGCCCAAGCATCAGAGAAAGGGTCTATTTGAAATGAATTTTCTGGGAATATTTTAGTAAAATGAAGGACAATGAATCTGAAACTTGATGGTTTGCAAAACACTCTTCTTTAGACATTTTCTTCGCTATTTTTTTCAAGTTCTTTGCCTAAATGGTGCGAATTTTGACGTTTCAAATCGCGACTTTGACGTTTTGAGGAAAACTCCAATTTTTTTAACTGCCCAAAACTTTTTGGTCTTTAAAGCTATCGACCTAAGTTTTTCTACATGGTTGACTCTTTATAATACAAACAAGCGTACTAAATTTAGTTGTCCTTACTTTGTGATTTCCGGAGATATAATTTTCTTCCGAAAGGAAACACAACATTTTCAAGGAAAACCTGCCCCCATTTTCCTGGCTAACGAACTCGTCCAAGCTACTTGCAAAGGGAAGGCATTTATCAAATTTAATCAAAATCCCTCCATTATTTTTTTAGGTATCGTTGTGTTACTTATATATATATATATATATATATATATATATATATATATATATATATATATATATATATATATATATATATATATATATATATAAGTGTTTCAAAAATGATGGTTTATGTTATAGGTGCACATTCGGCACAAAAAATAAGACTTTTTTTTATAAACATGGGTCCGCAAATGCTTAGGTTTTTAAATACAGCGTGTTAAACTTATTTGTTTCTGTCAGTTTTTTACAAGTAAGTCCGAGTCAAATTAAAATTTTTGCATAAAAATTGGCATGTGGGAATTTTTGAGGGCAAGAAATTTAAATATGTTATTGTTAATAACCCTGCTGGCAGAGGGCGCCACCTCTAAGACTATGCTTGCATTCAATTGGCCATAAATTTTTGACACCCAGTAATATCGACCTACCGTATAGCTACATTGCAGCCGTTATCAATTGTAAACAAAAAATGTATATTTGACCCAAATCTCTCGGACACACCATTTTCGAGATATTTCAATTTTTGTATGTCGATGTCGCTCAAAAATTAATTTTTCTCGAGTAATTAATTATATTGTCTGCAAATTTTAACAACAAATAAAAAGTTTATAAAATTTTATGATACCTGACTAGAATAGATGTTCAAAATGGCCACCCTCCACTTCAATACACTTTCGTATTTTGCGGAGCATAGAACGTCGTACTCTGTGAAATATTTCTGGTGTATTTCTAATTTGTTGGCATCCAAGTACAATTTTTTGCGGCAGATTATCAACATTTTCAACATTTGCTTCATAAACAATACTTTTGAGATGCCCCCATAAATAAAAGTCCACAGGATTTAAATCAGGCGATCAAGCCGTCCATGGCTGAGGTCCACCGCGTCCGATCCATCGGTGTCCAAAGTATTGCTTAGGTAATTTCTGACATTTAGTGCGAGATATGGGAGGCTCCGAGATGCATAAACCACGGGTTATGTCTTATGTCAAGAGGTACATTTTCTCTTAACCCATTTAGTTGGTTTTGCAGGAATTCAAGATAAGTTGTAACATTAAGTCTGTGAGGTAAAAAAACTGGTCCTATCAAATTACACCCTACAATTCCAGCCCATACATTTGAGGAAAATTGCTGTTAATGATGGCTTTCACAAACTGCGTGGGGATTTTCGTCAGCCCAAATATGGCTGTTACAAAAATTGACGATCCCGTCGCGCCTAAATCCAAACTCGTCAGTGAACAATACAAAATTCAACAAGTCTACATTATTATGTTGAAGAAATAATTGTCAAAATTGTAGGCGAGGTATAAAATATCTTTCAGGCGATAGTGCCTGCACGCAATTGTTGCTCGTGAAGAACTCGCCATATCGTTGCATTGGATGCTCCCAGATGACTGGCCATTTCCCTAGTACTTATTTTTTTATTTTATTCAATTTCATCCAGAACAGCCTCTTCAAAATCAGGATTTGATGCACCTCGTGGTCTCCCTCGATCAGCAGTAACTTTATTAAGGGTACCTTGTAAAAAATATATACTATATTCGAAAGAGACAGATCGATGTATTAGATAATGTAAGTATGTGCCCGTTTCTCGCAGACAGATGTCAATCCGTTGAAACATCCTTCTGTCTGGAATTCTCCGATTTGGGAAGGCTTCTTCATACAGTCGTTTCGCCTCATAACAGTTACCAAAAGCCCGTGAATACATAACATGCATGTCTGTTAGTTCATTGTTGGTAAAGATTTCCATATTTAATTTAAAAAGTTACGGACAATACAATTAATTACTTTAAAAAAGTGAGTAGTCTCAAACGTAAAATTCAAATATAGTATATGTCACGACGAAAACGCACAAGTCAAGTCCTGTAAAGATGGAAACCACTTTGTTAAATGGTTTGTTCAAAGTTTGTTACCATGGCTTTTTATTTTATCTTCATGATTGTGTCTTATCAGTTCTTTTTCCTGGTAAGATTTTAATATTTAACTAGAGAATAAGAAAATTAAGTATAGACATGCTGATAGCAATTAAAAGATGAAAAATGTATTCCTATGATTTGTCGCAGAATTAATTTTTGAGCGACATCGACATACAAAAATTGAAATATCTCGAAAATGGTGTGTCTGAGAGATTTAAATCAGGTTTACATTTTTTGCTTACAATTGATAAGGGCTGCAATGTAGCTATACGGTAGGTCGATACTACTGGATGTCACGAAATTATAGCCAATTGAATGCAAGCATAGTCTTACAGGTGGCGCCCTCTACCAGCAGCAGTGTTATTAACAATAACGTATTTAAATTCATTGCCCTCTAAAACCGCCACATACCAATTTTCACGCCCAAATTTTAATTTGACTCGGACTTATTCGTGAAAAACGGACAAAAAGAAATAACTTTAACACGCTGTATTTTAAAAATCTCTGGACGCAGCAAGTGCGTTATGGTAGCGAATTTTCCTTAAAATATTTTTAATAGCAAATGTCTTTCTATGATGAAAGCAGGCATCAAACTTGGTTGCCTATATAGTAGAAACAATGTACCATATTTCATCGAAATAAATTTATTGTTTGAAAATATATAAACATTTTTCAAAAGTCTAAATGCACCAAATGTGTTACGGAAGTGAATTTCCATAAAAATGTTTTTAATAGCAAATGCGTGCATGCATCAATCTGATTACCGGTATAGCCTGTAATGTAGTAGAAACAATGTACTATATTTTATCAAAATTACTTATTGTTTGAAAATATACAAAAAAAATTCGAGAATAAACTTGAATGTTGGTTTTCTAACCAACAAAGCTTACGTTAATAGCAAATTCAGTTATTGAAATTTGAAGGACTTAATGAAAATTCGTTAAATTTGCAGATTAGCTCCCGAACGCTTTTCAAAAAATTGTTTTCAGAAACATTACTAGGACCCCACCTGGATGAACAAACCACAAGAAAAATTTCTTGTTCACACCCCCCAAGGAAGTTATGGGACTGGGAGTGAATAGGGGTGGTGTGTGGGGTAGGCAGGGTTTAAGGAAAATATGCTTCAAGATGTGAAAAAGACAGGTTTCAAGCCCGCTTTATTCGAATTTTCTGCACATATTTCCTTTTTACTATCTACCCCGCTCAGCACCCCTACTCACTCCTGGTCCTGTAACTTTCTTAGGGGGTGTGAACAAGAAGTTTTTCTTGGAGGGGGGGGGGGGGATGGTGTCAGGTTTCTAAAAACAGTTTTTTGAAAAACTTTCGGGAGCTAAACTGCAAATTTACCGACATTTCGCTACCAAAACGCACTTACTGCGTCCAGATTTTTTCTTACAAACGCATTATATTTCTATTAAAAATTCAAAAATGCATTAACGAATTTGTTCTATGAAATTTAGCTACAAAAAATTATGCACCCCTACTCACTCCTGGTCCCGTAACTTTCCTGGGGGGTATGAACAAGACATTTTTCTTGGGTTCTGTGGATCCAGGGGGGCCCTAGGCAGATTTCTGAAAACAGTTTTTTTTAAGCGTTCAGGAGCTAAACTGCACATTTACCGAAAATTCGCTACCAAAACGCACTTACTGCGTCCAGATTTTTTTCTTATAAACGCATCATATTTCGATAAACAATGCAAAAATGCATTAACAAATTTGTTCTACGAAAATTAACTTAAAAACAACTATAGACTGTTAAACCATAAACTTCACCAAACCTACAAATAAATATCCAAAAAGTCAAACTTAACTAAACTGACAGCCAAAGCATCAGTGAAAGGGTCTATTTGAAATGGATATTCTGTAAATATTTTAGTAAAATGAAGGACAATGATGGTTGGATCTGAAACTTAAGGGTTCGCAGAACACTCTTCTTGCAACATTTTCTTTTCACAAACGGTATTTGTTTCACATTCTTTGCCTAAACATTGCCAATTATGACGACTAATATTGCGAGTTTGACGTTTTGAGGAAAACTCCAAAATTTGTTGCTTTAACTGCCCATAACTCCTTTGTCTTTAAAGCTAGGGACCTAAATTTACAGAGTTCACTCTTTGTAATACAAATACGTGTACCAAATTTGGTTGCCCTTACTTTGTTATTTCCGGAGATATGAATCTTTTATAAAGAAAACCCAAAATTTTCCGGAAAAACCTGGTCCTATTTTCCTGGATAACAAACTTGTCCAAGCCACTTTCAAAAGGAAGGTACTCTGCAAATTTTATCAAGATCGGTCCATTATTTTTTGAGTTATCTGTCGGATATATATATATATATATATATATATATATATATATATATATATATATATATATATATATATGTATATATATATATATATATATATATATATATATATATATATATATATATATGTATATAGTGCTACTTATTTATAGTGGACAGGGGTATACTTTTTGTCCCTCATGTAAATATTTTGAAAGACAATTTATATTATAATTTAATAAATGAACTACAGTTGAACATAACTCATGTACATATGAATATATTTAATATGCTAGCAGTTTTAACAATAGAGTTTATATTTATATATCTGCAGCATAATATTCGTAGCTAATAAAATTTTTATACATCCCAGTTGAACCGGAACTATATTAACTACAACATTCGAACAGAATACAGAATTTTCATTTTACCGCAGTCACAATGGAAAATCAATCGTTAGAACTGATGCTTAGATCTGCAGTAAAATTAGAGCCCGGCTGGAATGTAGGCAAGCTAATTAATTAATTAAACTAATTGCATTACGTTTTACTAGACAGAACTATTTGAAAATTAACCTAAATTTATAAATTACGTAAGTATAGAATATCAGGCTGACCCCCGAACATATAAATTAAATTTAAAAAGTCTGGACGTAGCGAGTGCGTTATGGAAGTGAATTTTCATAAAAATGGTTTTAATAGCAAATTTGTGTCTTTAATACAAGCAGCCGTCAATCTGGTCACCGTGTAACCTATAGAGTAGAAACAAAAACAATATTTTATCAAAATAACTTTTCATTTGAAAATGCACAAAAATTTTCCGAAAATAAAATTAAAAGATTTTCGAGAAAACTCGTTCCCTAGCCGACAAACCTTAGATTAATAGCAAATTGAGTTATTGAATTTTGAGCCAATAAGTCTTGGGTCATAAACCAACACAAGGTGTACTGGGCAGACTGTCCAGGGCTCAGACATTGGAAGTCAATATTTGACGAACCCAGTTGACAGAGCTGTGGAGCTGCTAAATCTTAGCAGAGGACAGCTCAGAAACATAACAGGTCTCTTGACAGGATACATGACCGCCAAGAAACACCTGCATAAAATGGGGCGATTCGAGGGGGACCTCGCATGCAGACTCTGCGGCAACGGGGAGGAATGAGCGCAGCACATCTTGTGCGAAAGTAAAGTTCTGGACCGCAAAAGACAACGGTCACTCTAGACCGGAGACAGAGCATTATAAAACTTCACCCTACCAATCGCTGTGCAGACTAGTTCAAGGCACAGTGATTTTGGAATGGGTGGAGTAAAAAGACTAAGGGTATGCACAATAAACCAAAAGCTGTAGTGCTTTCGGGGCAGCGAAGTCGCGGACGAGCCCCGAGGGGAAAAAGGCATACGTTATGTCAACTGCTCTCACCCACCTGACTGACCTTTTACATTTCTTCAGTTCAGGATAACTTAAAGTTGTGTTGAGAGACATGCCTCAAAATTATAATATGAAAAGATCTTTGAATGCTCCATATATGTGAACAGTTCCATTTTACTCACTTTAATCATTTAAAAACATAGGGTTTTCAAAAAGTTTTCCCAGATTTTGCAACGCAAAAACTGTAGCATAAAGGCTGATTAACGAACTCGACCTCGGTTTTCGCCCACAAAGAGTTGTGCTAAGTTTGATTGAAATCAGTTTACTATTTTTTGAGTTATCGCTAGGCTATATATATATATATATATATATATATATATATATATATATATATATATATATATATATATATATATATATATATATATATATATATATATATATATATATATATATATATATATAATGTTTTATGTGAAGTGTTGTAAATTATGCTTGTAAAATACAAATATATGTGACTTACACCCTGGTGTGTATCTACTGCCTTTTACTGCTGCCTGAGGCCTAAATAAATTTATTAGCATGGATGAACTTACTCTTAAATCAGGGAGCTTCTTAAGCTGGTGGGTTCAAGCCCTCAAAATTATTATTATTTCAAAAAAAAATACAATTAAATCTTTAAAGGCACTGACTCTTTTCTTACTGTTGTTTATAAATCCAAAATATCTTTGTTTATTTTTTATTTTTTTTGAAATATATTGCTCTATCTGATTTTGGTTTTTAAATACTTATATACGTATAAAGCAAAAATAAAACAAGGACTTCAATTGAACACAACTTCGAAATATTTATTAAATTAAAATAGATGACAAAAACCTAAAGCTTATGTACTACTTATATCTATTTAAATTTGACGCACTTATAAAAATAAAATTAAAAAAAATCAAACGGTACCGACACCTATTGATGTTTGTATGATTTATTCCAGCGTATTGTGGCGCTTATTCAATAGACACAGAATTCCACAGGCTGGGTGCGCTGACAATTAGTTGAAGCCAAGAGATGCCCCCCCCTGTCTTTGCAAATGTCTTGAGTTTACCGTACAAAACCAAAGCAACAGTTTGTACGATTATACTTCTTTATTTTTGTTTTATGTACTTAGTTTTAGCGTGTTTTATTACTCCCTTTTTTATTTTTGAAGCTGGAGATGTCGAACAATAGAGGTATGTTTATTTTTACATTACTCACTCAGACTATTGCCTTTGCTGCCTCTCCTGTAGCCGAGTTCGATTATCAGGCCAACGACCCCTGTATATTTTTACTTCTTGTTGTCTAAATTTTCTACATTGTCTCTTGCTACTAAATTTCTTTTCAAATCCCTTTTTTCTAAATTTTCAAAACTATTTCTTTTACTACCAAAAATTCCCGTCTAATAATTTAATAAAAATTTTCCCATCTGTTTATTATTTTTTCACGTAACTAGCATTACTAATTAAAAAACTGCTTTATGCCTCCTTCAAAATCAAAAATCATAACAAATTTTTATACAATAATCCTCTTTCATTATCTCTAGGGATACATAATTCTCATTGTTGGTGCCCTGACAGATTAGTTAACCTATATTCTATATTTTCTGTCAGTTTGACATGTGGTTCTTATTTGTTAACCTTTTTTTTTGTTCCCTCAGGGCTCGTCCGCGGCCTTGCCGCCCCAATAGCACCGCAACCCTTGGTTGATTGTGCATACCCTTAGTCTTACTCCACCCATTCCAAGATCACTGTGCCTTGAACTAGTCTGCACAGCGATTGGTAGGGTGAAGTTTTATATTGCTCTGTCTCCGGTCTAGAGTGACCGTAGATCAATTGTCTTTTCCGGTCCAGAGCTATACACTCACACAAGATGTGCTGGGCTGATTCCTCCCCCTCGCCGCAGAGTCTGCATGCGAGGTCCCCTTCGAACCGCCCCATTTTATGCAGGTGTTTCTTGACGGCCATGTGTCCCGTCAAGAGACCTGTTGTGTTTCTGGGCTGTCCTCTGTTAAGGTTGAGCAGCTCCACAGCTCTCTTTGAACTGGGTCCGTCAATTATTGACTTCCCATGTCTGACCCCTGGACAGTCCGCCCAGTACACCTTGTGTTGGTTTCTGACCCAGGACTTAATGGCTCCCCTGGCAGTGCTCTTTGACACGCCCAGAGCCGGTTCTGGTCCCATAAATGGTTCTGCTTACCCTCTCTTCGCGAGACTGTCAGCTTCTTCATTGCCTTTAACCCCCGAGTGACCCGGCACCCAGATGAGGGTCACCTCATTCTGCCCAGCCAGGTCGCTCGTTTCGTCTCGGCACTCACTCACCAGCCAGGAATTTACCCGTGGGCTACTTAGTGCCTTAAGGGCTGCCTGGCTGTCTGTGGCTATGAGGATCCGCTTGTTGGTGTAGCCCCTCCTCTTGTTCTCCCGCACACAGTGCAGGATGGCGTACATATCGGCCTGAAACACCGTTGCATGGGCTCCGAGGGAAATACTATGACTTACCCTCGGTCCTTCCGAGTAAACACCTGCTCCCGTCCCACGCTCCCCGCCAGATCCGTCCGTGAACCAGACGAGCGCGTCCCGTGGCATGCCCGGCGTCTCCTCCCGCCATGCCTCGCGATCAGGGATTTCCACTGTAAAGTTGTTTTCCCTGCACATTCGCGAGCTTGCGAAGTCTGACCTCATTTCAAGCATGGGCTCCTTCACGATCTCCTGAATTTTGCAGTGGCCCCTGAAGCCAGGGTTGATCTTCAGTCTAGCATTGCAGGCTAGTCTGTATAGTCCTAGCCTGGCCTCTCCCATAATAACTAAGTGTAGGGGGGTAGATCCAGCAACACCTCCATGGAGGCTGTTGGGGTTGAAGACATGGCCCCTGTGATGCCTAGGCAAGCCATCCTTTGGATCTTGCCTAGTTTTTGTTTGGCACTGGATTGTGTCACCTTAGGCCACCAGACCAGTGCCGCATATGTTAACGATGGTCTGACCACCCTTGTGTACAGCCAGTGGGCCATACTAGGTCTTAGTCCCCACGTTTTTCCATATAGCCGCCTAGTGACGGCTAAGGTCATGACTGCCTTACGCAGTATTTTTCCAATGTGACCATTCCAGGTTAGCTTAGAGTCCAATACGACCCCAAGATATTTTACCTCCCTGGCCATTGGAACGCTCCTACCGTATAGAGTGAGAGTTCTGTGGCTTTCACACTTCCTCCTCCTCGTAAACGGCAAGACGGTTGCTTTCTCGGGGCTCACCCCGAGCCCTTGATCAACCGTCCACCCTTCCACCACTTTCAGTGCAGTCTGCATACGCTCCCACACGGCCTGTGTGACCTTTCCTCGGACTATGATGACAATGTCGTCCGCATAGCCCTGTACCTCATACCCCCTCCCGAGAGCCTCCCCAGCAGGCCGTCCACGACTAGACACCAGAGCAAGGGAGACAGAACGCTCCCCTGCGGACACCCCGCCGCGACCCCCGCCAGCAGAGTCTCTCCCGCGAGTGAGGTGAACACCGCCCTGTCCCTGAGCATGGAACCGATCCACCTGCAGCAGGTCTCCTCTATTCCACGCTCCCGGGCAGCTGCCAGAACCGATCCGAACGAGGTGTTGCTAAAGGCCCCCTCTATGTCTAGGAAGGCCCCCAGCGCCACCTCCTTGTTCTCCAGCGTATTCTCCAGTTTCAGCACCAGTTGGTGCAGTGCTGTTTCTGTTGAGAATCCTGCTCTGTATGCATATTGTCCGCAGTGTAGAGGATATGCTTCCAGTACACCGCCCCTAATGTGCCGGTCGAGCAGTTTTTCCACTGTTTTCAGCAAGAAGGACATGAGACTTATTGGCCTCAGGGACTTTGCCTGGTCTGTTGGACGCCCAGGTTTAGGAATAAATACAACCCTGGCCAGTCTCCATGCCCTCGGAATGTACCCCAGAGCCAGGCTGGCTCTCATAATGAGGGTAAGCACCGGCGCCAGTATATCATCCTGTTGGAGCATGATGGGCATTATTCCATCAAATCCCGGCGATTTGTATGGCTTAAAGCTGTTAATGGCCCATCTGATTTTGCTCCAGGTAACCACCTCTTTAGCGACTGTCCAGTCTACTCTAGATGCCCGCCTATAAGGCGCCTCTATTTCTGAGTGTTCCCAGTCCGGAGGTGATTGGTTTATTATGTTACAGCCGGGGAAGTGCGTCTGGAGTAAAATTTCCATTGTTTCCTCCCCCGAGCTTGTAAAGCCTCCCGTGGGTGTTCTAAGGGAGCCTATGTTAGTCTGAGGGCCCTTAGACAGGATCTTGTGTAGTCGAGCACTCTCGGACGTGTTTTCCACTTCTTCGCAGTGCCTCCTCCACGACTCCTTGGCGTCCCTCAGTCTTTTGTTATAGGTCGATAGGGCCTGTCTATATTCATCCCATGCTCCCGACCTTTTGGCCGCGTTAAACAGCTTACGAACCTGCGTCCTCCTTTGCCTGAGGTCCTCGTTCCACCACGGGACGTTCCTGGTGGACACCCTCATTTTCAGGGGGCAGTTGGCCGAGGTAATTGCGTCTCGCAATTTGACTGCTGCAATCTCGAGGTCTATTGAATTTTTTATGGTACTCTTAACCCCCCGCAGTTCCACAGCCAGGTCTGCCCTGTAGGCTTCCCAGTCCGCCTTGCGGGGGTCCCGGTACCATACCGTTTCTCTTTCGACTTGCGATTTCAAATCGGATGTATCTGTGGTCTGAGCTACTCACTTCCCCAGACACAGCCCAGCTTTTAACAAAGTCACCCAGAAACTGGGTGGAAACTGTTAGATCTAAAACTTCCTCACGCCGTGTTGTGACGAAGGTCGGTTTATTACCTCTATTCAATATGTCTAAATTAAATTTCATAAAGAATTGTAAAAGTGCCTCACCCCTAGAGTTTGTGTCCGAGCTACCCCACAACTCATGGTGCGCATTCGCATCCATTTCGATGATGGTCTGCCATCCACCTGCTCTGCTACCCACCATCAGCTGCTCCAATTCGTTGGGTGGAGGAGGGTCCGTGCTGTCCCCTGGCAAATAGGCTGACGCGACAGTAATGTCCCTCAGCCCATCCGCTCCTCCACATCGGATTTTGATCGTTGCCAGGTCAATGGAACAGAAATTCATTAGAGGGAGAAACTCTATCCCTTCCCTGACAAAAATGCAGGCCCTCGGGTTCTCGCTGGATCTGCTGTAGATGAGCTTTCCAGTAGCTCCGCCGAGTCCCTTGATCTCTCCTTTATAGGAGTACGGTTCCTGGATGAGGGCCACATCCGTGTTCCTCAGAGCCATTAGTAGTCCGGCCGTGGCTGCCCTACTGTGTTGGAGGTTGACCTGAAGGAACCTAAGTCCCATTAACCCTTAGTTGCTTCCCCAGTGGGCGGAAGCTAACCCTTCCCATGCCCCAGAATGCCTTGAGGGGAGGTTCCTTCAAGGGCTCTGTAAGATGTCGGGTCGATCGAGAAGGCGAGCGTCTGTCCTTTCTCCTCTGCCTTCCTGCTTAGAACCGACCAGTGTTGCGTCCCCAGTTAAGGGTTCTGGATCTTCAGTCTGCTGATCACCGTGTCCTGCGGGACGTTGTCAGGGATCCGTACGAGGACCTTGCGTCCTCGTACGGATTGTTAACCTATACTATAATTTTAGTGTCAGTTTGACCTTTGTCCTAAATAAAAAGAGCTGACTTACATCTAGGTTATGACATGACATTTCTTACAATTAGCAAACAATATTCTTAAAGCTAGTAAACAATAAAAATTTGAACTACCTAAAAACTACTTATACAGTTTGTTTGTCCAATATTTACAATCTCTTGATTTATAGTCTTTGTATCTTATTAGAAATATGTCAAATCATTTATTAGCAGTCTATTTTTTGTCCTTGATACAACTTTGACTTCTTAATATTGTTAAAACTAGCAAAAAACACCTTAAAACTATTTTAACAATCTCTATAAAATAAATTAGACCTGCCTTACCTTATTTAAGCCCATATATATGTCGTATTTTGTTTACCTTCCCATTATAGGATACCATATCAAAAAATATATATATATATATATATATATATATATATATATATATATATATATATATATTTATCAAAAAATTGTGGGAACGCCGTCAGTTGTAGAATAAAACTCTTTATTATATGCCGAGCTTATGGAAAAATTTATTCCTTTATCAAGGTTACAACATGGAAAGAAAAAAGTTTACAATTTACGTGGAAAAAATATAAAAGTTTAAAATACTTACATATAACATGAGTTTTACTAAACTATTTATCTAATAACAAACATAAAAAGAAAACTTTTTGATGAATTTGATTGAAGTCTAATAAATGCCAAACTGACATATAAAGCTAAATATTGTTTAATTGAATTTGTTTTTTGTTTTTGTCTAGGAAATATAAAAAGGGGTAGTGATTTCTAAAATTATTATCTTTCTTTAAGTTTAATAAACTTAAAGAAAGATAATAATATTATTAATAAACTTAAAGAAAGATAATAATTTTAGAAATCACTACCCCTTTTTATATTTCCTAGACAAAAACAAAAAACAAATTCAATTAAACAATATTTAGCTTTATATGTCAGTTTGGCATTTATTAGACTTCAATCAAATTCATCAAAAAGTTTTCTTTTTATGTTTGTTATTAGATAAATAGTTTAGTAAAACTCATGTTATATGTAAGTATTTTAAACTTTTATATTTTTTCCACGTAAATTGTAAACTTTTTTCTTTCCATGTTGTAGCCTTGATAAAGGAATAAATTTTTCCGAAAGCTCGGCCTATAATAAAGAGTTTTATTCTACAACTGACGGCGTTCCCACAATTTTTTGATAAATAACACTATTACCGTCACAAAAATTTAATACTATATATATATATATATATATATATATATATATATATATATATATATATATATATATATATATATATATATATATATATATATATATATATATATAGTATAGTATGTTTTATTGATTCAAATTTTACAGTATGTTCCACAAATAAGCATAAGCTTGTGCTTGCAGTTAACACAATTTCATTTCATGTTCTAAACTAAACTATCAAAATATTTTTATAAAATGTCACTTTAAAAATTTTGTTCAACGTATGTTTCTTCCTTCTACATTTCTATCAAAAACACTCCTGCAGCTGCCACTAGTATTCCACTACTATTATAAGAGAACTCATTCCAATACAACACCAAATTTATTAATTAATATTAAAATTCTCACTACTATAATTTTGACATTTTACTTGACATGACAGTTCAAATGATGTATATGTATATTTAACGGACCTCGGTTTTGGATTCTAGAGACCCAAATTCGCGCTCATCTGAAGAAATTTTTTCAAAAGCTCTTCGTCATGACCTCTATATTAGCGAATTTTCCCTAATGAAATGTCGCTAAAAGGCATGTTTTGAGGTCCTCTGCACGCATACATTATGTATCCTTTGCGGTACGAATCACCCGGTAACCAAATTTGATGCCTGCTTTCATCAATAAAAGACATATTTTCTACTTAAACAATTTTATGAAACGCCTACTTTCTGCGTCCAGACTTTTATTCGTTTATTCTTTCCTCTAATGACGCTAACTTTGTTAGCGAAACGATTGTCTATTCTGAAAACTGTTCTGTGATGTATTGGGTTCTCACAATTGTACCTATCAGTGCTCACCTCAGGTTCCAATCTTCATTCGTTGATATTTTCCTACAAAGGTTCACTAAAAGAATTTCAGTTGTCAATTATTTTAAAGTTCAATGAAATCTAGACGTCAATTTCGAAAGACTAATTTTCAGACGTGGTAAATATCACCACCATATCGCATCGTCTTATTTCTAACGTTACTCCCGAGACGTAGGAAATCTCCATGATGTGAGAATGCATCCTTCACTTCCTGCTATATCGTAACACTTTTTTTATTTTCTCGATGAATGTGTATTCGTCGTGCACACAGAAAGATACACATTTATTCTCCACTTATATATTCCTTGATGTATCATCTCAGCGGCGCTGAAACCTTCATTTATAAAACGAAATTTACTTCAGCGACTATATGAGGAATGCTTTTCCTATACACACTTTTTTATTTCCTTCCTTCTCCGTAGCAATATGTTCTTTTTTGTAAGGAATTCGTCGCTTATTACGTAAGGAATGATGCAAATATTAGCATCACGAAACGCGAAGAATTTCGCTTGGGATTCCTGATGAAAAATGCCGGGCAAAGTGAGATTAATTATGTATAAAGATATATAATTATTTTCAATTTTGGGTCTTGCTGTGTCCAAGCCTATTTTCATTAGCCTTCTTTCAAACCGTTTTACTTGAAAAAAGTAAGAGACGCAGCAGGTGCATTACAGTAGTGCATTTTCATAGGAATTGTACGCTATTAGTAACGTACATTGATAAAACTAATTCTTTAAATTTAAATGAACCTTATAGATCGGTTCTAGAGGTCCCAGTAAGCAATGACTTGAGAAAAATTATATGTTCTATGGAGATAGAAAATTTAAATTTTGTACATATACGTAAGTACCACGGTAGGTGGTAGTGGACTTTTCCTTTAGGTGATAATAAAGGACTTTTTTCACGCCCGAAGAAGTACCATCCCTTACATCAAGCGGCCGGTGAAGTTCCAACAGACGTTTCCGGTTCTGGTGTATGAGTTGGGTTGCCTTATAAACAAAAATGATGATGGCTCCTCCTTGTACAAAATATTCCGGAGATAAAATGAGGGGTATTTTATTTCGGATCTCCGGGGGAGGGATGTACAGGGGGCGCCAGCATCAAGATTTAACATATCTTTCTCGAATATATGTGGCCTAAATTCTAACCTGAACTTCGTCCACCATATCCTCCTAGCTAATAGGCCCCAACTCCTCTTCCTCACTGAAACCCAAATCAGTGCCAAAACAGCCACTAATTACCTTAATTTCCCGGGGTATTAGCTACTTACTTTATTTAGATTGCATGGAGGCGTGTGCGCATACGTCCGAAGCATTCCAGCCTGCACCAGACTCCCCAATTTAGAAGCTGGAAGAAAAGACATACTTTGGATGAATCTTTCTGTCAGGGCTGCAACTAAATTTATCTGCTGCATTTACCGGTCACCTTCTGACAACAACTTTGTCCAGCTCTTCGACTACCTTTCTGAAAAAACCGACCATCTGATTTTTGAATATCCTTCCTCCGAGGTCACTATTCTTGGTGACTACAATGTCCATAAAAAGGAACGGCTAGGATCTTCAAAATCCGATACACAAGGGAGAGCACCGGAGGCCTTTGCAGTCAGAAACCCTTTAGCCAATATGGTTCAGAAACCTACTTACTTTCCTCGCATCCCAACACACAGCTTAAATCTCTTGGATTTTCTTCTTACTACCAAAACCTGAATGCTATAAGACATCAGTCACCTCCCCCCTTGGTTGCTTAGACCACGGCATGGTCACTGCTTCCTGCGCAATGCAACCTGAGGCCACAATCACACTCACGTATCGTTTGGCACTACAACTCCGCGAACTGGGACGAAATGCGGGATTACTTTTCCTCATTTCCATGGGCGTCTGTCTGCTTCTCTCATCCTGACTCCTCTGATATCTCACAAAACGTCACCGAAATTATTTATGCTGGAATGGAATTATTTATTCCACGTACACACAAAACCTCTTCAGCCATTCAAAAGCCCTGGTTCTCTAAATCCTGTGGCAAGTCCAGACTTGGAAAGGTCAAAGCTCACAAAACGCTTCTACACAATCCCAGTAAAGAAAACCGTCAAGCATTTAACGACGCAAGAAACCGCTATGTCCGCATTCTTTCTCAGCCAAAAAACTTGTTTAATAACCACATCGAAAACAAAGTCCTCTCAAGCTCAAATGGCAGCAAACTCTTCTGGGCTCTTGCTAAATCAATTGGGAATAATTTCGGCAAGAGAACGTTCCCACCTCTTGTTTCACAGGATGAAATTGTTTCTAACGCTCTGGGCAAGGCTGACCTTTTTGCCTCGTTGTTCGCCGGCAATTCTACTCTCTAGCCACCTTCAAGTTCAACCAACAACAGTCTAGCCTTGACGAGATCCCAGCAATTGTTCTCAAAAATGCACATCAGAACTTACTCCTGTCCTCACTCGTCTCTTTCAGACATTTTACAATAAAAGCATATTTCCTAGTAACTGGAAAACTGTTCGTGTACAACTAGTCCCCAAGAAAAGGTCCAAAGCGCTTCCTAGCAACTACAGGCCTATTTCTCTCCTTTCAGTTGTCTCTAAGGTGACGGAAATGTATATAAACACCGAATTACTACAATTTCTTGACAAACACAGTCTAATCCATGACAGGCAGTATGGATTCCGTCAGCGCAGATCAACTGCCGACCTCCTTTCCCTTGTTACCCATTCTTGGATCAAGTCTATGGAACTGCACGGTGAATCACAGATTGTCGCTCTGATCATATCCAAAACATGCGACCAGGTTTGGCACGCAGCGCTGCCTAATAAAATTCCGGCCTATGGCCTACCACCAAAACTCTGTACCTGGACCGCAAATTTTCTCTTCAACCGGAGCATTTCTGTTGTCGTAGATGACCATTCCTCTAAACTGTATTCAAATAATGCAGGAGTCCCTCACGGTTCAGCTTTAGCCCCTACTTTGTTTCTTCTCCACATCAATGACCTCCTCTCTAGCACATCCAACCCAGTTCAGAATTACGCGGACGACAGCATCCTCCACTCAAATATAGAATATTCTAAGCCTGTCTCTTAGCCTAATTAGATGAGGATCGCAGACTCATGGAGGGTTCTGTCTCTGTGGATCTCCAAAAAATATTAGACTGGGGAAGCAGAAATCTCCACCAAATCTCAGTCTTACTTTCTATCTCATAAGAGATACACCAGCCCTAGACCCATCACAATGAACAAGCAAGTTATTCAAAGCAATGAGTACTTTTCACTTGTTGGCGTTTCTGTGGATCGAAATATCAGTTGGCACCAACATATCACATCAATTGCAGAAGCGGCTACTAAGAAATTGGGTTTCCTCTTCTGGGCTCGCAAATACTCTTCACCAGCTAATCTCTGTACCTTATATACTTCACAAATCAGGCCAGACCTCGGATACTGCTCCCATATCTGAGGTGCCGCTGCCGCTTCTACACTCGCTATCCTGGACTCTATTCCGAAGAGAGCTATACGTCTCATCGGTCACCCTACTCTAACCCAGAGGCTGCCATCCCTTGTCCACCGAGGTGTCGATGGTGACCTCTCTCTCTTTTATAGATATATGCACGAGCACTGCTCAGAGGACCTTTCTTCCATATTGCCTCCACCTGCTGCCCCCAACAGGTCTACCAGAGGAACAGAGCGAATTTACCCTTTTACTGTACAGGTCGCCAGACATAGAACATCTCGTTATGCCCCCTCTTTTGTCCCGAGGACTTCCAGGTTGTGGAACTCCTTCCGGCACATGTTTCTCCTTCTCCTCGGAACCTTCAAGTCCAGAATTAACAAGTTGCCTCTTTCCTCCTTGTCGACACCCATGGTACGATAGTATTTAGGCTGTAAGCCCTCGTGGTGTGTTGTTAAAATAAGAAAAATAAATAAAAACTGCGTGTTGACTGCTCGAGCGTCTCAGCTCGAATCATGACGTGCACTGATTAAACTAATTCTTTAAATTGAAATGAACCTTGGAGATTGGTTTTAGAGGTTCCAGTAAGCAATTACTTGAGGAAATTTATATTTTCTATTGAGATAGAAAATTGATTGCCTACACTTATAAAACTGCACTACTTTCCCTATTTAACCGTCTCTCTAATTGCAATAGTTTACGAGATCCCAGTACTAAACATCGAAAAAAACTTACCCTGTATATATATATATATATATATATATATATATATATATATATATATATATATATATATATATATATATATATATATATATATATATATATATATATATATATATATATATATATATATATATAGTTGTGGACCATATATCCAACTACTTTTAATGTAGTGTAATAAGAGCATGTCTATTAAAACAGCTGTATCTAGACTGAAACACTTAGGGAATTTTGTAGAAGCGTATCTGTAACATTAAGGGATGGTGTCTAGATGGCTTGCAGAGCAGCTTAGGCAGACGTTTATGTGTTGCGGCAAATTTTATATACTATAGACAATTATTCCAGTTAGCTGGGTTATTGTTTTATCTGGTTTCCGTAATAAATATTACAGAGTGGTGTTATAACACGGACCGGTACCGTTACTCCTGCTGCTTGCCTGCATTCCAGAGTAATGAGATTACCGGCGTCTGCTGGTGCTTCTGCATTACGGTCCACCAGTGCGGAATAAAATACATCTTATAACATTAAACATTATTTATCTTATTTGCTGAGGTGTTACTGAAAATGTATGTCGGGAATTTGTAGGATGCACACTATGTTATTTACAGGTATCCTAGATTCGATACTCGTCTAGGTCAGCTTTGGTAGATAGATATAAGCCTAGTTAGGTCGACACAGAAAATTGCAGCTACTGTAAAGGAATAGAAAGAGAGAGAGAGATGACGGCAGATAACAGTATCCAAGCCGTACATCGTATATTAATACATAAAAACTCGGGACGCACCAAGTGCGTTATGGTAGTGAATTTTCATAAAAATGGTTTTTATAACCAGTATAACCTCTATAGTGGGAACAATGTACCACATTTTATCAAAATAACTTTGTTGTTGGAAAAGGGCAAATATTTTTCGAAAACTAACTTAAAATATATCCGAAAAACTGACCCGATTTTCCTGGCCAACAAACTTCTTCAAGGTATTTAGCCACCTACCAACATATAATTATTTACAAAAAGCTTTTCGAGAAAACTTACAAAAAAAATTGTAAACAACTTTTTTGCGAAAATCCAAAAACATCTTTTTTACAATAACTCATTAAACATTAGGTACTAATTACCAAAATTTTACAAAAATTTCACAAACAATGATTTTTACATAAACAAATAAAGTTCTCTACCATAACGCACTTGCTGCGTCCAGAATTTTTTTCTTACAAACATGCATTATATTTCGATGGAAAATGCAATAACATAAGGCGTGTTTGATTAACAAAAAAATTGTATCACCAACGACTTATGGGCCACCCTGTGATTGTAGAAATATTTTTTTCAGATGTAGCTCAAGACACCCTATAATTAATATATACAAATTTTTTCATATCTTTTATAATTACGGCTATATTGAGCTTTATTGATTTTTTACGAAAATTCGACAAAAATTATATACATTAAACGATAAACTCTATAGCTAAGGCTACTGCCAAGCATCAGAGAAAGGGTCTATTTGAAATGAATTTTCTGGAAATATTTTAGTAAAATGAAGGACAATGACGGTTGAAACTAAGACTTCAGGGTTTGTAAAACATTCTTCTTGAGACATTTTATTTCCATAGCCCGTATTAAATTCAAGTTCTTTTCCTAAATGTGGCTGATTTTGACGTTTTAAATCGCAACTTTGACGTTTTGAGGAAAACCCCAATTTATTTCTCTTTAATTGCCTATAACTTTTTGTATTTTGAGCTACAGGGCTAAATTTTGGTAGGTAACTTACATATAAGAACATAAACCCGTGTACCAAATTTGGTTGCCCTTACTTTGTTAATTCCGGAGATATAAATTTTTTTCAAAAGAAAACACAAAATTTTCCGGGAAAACCCTGGCAGATTTTCCTGGCTAACGAACTTATCCAAGCCATTTGCAAAAGGAATTTATTCACCAAATTTAAACAAAATCGGCCCATTATTTTTTGAGTTATCGGTATGATACATATATACAGTGTGGAACAGCCAAATGGAATAAATTCGATAACGGATAAATGAGGACGTGTTGGGAAAAACGCTTGGACACGTCGATTTGTATTTTTAACTGCGCATCTTTTTCAAGAAAAAAAAATTATTTAGGGTGCGTCATGTGACAGTGGCCAATACCAACTTTCTTATTTTAAATACAAGCCCCTGTATATTATTAATTTTTTGGATTCTTCAGAAAATTCTAGACATAATTCATGTACAATGTCCTATACCTATCTTCAACTGTTTCGGAAATATTAAGTATTTTCAGATTTATTACAAAAATTAACATTAAAAATAGAAAATTATTTTATTTCACAAATTCTAATAAGAAATACTGATTATTTCTTAATAATTTAAAAAAACAAAAAAAAATTAATGTCAATGTAGTAAATGTTCAAAATGCTCGCCACGAACATCTTGGCAACATGCTAATCTGGTATAGAAATGTCTTCTAACATTACTCAACATCTCAGGCGTGACTGATCTAATCGCAAGCGTGATTCGTCTTTTTAAGTCATCTAAGTTGAGGGGCTTAGTTTTGTATACAATACTTTTGACATATCCCCACAAAAAGTAGTCTAATAGCGATAGATCAGGAGATCGTGCTGGCCATTCTATCGATCCGCGCCTCCCTATCCACCGATTTGGAAAAATTTGGTTCAGGTACTGCCGGACATTGATTTGGTAATGGGGCGGTGCTCCATCTTGCTGAAACCATATTTTATTGGCAGGAACTTGTGGGTTTGCTGGATCTGGATATAAGTTTGTCAAAGTTGGCACGACATTATTTTGGAGCAGTTCTAAATATTTATCCCCATTCAAGTTGCCATCAATGAAAAAGGGACCTACGATATGATTTCCAACAATTCCTGCCCAAACATTAACTTTTTCAGGATATTGCGTATGTTCCTCTCTCATCCAATGAGGATTCTCATTAGACCAATAGCGGCAATTTTGACGATTAACATGACCGTGAAGTGTAAATGTGCTCTCATCAGAAAACAAAACATCTTCTAATTGGATCACATTGTTATCTAACATTGCCATCATTTGTTCACAAAAATACGTTCTCCTATCGAAATCGTCCTCCATGAGCTCCTGAGTTGGTATCATTTTATAAGGATGCATTTTACTTTCCTTTAATGTTAGAAAAATTGCTGTGTGGCTAACGTTGAATAGTTGGGCTGCTTGTCGACCAGAAGTATGTGGGTTTTCTTGAAACTCAAGCGTAATATCCAATTTCGTATCATCACTTACTGCATTGGCAGCTACTTTTTTTATCTGTCTCACATGACCAAGCTCGCGAAACTGCTTTTCTATTTTGCTAATTGTTCCTTGGGATACAGGCGGCAAATTTGGAAATTTTTCGTGAAATAAGCGAGACACTTCCATCTGTGTCCGTGTGTTATCTCCATAACCAATCATTTGTAGAATGGTTATTTTGTGCATTTCTGTTAAATGAACCATTTTTCTGATATTATTACGTACAGTTAACGAAATTCAAACGACAATAGCACTGACACTAATCACTACTGTCATGCAGGCAGACAACAAGTTGCTAAGGCTACGAGTTTTATACGAACAGAAAGAAAACTGTTTTTGTTTTTGTTTCATTTCATATCAGTAAAAAGAAACGCAGGAATGGTTTTTGTTTACTTTCTCATTATCAAGAGCTGAATAGGAAATAAGTATTGAATGCAATGTAGCGAATTTGTGAAATAAAATAATTTTCTATTTTTAATGTTAATTTTTGTAATAAATCTGAAAATACTTAATATTTCCGAAACAGTTGAAGATAGGTATAGAACATTGTACATGAATTATGTCTAGAATTTTCTGAAGAATCCAAAAAATTAATAATATACAGGGGCTTGTATTTAAAATAAGAAAGTTGGTATTGGCCACTGTCACATGACGCACCCTATATAATTTTTTTTCTTGAAAAAGATGCGCAGTTAAAAATACAAATCGACGTGTCCAAGCGTTTTTTCCAACACGCCCTCATTTATCCGTTATCGAATTTATTCCATTTGGCTGTTCCACACTGTATATATATATATATATATATATATATATATATATATATATATATATATATATATATATATAAATATATATATATATATATATATATATATATATATACATATATATATAAATATAAACATATAAAAATTCAAAAGTCGGGATCTCCTCATTAGTGAATTTTTTTTAAGAAAATTCACTAAAATCCACAATCAACAGCCAAGGTCGCTGATTAATTGGAAAACAAAAATTTCGGGACGCAGCAAGTGTGTTATAGTATCGAATTTTCACAAGAATTGTACACTATTATTATACGGCATATTAGTAAGGGTAAAATTTTAAACTTACACAAACCCTGAAGATTGATTTTAGAGGTCCTAGTACGCGCACATTTGAAGAATTCTTTAGAAAGTGTTACTATCAATATCTCTCTATTATCAAAAAAATCTTGTGCTCTAACGCCTTTTAAGAAAAATGGCCAAAACTCCATTTTCTGTGAAGCTAAAGAATTAAGCGTTGCTATATCTGTATTTAGATAGAGTAAGTTTCTTTAAAAGAAGCTTGTATTACAAATGTTATTTAAGTTATACAAAAGATTTCCAGAATGAACCTGAATTCATATTTAGAAAAGTGAAGTCTCTGCCAAATTATAAACGTAGCAGTTATTTTAGTGAATTTTCGTAGAAAAAATTCACTAGTGGGGAGACTTTTGAATTTTGAAAAAAAATTTGCAAATGAGCGCGAACTAGGATCCCTATATCCCAACTAGCAATTTGATGTTTTATTGTAGTCATCAGAACGTTTATAAACCAGTTTTTATAAAACATGACTGTTCCTATAAACGTTTTAGTAACGTTTATACAACGCTTATAAACGCAAAATGGGCGCAGGTTTATACAACACTTTAGTTCTTTAGTTTATTATATAAGGGATGTGTAAGATGTTAGAGAATAGTTTTATAAAGGTTTACCGAGCTGTAAAAGAATCGATATATGATACTTATCAAACAGTTTCATAAGGAACAATAATAAAACTAAAAATCATTTACCATGGTGACAGTTATAGAGCCTTAATATAGTTACTATAAAACATGCTTTATTAGAATTTCTTTATAGTTAACTTTGAAACTTTTTGTTGCATACTGCAATACCTATTATTTTTTTTGTTCCCTCAGGGCTCGTCCGCGGCCTTGCCGCCCCGATAGCACCGCAACCCTTGGTTGATTGTGCATACCCTTAGTCTTACTCCACCTATTCCAAGATCACTGTGCCTTGAACTAGTCTGCACAGCGATTGGTAGGGTGAAGTTTTATATTGCTCTGTCTCCGGTCTAGAGTGACCGTAGATCAGTTGTCTTTTCCGGTCCAGAGCTATACACTCACACAAGATGTGCTGGGCTGATTCCTCCCCCTCGCCGCAGAGTCTGCATGCGAGGTCCCCTTCGAACCGCCCCATTTTATGCAGGGGTTTCTTGACGGCCATGTGTCCAGTCAAGAGACCTGTTGTGTTTCTGAGCTGTCCTCTGCTAAGGTTTAGCAGCTCCACAGCTCTCTTTGAACTGGGTCCGTCAATTATTGACTTCCCATGTCTGAGCCCTGGACAGTCCGCCCAGTACACCTTGTGTTGGTTTCTGACCCAGGACTTAATGGCTCCCCTGGCAGTGCTCTTTGACACGCCCAGAGCCGGTTCTGGTCCCATAAATTGTTCTGCTGACCCTCTCTTCGCGAGACTGTCAGCTTCTTCATTGCCTTTAACCCCCGAGTGACCCGGCACCCAGATGAGGGTCACCTCATTCTGCCCAGCCAGGTCGCTCGTCTCGTCTCGGCACTCACTCACCAGCCAGGAATTTACCCGTGGGCTACTTAGTGCCTTAAGGGCTGCCTGGCTGTCTGTGGCTATGAGGATCCGCTTGTTGGTGTAGCCCCTCCTCTTGTT
Source organism: Tillus elongatus (assembly GCA_964006375.1). Taxonomy (NCBI): domain Eukaryota; kingdom Metazoa; phylum Arthropoda; class Insecta; order Coleoptera; family Cleridae; genus Tillus; species Tillus elongatus. Next base: position 1,802,966 of record OZ023270.1, read on the forward strand.
CTCCCGCACACAGTGCAGGATGACGTACATCTCGGCCTGAAACACCGTTACATGGGCTCCGAGGGACACATACCTATAAGGGTGATATGTCTTTTAAATGTTTTTGTTAGAACTATTTTATCCTAAAATTGTTCTCTAATATTATGAAAGTAATATAAGTACTAAAATATGATGGCGTAAGAAATAATGTTAGTACGGTGTGAAAATTAAACTCAAAAAGTCTCCTTTTCGCTACCAGCAAGATGGATTTCTCCTGTGAAGAAAAATTTTCTGTGTAAAATACATATACGATAAATTTTGAAGAGCCCTCGCAATAATGAATATTTCTTTAATTTTTAAAGTCAACTCGAAATAAAAAATTTCGTTTTTTTCATTTTATTGACCTAAACCCATTATGTTACAGATTTCGCATGTTTTATATTCATAATATATTGTAAAAATTTTCAGGCCACAAATATCTCTATATTTATTAATTGATTTTTTTTCATTCAAGATGGCTAAAAAACAAATACAGGAATTGCATAAAAACATGGCGTATGGTTTATAAATCACTTTTATCACCACTTCAACCATTACATAACTATTTTATCTCTTAAGACACTGCTACAACACAGACGATATATTAAAACCTGCAATATGAACAGAGACGTATTCAAATAAAAATAAAGTAGGCTTGGCATTGACTTTTATTGTCAATTTTAAAGTTTGGCTTTTACAGTAAAAGTAGACTAGCGCCACCGATATTTGCCAAGTCTCTATGTATGATTTACATTATTACTACATTTTTTCTCCCCATTCCTACAAGGGATCAAAAATTTTAGGATTTTTATATTTTCATTTTACTATAATCCCCTGCAGTTAATAATAACAAAGCCAATTTCTTCACTTTAATAATTTTAAGTCAGAAAATAGTTTCGGATCTTAATGCGTGCACGTGCGGGTTTCCTTCGAAGAGCACCGCTTCTTTTTACCTGTTTACATTTAATTATTAATTGCAAATTGGACATGTTTAGAAATTACACGCTACAGAATACACAACTTGCTACGAAATAAAAAGTATATAACGGTGCTTCTTACAAAAGCTATAATATGTTTTATAAATATCCCAGCGAACGCACTTTAATTCAAAGGAATAATTTTGTACTATAATTGTTTTCCAAGTGTTCTATTACAGTCGCGTTCCATTCAACGATAAAATAGTTTTTTAACACCTGCGTTCAAGTAGACTATGCTATTTGCAGCTATATTGTATCGTAGAAAATTTTAACAAAACTGTTTTATAATTGCTCACATAATCACTGAAAGAAAAGCTTTATAAATGTTTGCAAGTTGACAGACATGTTTGGAAGATCGTTGTTATAAAGCCATTACAGAATAATTTTCTTCTATAAGCTAATACGTTCTATAAAGATTGTGGTATAGATTTTTACAAAACAACGAAAAACGAAAAACGAAATCTCTAAAATGTTATATAATTCTGCTCTAAAAACATTCTAACAATAAATTTAAAGAAGCATTCTGCTGCGAGAAGCTAAATACTCACCTCGGCAGTCTTAATAGAACAAAACTGCTTTCGAAGAGCAGTAATATAACAGTAACACAACAAATTTGCACTATTATTTAAAAATTATAGAACATTTTTATTAGTTGGGATATATATATATATATATATATATATATATATATATATATATATATATATATATATATATATGTATGTATGTATGTATGAATCACACCGATAACTCAAAAAATAATAAGTTGATTTTGATAAGATTAGGCATGTAAATGGCTTGGACAAGTTTGTTAGTCAGGAAAATCGGACGAAGTTTTCCGGAAATATTTTGAGTTTTTGTTCAAAAAAATTTAGATCCCCGGAGTTAACAAAGTAAGGGCAACCAAATTTGGTACACGGACTTATGTATCATAGGTAAGCTACCTACCAAAATTTAACAGTGTCAGTTAAAGGACAAAAAAGTTACATGTATTTAAAGAAAAATAAATTTGAGTTTTCCCCAAAACGTCAAAGTAGCGATTTAAAACGTCAAAATTGGTAATATTTAGGCAACCAACCTGAAACTAATATGAACTATCAAAAGAAAATATCTCAAGAATAATGTTTTACAAAGCCTGAACTCTTAGTTTCAATCGTCATTGTCCTTCATTTTACTAAAATGTTCCCAGAAAATTCATTTCAAATAGACCCTTTCTCTGATGCTTTGGCAGTAGTGTTGGCTATAGAGTTTATCGTTTAATGGTATATCATTTTTGGTGGAATTTACGTAAAAATCATTAAAGCTCAATATATCCGTTATTATGCAAGTTACGAAAAAAATTGTATACGTTAATTATAGGGTGTCTTGAGCTACATCGTAAAAAATATTTCCACAATTACAGCGTGGCCCATGAGTCGTTGCTGATTCAAATTTTCTTTTTTTTAATCAAACACCCCTTGTGTTATTGCATTTTTGCATTTTCCATCTAAATAAAATACATCTTTGTAAGAAAATAAATTCGGGACGCAGCAAGTGCGTTATGGTAGCGAATTTCCATTAAATGCTTCAAATTTCAATAACTCAATTTGCTATTAACCTAAGGCCTTGAGCTACATCGTAAAAAAATATTTCCACAATTACAGCGTGGCCCATGAGTCGTTGCTGATTCAAATTTTCTTTTTTTTAATCAAACACGCCTTATGTTATTGCATTTTTGCATTTTCCATCTAAATAAAATACATCTTTGTAAGAAAAGAAATTCGGGACGCAGCAAGTGCGTTATGGTAGCGAATTTCCATTAAATGCTTCAAATTTCAATAACTCAATTTGCTATTAACCTAAGGCTAGGAAACCAGTTTTTTAGGAAACATTTTAAGTTTATTTTCGGAAAGTTTTTGTACATTTTCACACAATAGGTTATTTTGATAAAGTATGGTACATTATTTCTCTTATATAGGTGATACCGGTAACCAGATTAACGCCTGCTTGCTTGCTGCGTCCAGACTTTCTACGCTGTCAAGGATAGCACTGATTAGTAGGTTTTAGATGTGAAATCACACAGGCACACCAGCGAGAATCGGGCAATTGTGTCACTACGAATAAGAGTTGGAAAGCGAGAAGGGGAATATAAGTTTTATGTGGTGGTATATTTATGACGTCACGTGATCTGAGGTAATGTCACGCTGAAACCGGCGAAACGATGGTTAAATTTTAAAACGGTGGCCCTGATCACGTTGGCTTTACGTGCTGCCCGAATGTGTAGGTGTCTACATGAATAATCTGGAGGGATTTGTCATTTCGTTGACGTGAATGTACTTTTTGCCAAATGAGGTTTTTCTTTGTGTGTGCCTACGAAATGGTCATTGCGTAAAGCTATTCATTTATCTAGTATATTTCCTACAAACAAACCCTTAAACATTGTAGCAATATTTCTTTGAGGAGATGGGGACTTTCAAATAATGGATTCAATAAATGATCAAATAATACGCAAAACTAAACGAAAATATATTATTTTTTGTGGAAGATTCATCGACGTAAATACGTATAGTCAATAGTTAATAATTTATGTTGCTATATTTCCATTTAAAAATGCTTTAGCTCGTCAATTAGTATAATTGCTCGTCTCAGCACTGTCCCTCACGGTTATCAGACAAATACTCCGCAATGGAGTAGCAGCAATTTTTTAGTTAGGTATGGTTTTAACGATGCTTTGAATTTTTCCACATTTTAAATAGTTCTAGTGAATTTTCTTTAAAGAAATTGACTAATGAGGAGATCGCCTCTTACGTATATATATATATATATATATATATATATATATATATATATATATATATATATATATATATATATATATATATATATATATATATATATAATAACCCTTATTGGCCCCTCGAGATACAAGTAATTACTTGAACGACTTACTGTTTGTTGCTTCTTAATTAACTGCCAATCTCCTTTGTACAAATGATCTGTCTTTCGGTTACTGCTATACTGGTTTTCTCTTGTACTTTCTTGAAGTTTTTACTTAAAAATTCCCAACTCTCCCAAAAATCTGCTTCCTTCCAATCAATTTTTAAAAGTTGTCTTTTTTCTTCTCGTCAACAACATTCTGTTGCCAGAGTTTCCTCTCTCGCCCTCTTTTAAAATTTCTTTCATTTTTTGTTATTCCCACAACAATGCTCTTGCTCTTTATCCCTTCGGAAACGTGAAAAGCATTGTTGTCAAGGTTTAGTTTTTGGCATATTTTCTTAACCCAAAACACTATCTGTTTGACAGTTCCTAACTAACTATATGTTTACACTATTTCCTTAATCTATGAAACATCAAATTATGACATTTTCTGGCATTTGTTGTTCTAACCTGTACTTATACTAATTACTTATTAACGTCTTATTACTACAAATGAACTGTTACATAATAACTTCTTAATCCTATTATATACAGTCTGTTCTGTCTTTTTATTGCCCACTTCACACTACCCTGTTTTTATAAGCACTTGTTAATAATGTTTTTTCTCACTTTACAAAGATAGGCTTTATACTACACACTTGATTCCTTAAAAATTAACACTCAATTACTTACAGTAATGTTTCCTTATATTTTCGTATACATACATTGGTCAAATGGATTTATCTTTTTAAATTTTTATTAGGCATTCTAATATATCAACCAGTATGTTTTCCTTAGGTCATTGTGTCTGTGTGGTTCATATGATTGTATTTATATCTTCTTTGTTGATTTTACGTGTACAATTGTGTAAGTCTATATGTATATGTGTGTGTATTTCAGCCGTCGCTCTTATAAACCATATCAATATATATATATATATATATATATATATATATATATATATATATATATATATATATATATATATATATATATATATAATAACCCTTATTGGCCCCTCGAGATACATATATAAAATTCGGGACGCAGCCAGTGCGTTATAGTAGCGAATGTCCATAAGAATTGTACACTATTATTATAGGGCATATTAGTAAAGTTAATACTTTAAACTTACACAGACCTTAAAGATCGATTTTAAAGGTCCTAGTAAGTGCACATTTGAAGAATTATTTCTAAAATGTTGCCATCGATATCTCTCTATTATCAAACAAATTTTGTGTTGTACCTCCTTTTAAAAAAATGCCCAGAACTCAATTTTCTATAAAGCTCAAGAACTAAATTTTGCTATATCTGTGGAAAGTGTAAGTCTCTTTGAAAGAAACTTCTATTACAAATTTCATTAAAGTTATACAGAATATTTCAGGAAGGTAGCTTAATTCGTATTCAGAAAAGTATCATATCTGCGAAATTATAAATGTAGTAGTTATTTTTCCTTATTAATCGCCAGAGTAATTTCGTTTTAGTCAACTTAATTAAACCGGTTTTTTCAATATCAACAATAACAAAATACTTTTTTTTATTATTTTTTTATTTCAACAACACACCGCGAGAGCTCACATCCTAAATACTCTCGTACCATGGGTGTCGACAAGGAGGAAAAAGGCAATTGTTAATGCTGGACTTGGAGGTTTGGAGGTTCGGAGGAGAAGGAAAACATGTGCCGGTAAGGAATTCCACAACTTGGAAGTCGTCGGGACAAAAAAGCGGGCATAACAAGATGTTCTATGTCTGGTAACCTGGACAGTAAAAAGGTGCATTCGCTCTGTTCCCGTGGTCAATCTGTTGTGTGAAGCAGGTGGAGGAACTATGGAAAAAATCTCCTTCGAGCAGTGCCCGTGCAGATATCTGTAAAAGGGAGAGAGAGGTCACCAACAGCACGTCCGTGGGCAAGAAATGACAACCTTTTGGTGGTGGTAGGGTCACCGATGATACGTAGAGCTCTCTTCTGAATGGAGTCCAGGATAGCGAGCGTAGAAGCGGCAGCGGCAGCGGCACCCCAGATCTAGGAGCAATATTCGAGGTTTGGCCTTATTTGTGAAGTATATAAGGTATAGAGATTAGCTGCTGAAAAGTATTTGCAAGCCCGGAAGAGGAAACCTAATTTCTTAGCAGCCGCTTCTGCAATTGATGTGACAAGTTGGTGCCAATTGAGATTTCGTTCCACAGAAATGCCAACAAGTGAAAAGGACTCATTACTTTGAATAACTTGGTTGTTCGTTGTGACGGGTCTAGGTCTGGTGTATCTCTTATGCGATAGAAATGTATCTCTTAGGAGATAGAAGTATCTCTTATGATATAGAAGTATCTCTTATGATATAGAATCTACTTAAAATCATGATTTCAGATTCAAAGGTGACAAACTTGTTAAGGCGTTTTAAACAAAAATGACATATTGTTCAAAACGTATAAAATCTGTGCACTATTGTTTCTCCAAAGGTCAAAATAAAACATAAAAGAACATACATTCATCCGAGCTGGATTCGATAATGCAGTCCAGCACGCTTTGAATGCGCTATCTGCTAATACGTCAACTAACGTTGTTTACATGATACTTGACACAGACTTCATGCCCGGGGTAATATATAAAAAGTATAGTTAAAATTAATTACAGAGTTAGTAGAATTACTATTTAAACACATTCTTGGATTCTTTTGGTCCTATATGACGTCTTATGTTTAAGTTTAAAGATAAAAGAAACTATGTTATGATCATTATTATAGACTTGACTTCAATTTGTATACATTTATACTCTATTAGGCGATAGCATAATATATCCGTGCTGCGCTAAAACTGTAATTAGGGCCGTATATAAAGCTACAAATATAGTGTATTTTAAGAATTGATGGAATTATCTAGTTAAATAACAATCACTTGGCAAATTTTTACATTCATGTCGTCTGTCATTTTCCATAATTGCGGCCGAGATTTCACGATTGTTGGTTCGGGTAGAATGTTTTATGCCTGGTGTATATATAGTTTGGTTACCGTTGATGTATGGTTTATACCTGCTGTATGAATTAACCTACGCGTGGCAATTAACTACTCTGTCTATCAGGCATTGGACTTTAGCCACTAAGTCGTTTCAATGCATGTCTTTGAGATTTTATTCCTAATTTGGTGAAAACTCTAAATATTGTGAACCAAATTACTTAAAATTTACAACACAGGTTTATGTGCACTATTTCTATCGAGGCGTAAAGTCTCAAAGGAGGTACCCTAATACTTACAAAACTATAGCGGTTTCAAAGCTTTCTCCCATTTTCCACCAGAAAAACTTGAGCGTAAAGGCTGATTAACCAACTCGACTTTGGGTTTTGCCCAATAAAGATTTTTGCCAAGTTTTATTGAAATCAGTTTAGTATTTTTTGAGTTATCGCTCGGATACACAGACGTGACTTTCCGGGAAAATTTTGAGTTTTCATTCGAAAAAAAAAGTATATCTCCGTAATTAACAAATTAAGAGCAACCAAATTTGGTACGCGCGTTCGTATCATCATAGGTAAGCTACCTACCAAAATTTAGCTCTGTAGGTTGAAGGACAAAAAAGTTACAGGCATTTAAAGAAAAATTAATTTGGGTTTTCCTTCAAACGTCGAAGTCGAGAATTAAAATGTCAAAATTGGTAATATTTAAGCAATGAACTTGAAATTAATATGAGCTATGAAAAGAAAATATCTTAAGAAAAATGCTTTAGAAAGCCCGAACTCTTAGTTTCAATCGTCATTGTCCTTAATTTTACTAAAATTTTCCCAGAAAATTCATTGAAAATAGACCCCTTCTCTGATGCTTTGGCAGTAGTGTTGGCTATAGAGTTTATCGTTTAAGGGTATATAATTTTTATCAAATTTTCGTAAAAAAACATTAAAGTTCAATATATCCGTTATTATGCAAGTTACGAAAAAAATGGTATACATTAATTATAGGGTGTCTTGAGCTACATCTTAAAAAATATTTCCACAATTACAGGGTGGCCCATAAGTCGTTGGTGATTCAAATTTTCTTTTTTTTTTTTAATGGAATACGCCTTTTGTTATTGCATTTTTGCATTTTCCATCGAAATATAATACATCTTTGTAAGAAAAGAAATGTGCGACGCAGCAAATGCGTTATGGTAGCGAATTTTCATTAAATGCTTCCAATTTTAATAGCTCAATTTACTATTAACCTATAAGGTTGACCAGGAAACCAGTTTTTTCGGTAACAATTTAAGCGCACTTTTGAAAATTTGTGTACATTTACAAACAATATAGTTATTTTCATGAAAAATAGCACATTGTTTTTACTATATAGATTGATGCCTGCTTTCTTTAAAAAAACATATTTGCTATTAAAAACATTTAAATGAAAATTCACTACCATAACGCACTTGCTGCGCCCAGAAGTTGTTTTTTTTTAGCAATAGCTTGGAAAAAGTCTTTAGCCAGCTCAAACGAAGCAGTTTAAAAAAAATATGAAAAAAAAATTGTATCTCAAAAAATAACAAAACTATTTTGATAATATTTGGCAGGCATATTGCCGTGGTAGCGACTACTGTATGTCAAATTAAAGCTTCTAGCTTAACGGTAATATTTGTTATTGAAATTTGAAGCATTTAATGAAAATTCGCTACCATAACGCACTTGCTGCGTCTTGAATTTTCATTTTAAACTAGTTATGAGAGTAACCCATTACATATTTTATAAATCTTCCGTTTCTTGTAATGAAAAACGCATAAATAGGATCGCCGTTTAATAAATTTACGTGTCGAATAGAAATCCCATGTTTTCTTAAATGAACTGGAGGACCCACTTGGCGATTCGGTTGAGAGTTTGAAACGCAACTAATTACCAATCTCCCGCCGGCACCAACTTGCTATGTTATTTCATGTTTAAGATTTCTTGTTCTTAATTATCTGAAAGATTAAGACACTGGCAAACTGAGGACAAATGTCATTAACAGACCGCGATTCCTGCTGGGAACTCCGGGGAACTCCGGTGATTATGCTCTGCGTTTTTGTAGGCCAAAAGTATCAGAGATACACCTCGCAACAAAACATCAACAACAACAAAGAACAAAAGCACGCAGCTCCAACGCTGATGATTGATTATGTTCTCTTGAAAATAAAAACCTCAGGTTCTATTCAAGAAAATCAAGCGTAAGAATCGAAAAGGATTACGTTAAGTGATTTACCTTAGATGATCCCGCGTAAAAAAATGTCAACATCTAGTATAGTGATGACAAAATGGTTTGTTCATTTATAAAAGGCAATAAAAAGATAAATGTGTTCCAAATGTAAAGATTTATACTAACATTCGAAAGAGGGGGTTTGGAGATAAATAAATGTATGGGTCGATGTAGATTTCGATCTGTTTTAATGACATTATTATAGAAATAAAATCTTACAGCGGAGTTCTACCAAATTTTATAAAAGACCGGCTTGTTTGTCTTCTACTCAGACTGTTCCCAAATCAGATAAATCAAGATGAATGTGACGAGCGCATATGGCATCATCAAGATGGGGCACCGTGACACTATGCGCTTGATGTCCGCTGTTATATGGTGTTTGGGTCGATTTTTTTGAGCTGGCGTACATTTTACTTCTTCTAGAAAATGTCTGAGAAACTTTCAGTGGTCATTTTTAACGAATTTTTCGTAAAACGAAAAATTCACTAGTAAGGAGATCCATGGACGTACCTTCCTTTTGTAAGTGGCTTGTATAACTTCGTTAGCCAGGAAAATCGGACCAGTTTTTCCGGGAAAATTCACTCGTGAGATCTATGTACGTACCTAACATTTTGTAAGTGGCTTGGATAAGTTTATTAGATAGGAAAATGGGACCAGTTTTTCCGGGAAAATTCACTAGTGAAGAGATCTATGTACGTACCTTCTTTTTTAAGTGGTTTGGATCAGTTCGTTTGCCAGGAAAATCAGACCAGTTTTTCCGGGAAGACTTTGGGTTTTCTTTCGGAAAATAAAAGTCGCGATTTAAAACGTCAAAATTTGCAATTTTCAGAAAACGAATCTTTTTTTTATATTTCAACACACCACGATGGCTTACAGCCTAAATACTGTCGTACCGTGGGTGTCGACAAGGAGGAAAGTGGCAACTTGTTAATTCTGAACTTGAAGGTTTGGATGTTCGGAGGAGAAGGAAACACATGTGCCGACAAGGAATTCCAGAACTATGGAAGAAAGCTCCTCAGAGCAGTGCCCGTGCAGATATCTATAAAAGAGAGAGGGAGAGAAGTCACCAACGGCACGCCAGTGGGCAAGGGATGGCAGCCTTTGGGTGAGGGTAGGGTCACCAATGAGACTCTCTTCTGAACGGAGTCCAGGATATCGAGTGTAGAAGCGGCAGCGGCACCCCAGATATGGGAGCAGTATTCGAGGTTTGACCTTATTTGTGAAGTATACATGGCACAGAGATTAGCTGGTGAAAGGTGTTCGCGAGCCCTGAAGAGTAAACCTAATTTCTTAGCAGCCGCTTCTGAAATTGATGTGGCGTGTTAGTGCCAATTGAGATTTCGGTCCACAGAAAAGCCAACAAGTGAAAAGGACTCATTACTTTTAATAACTTGGTTGTTCATTGTCATGGGTCTAGGGCTGGTGTATTTCTTATGAGATAGAAAGCAAGACTAAGATTTGATGTAGTTGAATTGTACAAGATTCCTACATCCCCAGTCTAATATTTTGGGAGAGACAGAACCCACCATGAGTCTGTGATCCTCATCTAATTGGGCTGAAGATACAGTCTTAGAATATTGTATATTTGAGTGGAGGGTGCTGTCATCCGCGTAACTGTGAACTGAGTTGGATATGCTAGAGAGGAGGCCATTGATGTGGAGAAGAAAGAGAGTAGGGACTAAAGCTGAACCTTGAGAGACTCCTGCATTGATTGGATACAGTTTAGAGGAATGGCCTTCCACGACGACAGAAATGCTCCGGTTGTAGAGGAAATTTGTTGTCCAGGTACAGAGTTTTGCTAGTAGGCCATATGCCGGAAGTTTATTAAGCAGCGCTGCGTGCCAGACCTGGTCGAATGCTTTGGGTATGTCTAGAGCGACAATCTTGGATTCACCGTGTAGTTCCATAGACTTGTTTAAAGAATGGGTGACAGAGGAAAGGAGGTAGGCAGTTGATCTACGCTGACGGAATCCATACTGCCTGTCGTGGATTAGACTGTGTTTTTCAAGAAATTTTTGTAATTAGATGTTTATAAACTTTCCCATCACTTTAGAGACGACTGAAAAAATAGAAATAGGTATGCAGTTGCTAGGAAGCACTTTGGATCCTATCTTGGGGACGGGTTGTACTCGAGCAGTTTTCCAGTTACTAGGGAATATGTTTCTATTGTAAGATGTCTGAAATCAACGAGTCGGGACAGGAGCAAGTTATGATGCGCATTTTTTGAGTACAATTGCTGATATCTCGTCAAGGCCAGAGGATTTCCTGTTATTAAGAGAAGAGAGCATAGTCGTACCTTTTTTGGTTTGAAAATGATATCCGTCATTTTATGCGCGATATTGGGGACTGTGACTATTGGTGGTTGAACATTTGAAGGTGAGTTGAAAGTAGAATTGCCGGCGAACAACGAGGAAAAAAGTTCACACTTGCCCAGGGCGGTAGAAACAATTTCATCCCTTGAAACAAGAGGTGAGAACGTGCTTTTGCAGAAATTATTCCCAATAGATTTAGCAAGGGTCCAGAAGGGTTTTCTGCCATTGGAGCTTGAGAAGACTTTGTTTTTGATGTGGTTCTTAAACGAGTTTTTTGCCTCAGAAAATAATTCATGCCAGTTTGGATGATTTTGGTGGCGTTTTGTGAGATATCAGAGTGGTCAGGATGAGAGAAGCAGACAGACGCCCGTGGAAATGAGGAAAAATAATCCCGCGTTTCGTCCCAGTTCGCGGAGTTGTAGTGCCAAACGGCACGCGGGTGTGATGACTGTGTGACCTCGGGTTGCATTTTGCAGGAAGCAGTGACCACGCCGTGATCTAAGCTACCAAGGGGGGCGGTAACTGATGTCATAGCATTCAGGCTTTGTAGTAAGAAGGAGATATAGGATTTGAGCTGTGCGGTAGGATGCGAGGAAAGTAGGTAGGTTGCTGAACCATATTGGCTGAAGAATTGCTCATTGCAAAGGCCTCCGCTGCTCTTCCTTGTGGATCGGTTTTTGAAGATCCTAGCCATTCCTTATTATGGACATTGAAGTCACCAAGAATAGTGACCTCGGAGGAAGGATATTCAGAAATCAGATGGTCGGTTTTTCAGAAAGGTAGTCGAAGAGCTGTACAAAGTTGTTGTCAGAAGGTGACCGGTAAATGCAACAGATGAATTTAATTGAAAGAGAGTTTAATCCAAAGTAGGTCTTTTCTTCCAGCTCCTAATTTCGTGCAGGGTAAATTGCTACGGGCGTATGCGCACACGCCTTCATGCAATCTAATGGGAGTAAGGAGCTCATACCCCGGGAAATTAAGGTGATTGTAGTGGCTGTTTTGGCACTGATTTGGGTTTCGGTGAGGAAGAGAAGTTGGGGCCTATTAGCGTGGAGGAAATGATGGAAGAAGTTCAGGTTAGAATTGAGGCCACATATATTCGAGAAGGATATGTTAAATCTTGATGCCGGCGCCCCCTGCACACTCCTTTCTCGGACATCCGAATGGAGGGGTATTTTATCTCCGGGATCTTTTGTTTATAAGGGAAACTGACTCGTACACCAGATCCGGAAACGTCCGTTGGGATTTCACCGGCCCCTTGATGTAAGGGGTGGTACCACCGCGGGTGTGAAAAAATCATTTACTATTACGTTAAGGAAAAGTCCACTACCACCTACCGAGTCCACTACCAGCTACCAAATGTAGGTGAAATTTGTAATAAAAGTTTATTTTAAAGAGAGACACTAACTACATGCACCAAATTTTAGTTTTCTTGGGTCATAGAAAATGGAGTTTTGGGCATTCAAAATTTTTTTTCCAAAAAGAGCTAGAACATAATATTTGAATGTCTTGTATGATGTATGATGTTCGATAGAGAGAAATTTTTCAAATGAGCTTGTATTAAGACCTTAAACCCGCCTTTTGATGTCTGTTTAAATTAAAAGTATCACTTTTGGTAATATGTTGTGCTAATAGTGTAAATATCTTATGAACATTCACTATTAAAACATACTTGCTGCGTCCTGAAATTTTTAATATGAGGCCATTTGAAAAGCAAACTTTACACAAATCTCGCAATTTGGAAGACCTATAGATAAGAATTCAAAATTAAATTAGCTTTGCCATGCTCTTTCCACCGAAGTAAGTAAACAAGACATTCTAATGATATTAAAATACTTCTTTTTATAGAACATATCGCGATTTTTAATGCGTATTTTCTAAAAATTCGGTGTTGTAACACAAAACAAGATAAATAATGACAATAAAATGTCATTAGGTAAAAAACCTGCTTGACAAACGATGAGTTGTCTACAGAGCTCAACAACGTTTAAACCAAATTATAATCTAGTTATTCGTTATAACTCTCTTTGCGTATTTTTCTAAAAAAAAATTTTTTGTAACACGAAACCGGATAAACAATGGCATAATAAAACATCATTCACCTAATCTTTAACGCTTATTTAAAAAAAACCTGCTTGACAAACGATGAGTTGTTTATAGAGCTCAACAACGTTTAAACCCAATTAAAATCTAGTTATTCGAATCATTTATATTCCCACTTTACACAGAAAAACCACTCAAATTTCCAAACGCGACATATCAATTCATATCCTGATTCGCATGACTGCGCCAGTTAACTTCTACATATTTTAGAAATAACCTCATTAATTTAAATCGGTTTACATCGAGTGACATCCGAATTTACGTCATTGCCATTCAGGATGGTCGGGGATATAAAAGTGGAGTACAAGTCGGTGGGTTTGTGTGAGTATGTGCGTGCATATAATATATATGTACGGGTATGCGCATATGAGTGCGTGTATGTGTGCGCAAACCTTCTGGTTTATACATGTGCGCTCACGGATTAGTGGTTGCTTTTCCATACACATACTCGCGAAGCTTTGAATCAGCAATAGAGTGAAGAAGGGCAGCGATGCCATGTGTATTAAGAATTCCTTGTATCTCGAGACTTTATTTGCAATTCAATTTTTACTACGAATAATGCAATACACGTTTTATATTCATATAATTTAATTTGGTTGATACTATTAACGGATACTCTGAAAACACAGGAAACGAACAAGCTTGATTTTGAAGAATATATATTTAATTTTTCGTAACAAACATTTTATTATTATTTCTTTAAATTTGGTTTAATTATTTAAGCAGCATTTTTTGTGTAAACTTATTCTTATGAAAATTTGCTACCATACCGTATTGGCCGTGACCAGCCTTTTCTTATAAACATCAAGTTGTAAGCGCTTCTACTAAAATTTAAATTGCTTGAAAGTTTATTTAAGGTTAGTAATGTTTATGGCATGGCAACACTGTAAAACGTCCTTACGTACTGTAGATAAGTAGCAGGAGAGCGACCTAAGTTTTCGCTCCAGAGATCAAGACTTCCTCGTAACCGATCTCAGTTCTTCTCTTCTTTGACATGTTTCATGTTTCAAACTTATTACGAGTTCCTTTTGCAAATTGACATGAGCTCTGGAATTTAAAGCGTGTTGCATTTTTTTGTGTGCTATTTTGTGAGAGGTGTTTGATATTTCACAGATTTAGGTAATATATATATATATATATATATATATATATATATATATATATATATATATATATATATATGAATATATATATATATATGAATATATATGTATATATATATATATATATATATATATATATATATATATATATATATATATATATATATATATATATATATATATATATACAGGCTGTTTCAAAAAACATGCACCATCGCTCGTGGGCCAATTCCTTACTAAAAAATAAGAAAAAAGTTACTGTGCACATGGGCCAGGAAACGCATAGTTTCCATTATACAGGGAGTTGAATTTTAATTATTTTTTTTAATTTTTTATAAATAATTTCAAAACCACTGGATTGATTTTAATGAAACTTGGAACTTGAAAGTGTATTATGAAAGTGCATATTTTCAAGTGAGAATCTGCTTACAACTGCGTCAGTGGCGTGCGTACGGGGTAACTGTAAAAATTCATTTGGGGAAAAATATGTGCGCCACTGTCTTTTTCCAATTTTGATACATCAGTTATGAAGCTTATTACATAAGCCACAAAAGCTACCTCTTGGTATTTTTTCGTTCAGGGTATCCCCTAGGAGATATGATTAATTTTATAAAAAGGGGCAAAGTACCGATTAGTCGGCGTAATAATAATAATAATAATAATAATAATAATAATAATAATAATAATAATAATAATAATAATAATAATAATAATAATAATATATGTTTACTGCAACCATAAGAATATGAAAAACAAAAGATACAGTAAACATTACAGCAATAAACGTACAAATAACTAACCTACGTAAAACTTATTGGTGATAAACATTGAAATGAATATTACAAACATTGATAAAAAATGATAAATAAAAAATAAAAATAAAAAATGAAAAAAGTAATCGTAAAGACACCATGATTTTTCCAAACTCTTGTTTTTTGTACATTACTCAATTGACTTTAATAACAAAGCTAAAGAAAATGTTGAAAGTGACCACCATTAGCGTCGTTACAATTATTTAGCCTTCTGCGCAAAGATCTTCTTACTCTTCTGCAAATATTTTGATCTTCTCTAATGCTGTCAAATGCATATTTTATTCTTCCCAACAATTCTTCTCGTGTATTTACTGGTGTTTTATACACTATTTCTTTTAAATGACCCCACAAATAAAAATCGAGAGGATTCAGGTCCGGAGATCGAGCTGGCCATGACACCGGACCTCCACGACCAATCCATCGGTGACCGTATGTGTTGGCTAAATATGTTCTTACAACTGCTGCAAAATGTGCGGGCGCACCATCATGCTGGAACCACATTGTACCATTTCTCATAAAAAGCGGTAGTAACAACGGCAAATCATTTTGTAAAAAGTTTAAATATGGTCAAGACGATTCGGTAGAACAACAGGACCAATTATGTGATTTTCAATAATAGCAGCCCAAATATTGATGGAAAATTGATACTGCGAATTTGCAACTCTTAGAGAGTGTGGGTTTTCATCGGCCCATGTATGTAAATTGTGAAAATTTACGATACATTTTCGCGTAAATGACGCCTCATCAGTAAATAGTACACGTTTAGAAAAATGTTGATCGTGCCTAAGTTTGTTTAAGAACCACTGACAAAACATTACCCTTGGTTGAAAGTCTCTAGGTAGAAGTTCCTGGACACGTGTAAAATGATAGGGATATAAACTTTGATCCTTCAGAGTTCTGTGAACTGATGATGCCGAAATATTACCCAGTTCGGTGGCAATAATTCTCGTACTTGTACTAGGATCACGTTCAACTCTATTTAATATCTCCTCTTCAACTCGTACAGTGCGGCAGTATCTTCTGCGTCCAGAGTCAGCTTTTAAAGGTTTTAAAGAACCAGTTTCTATCAAATGTCTTACAATACGTGGGAAAATATTTTTGTCAGGAATTCTTCTTTGCAGATGTTTCCTAATAAACTCGCACAGCTTGTCTAGCATTTTGATTTGTTTGTCCATAAATTAACAACATATCAGTCAAATCCGCTGAAGTGTACTTAATGAAAACCATCTTGAGAGGAGGAAATAATATTAATGAGCAGCTCAGTATCAACAAATAACTAAAAACGAAAATACTGCACCGTATCAAAATTTAAAGAATAGCACTAAAACTCTTTTGACGCCTACAAAGCACTTCAAAATTGTAGAATTTAGAGAACTGTCAAAAATTATAGTTTCATGGCACTTTACGATTACTTTTTTCATTACTCCAACGAATCGGTACTTTGCCCCTTTTTATAAAATTAATCATATCTCCTAAGGGATACCCTGAACGAAAAAATACCAAGAGGCAGCTTTTGTGGCTTATGTAATAAAACTGATGTATCAAAATTGGAAAAAGACAGTGGCGCACATATTTTTTCCCCAAATGAATTTTTGCAGTTACCCTGTACGCACGCCACTGACGCAGTTGTAAGTAGATTTTCACTTGAAAATATGCACATTTATAATACACTTTCAAGTTCCAAGTTTCATTAAAATCAATCCAGTGGTTTTGAAATTATTTATAAAAAATTAAAAAAAAAAATTAAAATTCAACTCCCTGCATATTGGAAACTATGCGTTTCCGGGCCCATGTGCACAGTGACTTTTTTTCTTATTTTTTAGTAAGGAATTGCCCCACGAGCGATGGTGCATGTTTTTTGAAACAGCCTGTATATATATATATATATATATATATATATATATATATATATATATATATATATATATATATATATTTTCTTTTTTTTTTAACGAACACGCCGTATGTTATTGCATTTTTGTATTTTCCATCGAAATATAATACATCTTGTAAGAAAAGAAAATCTGGACGCAGCAAGTGCGTTATGGTAGCGAATTTTCATTAAATGCTTCAAGTTTGAATCAATTTGCTATTAACCTATAAGGTCGACCAGAAAACCAGTTTTTTCGGGAACAATTTAAGTTTTCTTTCGGAAATTTTTGTACATTTTTAAACAATAAAGTTATTTTGATAAAACATGGCACATTGTTTCTAATATATAGATTATACTGGTAACCAAACTTGATGCCTGCTTTCTTAAAAAAAACATATTTGCTTTTAAAAACATTTTTATGAAAATTCACTACCATAACGCACTTGCTGCGTCCAGAGTTTTATTCGCTGTGTCTATTCATCCTTTTGATGACGTCTACTTTGTTAGCGAAACGATCGTCATGTCTGAAAACTATATTGTGATGAATTGGGTTCTGTAAATCGTAATTATCAGTACTCATCATTGGTTTCAATCTTCACACATTGTATTTTTTTCTATAACTTGTTTTGGCCTCGAGCAAAGCTCCTTTAGCCACGGTCACTCCAGGTCAACAACTAGTGCCTCAGCTCCCTACTATATTACGATGTTTTACATCCAAAAAAAAAAAAAGAGGGATTATCTATGCTATCGTCTACCAAGCTCAGCAAACAAACCCTCAAATTTTCTTTACTATATATAAAACAATAATTATTTAAGAAGAGAGACAATGCCCATCATACTTTACATTTTTTGTGGGTAAGGTGTATATCATTCATTGTATTATTATTATTGTTATACAACCCTTAGGTACCATTTGATTTTAAGAAATATAAATGTTCACGTCGTCCATCTACCAATTAATAGAAACATTCTTTTTAACCGTGTCCGTTATGTTTTTGTAACCTCAAAACGAGCAGCTTATTCACGTATACCTCCACTAATACCACGGTCTCTGTATTTCCCTGACGCTCATCAATAATGTAAACAGTTAGGGTAGAGTGTGCTGGGGGTCGAGAGGGCATCCAGATTATGTGGTGCCGGTATAATTCGTCCGGATAGATTTGAAATTGAATATTTAATTCCAAATTAACCGTATCAACGACCCGCTTTGCCCCGATATCAAAAGTCATCAGAAGGGATGAGATAACATACCTCCGGTTATGTGAAAGTCATGGCACAAATTTGATGGATAGTCGACCGAAAAATATGAAATTGAGTCGATCTACCAAAATGTTCGCTTAAAACCAACTTTACTGTTGTATCTAAAATATTTTTAGTGAATTTTTATTAAAAAAATTCACTAATAGAGAAGTATCGATGGTGAGACTTTGCAAAAATTCTTATATATATATATATATATATATATATATATATATATATATATATATATATATATATATATGTATCCGTCTGATAACTCAAAAAATAATTAACCGATTTAGATGAAACTCGGCAAGTGCCTTTCTTTTATTAATGGCTTGGATGAGTTCGTTGGCCAGGAAAATCGGACGGGGTTTTCCGGGAAAATTTTGAGTTTTCTTTCAAAAAAAATTTTTTTTCCGAAAATTTCGATAAAATTTGGTCTACATATTGCTTTGGGAAATACCTAACTATGTGCCAAAATTCAGCTTTCTAGGGTTACAAAAAATTGAGCTATTCAAATTTGAAACATTTATGTTTAAATCATAAGTATGTGGTTGCTGTTGGTTAGTCAATGCTTTTCTTATTGACTCATGAAATTCATTTGTAAGTTTCCGAGAAATGTCAATAATACTGAATTCACTGATTGTTAATGATTGGAAGCATTTACGATTATATATAACCCTGTTGTAATTTATTATCATTTATCACCTCTGTAGTATAATTATTTTTGCCTTACAACTCGCAGCGTTTTTAGTCAATTGTTGTTATTAATAGTCAATAGTTTCTTTCCGAATACACACACCTTCCATTGACTTCTGCTTCTGCCGCTGTTACAGTCCTTTTATTTAGAGATAGAGTTCTAACCACTCATACAAACAGTGTTTTTTAACCACGTGGCTGGGCGACTGACCGAATTCATTCCCAGTTGCTGTTGATTTACTCATATTCTCTTAATATGTTTGAAGATGTGGTGTCTACTTCATTCCAAGTCACTATTAACCGACTATTTATGAAATCAAATAAGTAAATTAAATCGATTGTCATAAAATATGTAGTGTATTAAGACAAGGGAAAAAGAAATAAAACATATATAACTGTGCACATTTTGATTATATTTTAGGGTGCTTAAGAGAGGTATTGTCACAGCATAATATCTTATTAAAGTTCATTTGTAAATAGGTTTAATTTTTATATGTTTATATATATATATATATATATATATATATATATATATATATATATATATATATATATATATATATATATATGATAACTCAAAAAATAATTAACCGATTTCGATGAAACTTGGCAAGTGCCTGTCTTTTATTAATGGCTTGGATGAGTTCGTTATCCAGAAAAATCAGACAGGGTTTTCCGGAAAAATTTTTAGTTTTCTTTCGAAAAACATTTTTTTCTCCGAAAGTAACAAAGCTGTTTCAATGAAATTTACTATATATGTTGCCTCAACCTTACTACGTACCAAAATTCAACTTTCTAAGTTTAGAGAAAATTGAGTTATTCAAATTTTAAATTTTCTTTCGAAAAAAATTTTTTCTCCGCGAATTACAAAGTTATTTTAATGAAATTTTGTGGATATCTTGCCTTAGGAAAAACCTTACTACGTATTGAAATTAAACTCTCTAAGTTTATAGAAAATTGAGTTATTCAAATTTGAAGCATTTAATAAAAATTCACTACCATAACGCACTTGCTGCGTCCCGAGTTTTTAACCTGCTTTACAAGAAGTTTTGATACAACAAGTGCTTTATGGTAGCTAATTTTTTAAAACGTTTGATTGCTGGGCAAATTAGACATTATTATTGTATAACAAGGGGAATAACTAATGCGTTATCTAGTAAAAGCAACCATATCGGCATTTTAGTAAATTTTTATTTAAAAAAAAATCACTAATAGAGAGGTATCGATGGTGGGACTTTGCAAAGATTTTTTTCAAATGAGCGCGAATTTGGGCCACTAAAAAAAATTTTTTCTCCGAAAATGACAAATCTATTTCGATGAAATTTGGTGGACATATTGCCTTGGGAAATACCTAACTACGTACCAAAATTCAGCTTTCTATGTTTACAGAAAATTGAGCTATTCAAATTTGAAACATTTATTTTTAATATCACCGCTTTTTGTTGACAATGGAAAAACTGGTTTATAGGTATATGAGATCTAGTATGTCTGAGTTGTTACGGAACATTTGGTATCATTGCCTAGGTCAGTTACACGCTGTAACTGACGTTTATCGTATATTATTAGATCGTTTATCTGTTTTCAATTTAAATTGACAAATTATTTGTGTTATTTGGGAATTTTAATATAAAAGTGCAAATTATCCCTTTACGATTTTATTAATGTTAGTGGGTGGACTAAACAGTGTTTGTTATGTTTTATCAACAGATATAATGGATCGAAGTTTTACAAAAAGGGCTGATATGCAACAGATTAGTTATTTTCTCTCTGATGCTTTGGCGGTAGTTTTAGTTAAGTCTATAGTTTAACGGTCCATAATTTCTGCTAATTTTCGTACAAAAAATTCGTCAATTAGGAGACCGCGACGAAGATTTCTTAAAATGAGCGCAAACTAGGCCAACTAGAATCCATATCGGGGTTTACATTCAGTTATTATCTGTTTACATATATACAGGGTGATGCATTTCTACGGTAAAGCTCAATACAATTATTATTATACAAGAGACAAGGAAAAATGGTATAAGTTAATTATAGAGTGTCTTGAGCTGCATCTTATAAAATTATTTTGACATTAACCGGCTGGCCCATAAGCCGTTGGTGATCCCTACAAATTTTTTTACAACACCCTTATTTTATGGCATTTTTTATCAAAATATATTAGTAAGAGAATCGAGACGTAGTAAGTGCGTTTTGGTAGCAAATTTTCATTAAATGCTTCAAATTTCAATAACTCAATTTGCTATTAACCTAAAGTTTGTTGGCTAGGAAACCAACATTTAAGGTTTATTGTCGGAAAATTTTTGTACATTTTCAAACAATACGTTATTTTGATAAAATATGGCACATTGCTTTTACTATATAGGTTATACCTGTAATCAAATTGATGACTGCTTGTATAAAAAAGACACATTTGCTATTCAAAGCATTTTTATAAAAATTCACCTCCATAACGCACTTGCTACGTCCAGACTTTTTTCCAAATTAAAAATAAAATCCCAAAGACATTCGATGAGACGACTTAGTGGTTAAAGTCCAATGCCTGACAGACAGAGTAGACAACTGCCACGTGTAGACTGATTCATACAACAGGTACAAACCATACATCAACGGTAACCAAACTAAATATATACCAGGCATAAAACATCCTACCCGAACCAACAATCGTGAAATCTCGGCCGTAATGATAGAAAATGACAGACGATATGAATATAAAAATTTACCAAGTGATTTTTATTTACCTGGGGAATTCAATCAATTATTAAAAGACACTATATTTGCAGCTTTATGAGCGGCCTCAAATACAGATTTATCTCAGCATAGATATATTCTGCTGTCGCATAACATATTAGAAATGTAAACGAAATTATGCAAAATCTCTATAAAAATTATCCTAATATAGTTCCTTTTATCTTTAAACTTAAACATAAGACGTCATATAAGACCGAAAAAGTCGTGGGATATGTTCAATGGTAATTCTACTAATTCTGTAATTAATTGTTACGTATACTTAGAATATAATATTTCGGGCATGAGGCCTGTCTAACATATCATGCAAACAAAACATTATTTGAGGTATGCCTAGATGGCTGATAGGCGTCGCGCTTGCGTCTGCCTCATAGGCAGAAGATTACGCAATCGAGTCCAGCTCGATGAATGTATGTTTTTGTGTTTTATTTTGACATTTGAAGAAACAATAGTGCACAGATTTCATAGGTTTGAACAAAATCTCATGTTTGTTTAAAACGCCTGAATAAGTTTATCACTTTTGAGTCTGCAATTATAATTTTGTTATTGTTGAGATTGAAAAAAAAACGGTTTGATTAAGTTGACTAATAGAAATTATACTGGCGATTAATAAGGAAAAATAACTGCTCAGTTTAAAATTTGGCATATACTTTACTTTTCTAAATATGAGTTAAGTTTCCTTCTAGGAATATTCTGTATAACTTTAATGAAATTTGTAATACAAGTTTATTCTACTCGAGACTTACACAATCTACAGATATAGCAAAATTTTGTTCTTTAGCTTCATAGAAAACTGAGTTTTGGGAATATTTCTAAAAGGGAGTTAGAACGCGCAAGATATTTTTTTGATAATAGAGAGATATCGATGGTAACGCTTTCGAAAGAATTCTTTAAAGGTGCGCGTACTAGGATCTCTAACAGCGATCTTCAAGATCTGTGTAAGTTTAAAATATTAACTTTACTAATATGCCGTATAATAATAGTGTACAATTCTTATGAAAATTCGCTACTATATCGCACTTGCTGCGTCCCGAATTTTTTTTGAGTTATCGCTCCGGTACCTACATATATATATATATATATATATATATATATATATATATATATATATATATATATATATATATATATATATATATATATATATATATATATATATATATAAACATATAAAATTTCAAACACACCTTGGATCTGATTTCTAGGGACCTTAATTCGCGCTCATTTGAAAAAAAAATCCGAAACTCTTACCGTCGTTACCTCTCTATTAGACAACTCGCTAAAAAGTGCGATATCAAATTGTTTTTTCTATTTACATCATCGTTGTCAGCGAAAAACTTACACAACTATTATAGATCAAGTACATTTGTGGCAAGCACACTTGAAAAACCTAAATCACGCATTTAAAAAAACCTGGACGCAGCGAGTGCGTTATGGTAGTGAATTTTTATTAAATGCTTCAAATTAGAATAACTCAGTTTCATATAACTTTAGAAAGTTTAATTTTGGTATGTAGTAAGGTCTTTCCTAGGGCAAGATATCCACCAAATTTCATTAAAATAATGTTTTAATTTTTGACCAAAAAAATTCAAATTTGAATAACTCTATTTTCTATGAACTGAGATATGTAGTAAATTTCATTAAAACAGCTTTGTTGTTTTTGGAGGAAACACATTTTTTTTTAAAGATAACTCAAAATTTTCCCGGAAAACCCTGTCCGATTTTCCTGACTAACCAACTCATCCAACCCATTATTAAAATAAAAGCACTTGCCGAGTTTCATTTAAATCGGTTAATTATTATTATCAGACGGATACATATATATATATATATATATATATATATATATATATATATATATATATATATATATATATATATATATATATATATATATATATGTATATATATATATATATATATATATATATATATATATATATATAAACATATAAAAATTGAAACGGATATGGATTCTAGGGGACCTAGTTCGCCCTCATTTGAAAAAATTTTGCAAAGTCTCACCATCGATACCTTTCTATTAGTGAATTTTTTAAATAAAAATTCGCTAAAACCTGACGATCGTTTCACTAACCAAGTTATCATCATCAGAGGATGAATAGTTCTTCAGTATGCTTATCAGTGCTCATCACAGGTACCAATCTTCACTTAGAAAACTTGTGACTCCGATAATGATAAAGCTGATAACATTGTACACTTAATTTCATACAGCCTGTATTTAGACTATGCGAAATTCAGAGTAACTTATATTTTAAGTAGAGATAATTTGGATTATCCTCCACGCTAATATACAAAAAAATAACTACAGGCTTAGTTGAACCTGTGCGCATAACTACTAATAATATCTTAGAGAACACAGGATTAGAGTATAGCTTAGAGCATGTGGCAGAAGACTATCAAGTGAACAGTAGCATGCATCATATACGGAGGAGTTCAGTAGGGGAATTATGCAGATTACATCAGGATTATCTCTCTAATACGAAATGCTGCTTGTATTAGACTCGATGTGTCTCCTCTCCTGTCCCAACTGTCTCAGAGATAAGGTGAACCAACACCGCCAACGTTTAATTCTCTCTAACTTATCCCCCTCTTCCCACGTGTTCTCCCCACTGGGATTCTCGCGAGGTATTCTCCTCGGTGATTTTTCTGCAAGTGGTGAATTTTGCATGGAAATCCAACAGGTGGTTGATAGTGATTTGGTAGGAGATTTAAGATGCGGTAAATATACACAACTCTCCATTTTTAGTGAATTTTCGTAAAAAAAATCAGCCCCTAGAACCCATACCTGGAGTCAGTTTCAATTTATATATATATATATATATATATATATATATATATATATATATATATATATATATATATATATATATATATTTTTATATATATATATATATATATATATATATATATATATATATATATATATATATATATATATATATATATATATATATATATATGGTGGCGCATTGAAAACGAAACAGACCGATTTGCGTCCAGAGAATTTTTTTTTCAAGAAACGCTGAAAAACGTCAATTTTAATATTGAGGGGGACATGTTTTGACATAAAACTCAACTTTGTCACATTAACCCCTTATGTATGGTGATAACAATCCTTATATTTTAAATAGGGAACATGGGTCGAATGTTACATCATTTGAAAGCTCTTTCTTTTCTGAATTCACCACACTATTTTTTTTTAAGTTTTATCAAATCGTTTACAAAATATTCGCCGTTGAAGATGCAAAAACGCATTTCACCCACTGAAATAAGAAATGTGCTGATACTCAATGTTTTGTTGGTTTGTATACAAAAAATTGACTATCAAAACAATTCTTATCGAGATGAGAGAAATGCTATTTCAGTTTATCGGTCGGTTTGATACTTGATAGTACTACCTAAAATTAATTTCACAATGGTGTATTCTGTAGAAGAAAGTGTTGAAATAATTACTCTTTTTTTCAAAAACGATGACTGTGCCAACCGTACCGCAAATTTGTTTAATGAACGACATCCGAACAGACATGATAACGGAAAATACATTTTGGAGTTAGTTCGAAAGTTTCGACAAAGTGGTTCAGTAGCCAACAAAAAAACGGGAACCTGAACGGGAAATTCCGGTTTGAAATGAGACTACTGAGATTGAAGTTTTAGGACAAATTGCTGCAGACCCAACTTTGAGCAGGAGCAAATTGGCTACTGTTTCAAACATCAAAAGAAGAACTCTCCAGCGAATATAAAATCCATCTTTTGCAACAACTGAATGAAGATGATTTTGATCGGCGGTTGGAGTTTTGTGAAGTTACGACTGCATGAATATCTGATAACGGGAAATTTCTGTTCAATATCTGTTTTTCAGACGAGTGTACGTTTTTATTAAACTCTACAGTCAATCGTCATAATTGTCGTTATTGGGCAGATAATAATCCAAGAAATTTTCACGAAGTCTGGAGCACGTTTAATCGGACCAATTTTTCTTAATGGCAATTTGAGTGGCGAAACGTATTTGTAGTTACTTGAAGGTATCTTTTACCCTCTACTAATTAACATTATTGAAAATGATGATCGCTGTCAAGAAAATCAATTAGTGTTTCAACAAGATGGAGCTCATCCGCATTTTTCACAGCGTGTTAGGGAGTTTTTAAACACAGCAATGGATTGGGCGTAGAGGTGCTATTGAGTGGCACCCTAGGCCACCGGATTTAACTCCTTTAGACTTCTTTCTATGGGGCAATTTATAGACTATAATTTACGCAACAGAACCGCAGTCTCTGGAAGAACTACGACGACGCATTATTGAAGAATGCCGTCTAATAACTCCACAAATGCTCCAGAATGTCAGAGCTCGTTTTGAACAAAATTTGTACTTTTGTATGGAAGCTGGTGGTCAACAATTTGAACACTTACCTAACTGAAGAAACATTTTTGAATGTTTGGTTTTGTTTTTTAGTTTCTTTTAACGAAAAATCGACTAATTAGTGCATTTCTTATCACAAGGAATGAAATACGTTCTTGCAACTCCAACTGTGAATAATTTTTAAACGACTTGATAGAACTTCCAAAAGAATCAGTGAGCTGAATTCAGAAAAGAAAGGGCTCTCAAATGATATAACACTCGGCCCATGTTTCCTATTTAAAATATAGGCGTTGTTATCACCACCCTTAAGGGGTTGATGTGACAAAGTTGAGTTTTGTGTCAAAACATGTTTTTCTCAATATTAAAATTGACGTGTTTCAGCGTTTTTTTTTAAATCTCTGGACGCAAATCGGTCTGTTTCATTTTTAATGCGCCACGTTGTATATATAATATATATATATATATATATATATATATATATATATATATATATATATATATATATATATATATATATATATATATATATATATATAAACATATAAAAATTTAAAGTGACCCTGGATATGGGTTATAAGGGGCATAGTTCGCTCTCATTTAAAAAAAAATTTCAAAATTTAAAAGTCGGAATCTCTTCATTAGTAATTTTTTAAAGCCAAATTATTTCCTATTAAAAATATTTTTATGAAAATTCACTATCATAACGTACTTGCTGCGTCCAGACTTTTTGTATACCATGTTGTACAATTAACATGAACTAAATAAACGCACGTACCAAATTTGGTTGCCCTTACTTTGTTATATATATATATATATACAGGGTCGCTGATAAGTCTGGAAACGGTCGATTATCCGGGAAAATATACAAGGTGTCGAAAAAAGTTTTATACAAAAGTTTTTGGGTTCTTCAATGTCTACTAGGCGGTGATAATTTCATTTATACAGGGTTGGTCATACAGGCGTGGCACACCAATATTAATTTTTTTTTAATGGAACACCCTATATATTATTCGATATTTCAATCCTTCTCTTAATTTTGAGCAACATTTATTAGAAGCATGATGTACATAAACTCAATCGTTTCCGGGTAAAAAAATAAATAAAAATAAACGCTATTGTTTTTAAAATCTATTGGATGAAGAACAAAAATAAATGAAAAGTAGAATATCTCTTGAAAACAATCTGTGAGTGTGAAAAGAACCGGTTGCGATGTTTTTAACATTGTTTGGAATCCTATTTTAAGATGTTCAAAGTGTTCTCCATTGACCTCCTGACAATAATGAATTCGCTTAACAAAACATTGCACTGCATTTACAAGAGCGTTTTGAGGAATGTTATTAATTTCATGCACAATCCTTGCTTGCAACTCTTCAATATTCTGCGGTCTATTTTGGTAAATTAAATTTTTTACATGACCCCACAAAAAAAAGTCAAGCGGCGTCATGTCGGGAGACCTAGCTGGCCATTCAATAGTTCCCCTGCGCCCTATCCATCTGCCAGGAAAGGTTTGATTCAGATATTCCCGTACCTCAATTCCAAAATGAGGGGGTGCCCCATCCTGCTGAAACCATATTTCTTCCGCTGGTAGATTTGGGTCGTTATTGTTCGGAAATAATCGACTTACGTCTGGAACAATTGATTCTTGCAAAAGTGTCAAATATCGAGCAGAGTTCAAATTACCGTGTATAAAATAAGGTCCTATGATATGTCCACCAATAATAACACACCAAACATTTACTTTTTGCGTTCTTTGGGTGTGAATTTGTTCCATCCAATGTGGGTTTTCGTCTGACCAGTACCTACAGTTGTGTCGGTTGACTTGTCCATTCAAACAAAATGTAGATTCGTCGGAAAACAAAATGTGGTTGGCAAAGTTAAAATTTTGGCGTAACTTCTCCATAATAAGTTCACAGAACTCGATTCTGCGATCAAAATCGTCTTCACTCAGTTCTTGCAATAAATGAATTTTATATGGACGGAACTTTTCCCGCTTCGTAATCTTTTGAATTGAATATCGACTCATATTGTGATTTAAAGCCAATTGCTGTGCCGAAGTTTTCGGATTTTCCACCACATCCAATATTCCATTCAAAGAATTTTCTTCATTTGTAACGGTTACTGGCCTTCCAGTTCTAGGTTTATCCTTGATACCGCCAGTTTCGTGAAAACGATGCAAAGTTTTCGAAACTGTGGATTTGGAGATCGATTCCCGCTCAGGATGCAACTCATTGAACATAATCACCACTTGAGCAAAACTTCGTGTTCTATCACCGTACCCTATCATCATTAAAATTTCGATACGTTCGGTTTCACTTAAACTTGCCATTTTGCACAAAAACTGTTGACACTAAATTACTAATGTTTCAAAACTGTTGACACTGAATGAATGTTTGACATTCGTTGTCCTGGAAACATTTTAAAACAAAAGAATAATACTGAGTTTCTTATGGGCATCTTATCTTATCTTGGGATTCCAAACAATGTTAAAAACATCGCAACCGGTTCTTTTCACACTCACAGATTGTTTTCAAGAGATATTCTACTTTTCATTTATTTTTGTTCTTCATCCAATAGATTTTAAAAACAGTAGCGTTTATTTTTATTTATTTTTTTACCCGGAAACGATTGAGTTTAGGTACATTATGCTTCTCATAAATGTTGCTCAAAATTAAGATAAGGATTGAAATATCGAATAATATATAGGGTGTTCCATTAAAAAAAAATTAATATTGGTGTGCCACGCCTGTATGACCAACCCTGTATAAATAAAATTATCACCGCCTAGTAGACATTGAAGAACCCAAAAACTTTTGTATAAAACTTTTTTCGACACCTTGTATATTTTCCCGGATAATCGACCGTTTCCAGACTTATCAGCGACCCTGTATATATATATATATATATATATATATATATATATATATATATATATATATATATATATATGTTATATATATGTTATATATATATATATATATATATATATATATATATATATATATATGTTATATATATATATATATATATATATATATATATATATATATATATATATATATATATATATATATATATATATAACAAAGTAAGGGAACCAAATTTGGTACGTGAGTTTGTACTATGAGTGAACCATGTTTCAACATTGAGGTCTGTAAGTTCAAAAACAAAAAAGGTATGGGCATTTAAAAAAAAATTGGGGCTTTCCTCAAAACGTCATAGTCGCGATTTGAAACATCAAAATTGGCGACAGTTATGCAAAGAACCTGAAATAAATACGGATTAGGTAAAAAAAAATGTCGCAAGAAGAGTGTTCTGCAAACCCTGAAGTATCAGCCTTAACCGTCATTATCCTTCATTCTACTAAAATATTTCCTGAAATTTCATTTCAAATAGACGTTTTCTCTGATGCTTTGGCGGTAATTTTAGTTAAGTTTATGGTTTAACGGTCTATAATTTTTAGCTAACTTTCCTAGAAAAAATTCGTTAATAAGGAGACCCTGACTTTTAATCTTAAAAAGGGTTCTTCAAATGGGCGCAAATTAGGCCCCCTATAATCCATATTCCGGATTAGTTTCAGTTGTTATCTCTTTACATATATACAGCGTGGCGCATTTCTTCTGTAAAGCTTGATATAATTGTTATTATAAAAAATACGAGAAAAAGTTTTATAAGTTAATTATAGGGTGCCTTGACCTGCATCTTATAAAATTATTTTGACAATGACCATAGGTCGTTGGTGATACCTACCTCTTTTTTTTCGAACATCCTTATATTATTGCATTTTTGCATAACTGAATTTGTTATTAACCCAAGGTTTGTTGGCCAGAAAACCAGTTTTCTCGGAAACATTTTAAGTTTGTTTTAGGAAAATTGTTGTACACTTTCAAACAATAAATTATTTTGATAAAATATGGTACAATGTTTCTACTATAGGTTATACCGGTAACCAACATGGTACCTGCTTGCATTAAAAACATTTGCTATTAAAAACATTTTTTTGAAAATTCACTCTCGTCCCGCACTTACTGCGTTCAGACTTTGTTATATTTCTCAGTTAACTTTGGATCAGTTTTAGAGCACTTCTATGACAATAATTACAATTTTCACTTTTTGACAACTGTCAAAACATTATTTTGTTCGTTTTTCTTCCATGGCATACTATTTGTTTTCAGAATTTCAATTATAATAAAAAAACATTGTAATAATTATATTATTTCTTTTTCAGCTCTCAGTTAAATGCAAATATCAGAATGGTATAGACGCTAAATTGGTAAGTAACAGAATAACAAATTTTTCAAAATAAGGTGTTAATTTATTATTATCACTTTCTCCTGGATACTGTTCCTTTTATCTTACAAATCTAGAGAACCGCCCATTAAGTTTACGAAGACCAAAAATATTACGGCACCACAAAGGTAAAATAATAAAATAATATTATTAATAATAATAGTTTAATTGCCAAACGGTAAAATAATAATAGTAGTAACAATAATGTGCAAACTGCAAATAAACAATTACATCGCTGGAGTCAACAGACTCGTGTGCGAGTATACATAAGAAAAAATTACGCAAAAAACAAATTACACATAAATATACATCGTTTTTGCCTTGAATTTTGCCTAGAGCTACTGGAATAAACACCTTCGTAAAAATATAAATCTATTATGACAGCCATCACAGTCCACAGCAACAGTAAGAGTACAATTAATATTCAGACACCCTTTTACATGATCTTGTCAGTCACAACGCTAAAGAATAGGACTGTGAGTTATCAATTGCAGCATGTATGACAGCCCTCGGTTGATCCAGAAATTATTCTTTTATAGGCTCTTTAAAATTTGTGATATTGCAGTTAGTAACTAATGAAGTAGAAAGAAGATTAAACATTCTTGGTGCAAGGTAGGTATAACTTCTTTGGCCAATGTTCTTTTTAGCAAATGGTGTTCTGTACTCCACCATTCATTCCATGCGGTGTTTCATGATTGTGCTCGATAAGTGATAGACCCAACCTATTCCTGAACTGTTTAATCATTGCCGATTTAAAAACTTACTCTCTTATATCCAGTATGCCAGCCTCTTGGTACAGTCGATTACTTGGGTACATATTGCCCCTGTTTAAGATTATCTTTAAGATTTATCTTTGGATTGCTTTAAGTTCAATCAGGTTTGCCTTTTCAACATCAACAGATCTTGTTTTTATTTTTGTCTAATAATGAAGAATTTTCAACGAATATAAATCCAGTTAATTATATACACACACACACACACACACACACACACACACACATATATATATATATATATATATATATATATATATATATATATATATATATATATATATATATATATATATATATATATATATATATATATATATATATATATATATATAGATAATATTAGTATATATTATATTATATTGGTATAGCTTTATCTGTCTGGCTTTGTCTAACATTATAGGCATCCATTTAGAGGTAATTTCGGGTTATGTCGTAGATTTTTTATTTTTTATTTAGTTATAACTCAAGATCTACGGAACCAATTGAGTCAAAATTTGGTAGGTAGGACCGCTTGTGCCATGTGTACGTGCCTGTAAGGTTTTAATATTTCTGGTAATTGAAAAGAGATTGCGTTTTCAAGCAGTTTTATGCATTTTTTGCTAAAAGTATTTGATTGTCAAAACTCTCTGGTGTTGTCCAGGCTCGCATACACACACACACATAAAATCACATAAAATAACACACATAACAACTATAATTCTTATTAACAAAAAATGTAAGAGAAGGTAATTGCAAATTTAATAGCCATGAAAATCTGAATAAAAAATAGAATCAAATTACTTACTATCAAAGTATGTGCCATGTACTACAGAGATTGTGTACAATTTATAAAAATAAAAGGCAAATTCAATGACACAAAACATGGACTCAAATAGCAATTATTATTATTATTATTAAGTAATTAAGAATAAGCGGTAGAGTAGGGTGTTAATAAGTAGTGTGGAAGAGACTAAGGAGTTTAGTTGTTGATATTTAAAGACAATGATTGGTTTATATGGAATAAGATGTTCGTTATAAGAATTTGTTATACTGTAAATATAATAGTAGCTATAATAAATGATTTAGAAGGCAAACTGTCATTAAAACGGAAAGGTTGAAAGGTAAAAATTGATGGAAAATGAGATGTTAGATTAGTGAGGTGTTGTGAATTTGTGGAGAATTTAACTAAGAAATTGAAAAGTTTGGAGACAATTTAATAAGGAGAAGGAGAGCAGAGTACTTTCGAGGTAGAAAGTTGGTATAAAAGAAGGAAAATAATAAAATTTTGAAAGGAGGTTTCAGATGAAAGAGAAATAAGAAATACAAAGTAAGTTTGTGGAGATTAGAACTAAATTGGAAAGAAAAGAGTTACTTTGATCAGCCCAGCGAGAGAAATTTGAAAGAACAAGTTAGTTTGGAGAGAATTTAAGAGAGAAATTTGAAAAAACGAGAGAATATAGTTGAGAATTTTGAAAGAAGAAAGCAGCGTGATTTTCGAGGTCAGCGGATTTCAAGCAAAGCTGTGACGGTATAACAGAGGACTACCAGTATTATAAGGGATGATGGAGGAATGTATTGATGTATTTATAGTTTAAGTAAATATTATTATATAGAGTTAGAGACGTGATCACGGAATAAGGGTTAGTGTAAAATATATTTGTGTTCCCTTGAGACTTTGACTAAATTTGAGTTTATGAGAGGGCAATTATATAGTTAAATTTAGGTATAGAGTCGAGTAGAAGCCACACATTGAGAAGAGAGAGTCAGTCGTAGACAGAGAACAATCCTAGGTAAGTGCATAGCATAAACCTTATAAATTTTAATAACGGCATTTACACTTTGGTTTTTTTTCTTATATTAAGATAGTGATAATGGTAATATATTTCACAGAACCCATAATAACATAACAAAATAGCGCCCTAAACGTGGGACTTTTTGAGATAACTATACTTATTATTTATACATCACAAACAACACCCCATATATTACAATATATATATATATATAAACTTTTTAACTGACCTTGTATTTAGGTTCTAGGTGCCCTAATTCGCGCTCATTTAAAGAAATTTGCCAAAAATCTCACCATAGATACCTCTCTATTAGTGAATTTTCTTAATGAAAATTCACTAATAACAGAGTGCTTGCAACACATCAAGATTGCCAGATTATGCAAATATCTGTTGCTTGGGTAAAAAGGCGTGCTTCCATATTTACACCATAAAATACACTGGGGTGTCCTTCATTACGAGCCTGCTAACAGTACTTGCTTCTATTCCATTTGTTAAAGATTTTATAACAGATAACTGTCTGAGAACATTATTTAGAGACATTTATTTAGAAAAAGGGACAGAAATGCACAAGAGAAAACTTCTGGAAAAACTTGCTTAATTGAGGAAATGCAGAAGCTACAATAAAACTGCTAGATATAGTCATGGTTTAGACGACAAGGCGTCATTGCATTTAGACTGTGATGGTGAATTTTGATATCTTATTCGTTTTGTAAGAAGTCTGAATCACTCGACCCAAATAAAATAAAAAGAAAAATCCGTGAGACGAAAAACAACACATAAAGTTGACGTATGTTTAGAGTTAGACAAGACGTGAGACAAGCCTCTTTCGTATAATGTTTAAGACAATGAAGGGATGCATCAGTGCTGAGGATGTATTGCTATATCAGGTTAAAGTTTGGCTGAAATTAATTTTCATATCTCTTGGAGACGGCCGGGGCCCTACTTCTCATCTTCTTGGTAACTTCGCTTCTCCTTGCAAAGATTAATTAGAAAAGAGCCGGGGCGTTGTGGAGAGTCGGGACAGCGCCCTCTGTGAGCTCACTTAGAGCTTATCTCTCGTTGCTTCTCCCAGCCTGGAGCAGTGCTGCAGGAGCGTAGATAAGATTTGGTGGAAAGAAAGGAGAGAAATACCCGTCTTGTACTTTGTTATTGTGATATGCGTAGCTAAGTAGTGGAGATTAATAATTACACTTTGAGAACCCAAATCACCACAACACATGTTTTTAAAGACCTGCCGTCCGCTTCAATCACAAAGTTGGCGCCATAAGAGGATGAAAGATTCCAACTACTAACATCAGTTTTTATACTGAATATTAGGTACAAAACATTACCGAGAGGGAGACTAAATCGCAGGGAAATTTTGCTTTTTTTTCCTGTTTTTTTTTTCGCACTTTCCGCTCACATTTTCTTTTTTATATTCCTCTCCGCCCAGCACCATTATTCACTCCTGGTCCCGTAACTTTCTTGTGGGCTGTTTGCAAGAAATTCTTCTTGTGGTTTGGGCATCCAGAAGGGCTTCTAAGCATATTTTTGAAAAGACTTTTCTAAACACCCCCCATGTGCTAATCTGCAAATTTACCGAAAGTTTAATTTCTATTTACAAACGGAATGCATCTATGAAATTATAGGTGGTAGGTAAGTATTTTTTCATATTAATCGCTTGAATGATCGCTTTTATTCAACTCAATCGAACCAGTTTCTGCAAACAAAATAACAAAGAAGGTCTTTTAAAACAAATTTGTAATTATCTGTGAAGCTCATTGTGTATTTTTTAAAATTTAGTGGCCACGCTGCTTTTATATAGGTTTTACTATGTATCAAAACTGAAGATTCTAGTTTAATGGGGAATATGGTTATTATAATTTGAAATATTTTTATAAAAATTCGCTACCACTTAAACTCTTTTCAACACTTATCTACTATTGCTGTATGCATACTTTTTGGACATGAGATAAATATGAACAATACAAAATGTTGAAATTAAGATTTTAATAATTTAACCTAAACATCTGTTTATATAATTTTAACTAGGGATGTATGTACTTTGTAGTACCTACCTAAATATTATAAGTACTTACTGTATTAGTTTGAGGTAAGTATATTTCTTCTTAAAATAAGTTTCTTTCACTTTGGTAATACCTACCAGTGGATTATGTATAGAGTTCACTAGGTAATACATACAATATCTACAATCTACATGCAGTTTACCTATCACTTTCATATTTGTTTCATTGGATGTTACAATCATAATATTTTACTACAGTCATTTTGTTAAAGTTAAATTAAAATTACAAGTTGGGTTATTATTTACCTACTATTTGTATTAACCTTAGAATATAGGTACCTTGTTGTTTAATATTATAAAAGCCTAATAAGATATTAGCAATTAGCATAAGCGGAGTCGATTTCGAGGTTATGCGATGCTCAGAGCGTACACGCGTCTCTGTGACAAATAGCTACATGTGGTTAGAGTACACTAGAAGAGGGGGAGATGGCTTTTAATTTTTAATACCGTGAACGTAAATAATATTTATACATAATGAAACGTGGTTCTAGATTGCTTTTAAACAAATTGAATGGTTTTCATTACATTTTTTATTTATTAGTATACATTTGCATGCTGAAATTTAGCGCTCTTGGACGCAAACTTTGTCCCGGTATTAGGAAATAAATGGGTCAAGGCTGACAATTGACAAAATTGTTAGTTGATTGTACATTGTACACAGCTCTATCTATAAAATTTTGTGTAAACTAGAGCTGTCGTGACAACATATTACCTGGTCCTGCACCGAGATAGCGTCCCTGTCCTATCTCTCATAATGTTCTCCAGTCTGACATTTTGCAATAACTTCCATTGTATATATTTTTATCGACGATTTATTTAAATAGCGTTGCAGTACAGATAGCGTCATCGGTCTTTGTCCAACATTGTAGGTATTGCTTTTCAAGATCTGAAGTGACGTCAAAGATTATTTCATTATTAATTTCAAGTAACTTTATTCTCCTTCGATCAAACGACTTGAAAATTGGTTATGTCCTTTTAACCTATGAATTTTCTTTTCAATCACTTAAACAATTGGAGAGATATTGCATTTTATAAAGTATTTTTTAAAATTTTTATTAAGAAAAATTATCCGTTAAGATTTAATGAACGAACTCATCCAAGCCATTAGCAAAATAAGGGTAATTCCCAAATTTGGTCCAGATCAGTGTAGTATTTTTTGAGTTATCGGTTGGACACACACACACACACACATTTGAACTGACCGTGGAAATAGGTTCCAGTGACTCTAATTCGCGTTCATTTGAAGAACTTTTGCGAAAGTCTCACCATAGATATTCCTCTATTATGTTACCTCCTTCAAAGAAAAACTTGGAACCATATGTGGTGATTGACCTCAGGTGGATATAGATCTGCTGAATAGTGAGGTCACGATTGTCTATAACACCCTACCCTAAAATATCTATCTATCAGATTATCACATTTATTGAGATTAGCAATACTTTTAGGAGGTTGACAGATCTGGATGTAGTTGGATACTCACGTTCTTTCTTTGTTTGTTTCGCACTGCCTGGAGTCCTATATTTGTGGGCTCTCCAGACTAGTGCCAGGTAATATAGAAATTTAGATATCTAGATAATCGTTACTAAGAATAAATTGTTTGCGCAGACGCCAAACGAAAGGACATATTAGAGAGGGATTTCTCTTCAATCAAACAGATATGTTAATGTAACAAAGTATATAAATTTATTCCCACAAATTAAATTTGGAATAGCAAACAAAATGAAATAATAAAAAAATGGTTGGTAAATCTCAAATAAACATTAATTGCACACAAATAAAAATCAGATAAACAGCAAGAACTTCAAGAATAAGAAATTATCAATTCACTTACCTATGACAAAAACAATAAGATAAAGATGGTAGCATGTTACTAAAATACTGATGTTAGCCACTTGAGCTTTATATGTAAGATGAGATACTGTATTTTACAGCTCAAAGCAAACACATATTATTAGGTAAATCACTTGACGTTTGTCAATCAGTTTGATTAATTTTTCAATTAGTTAACTGTCCAGTGCTTTGAGTGAGCCGCCATTAAAAATATATTCCTACGTGAAATTTCTACATTAATTATTGAAAATAAAAGATATTAAAAAGAAGAATGTGCAGGTTAGATATTTTACAGACAAAATTTGCTAGTTACAATTTCAAAAACTATGTGTTTATATTCACAGATAAAATTCAACAGATTAAACAAAAAAATATAGTTATCCTTGTAGCATCTCGCTGACACTGTTTAAGTTGAAATTTGTATACGTTATTTTGGAAGGTTCTAGTTGTAAGGCTTCAGATATTAGATTGCTGCATGAAAAATTCTACCGGTTCAGAGAAAAAGAGTTACACAGACTCACCAAATGTTCCCGTATCGAGTTACCTGATGACCCTATGAAGATGCCTTCCAAGTGGAATCCACTATGAGGGCCTGACACAGGTTCACAGATTCCAATAAGAAAGAAGCTGGAAAAAATGAGTGGTGCTTTCCACTAGCAGTTATTGGGCTGGTGGCCCCAATACCAGGAAACCATTTGACAACTATGTCGATGTTCTGAATTCGCTTGACGGAAACTTGCAAATCGCAATTAAAACGTGAATTTGCTCAAGTAAAATTCACTGCTAACTGACTCAAGCTTCGATAAGATGCAGGAACTCTTTCTGATTAACGTAAGAAA
This sequence comes from Tillus elongatus, assembly GCA_964006375.1. Classification (NCBI taxonomy): domain Eukaryota; kingdom Metazoa; phylum Arthropoda; class Insecta; order Coleoptera; family Cleridae; genus Tillus; species Tillus elongatus. The sequence goes on from OZ023270.1 coordinate 1,840,876, forward strand.
TGTATCGGGTCGGAAACAAAGAACCACAACTTAACTCGCGTTTTTATGCTAAAGACAACTTTTATTTAAACTCGAAGACCGTTCAAATGACTTTAAATAATCACTGGCAATTATCATTTGATAGTATAGATAACAGAAAGGATTTTATCATCCCTTTTTAAGATAATTTTTAGCCACCACAACTAAAGGGTGTTTACTCGACGACCGCCAGGCAGAGACTCTCCCGTTCGGGGGTAATCCAACCAGCATCTCGGCTGGCATGCCACCTTTTCTCAACCATCGCCCGTGACGTCATTCCATCTTTCCTTGAGACCTACGTCCCTCGCCTATAGTTCAGGACCTTCAAGGTTAATTTCATCACCGAGTTGCAGATATATTCTCGGCTCCCCCTTAACATTGAAAATGGACTCGCACCTCAAGGTTCTTTTAATATTATAAACTTATGATTTGTTCCAGAACATTATCAAAGGATATTTTTGTTTACTTAAAACTTTTCCAGGAAAATGCGACATATCATTTATTAACAAATCCATATTGCGTCTTTAGATGTTTGAATTTTTAACGTGCGCTCCTAGCCTGCAGTAAAGGGGTTTACGGTACTTAAAGATTTAGCGACTTTTCATGAAAATAATTTTGATATTAAAACATGAATTGCCTTACAGATATTGGATTGTCGGCTCTTAATTAAGTCTCTTACGGGTTTATTTTGAATAACTAAAGCAGTAACGAAACATAATCGTTACAACTAGTGAATTTTCTTAATGAAAATTCACAATGGAGCGCAAAAATAAGCATATGACATTGCACTCGAAATTTGTGTACCGTCCATACATTCTACTACGTGACTTAACACCGTATATAGTTTGATTTAAAATTAGCCAACCTAAATTAAGACGGGTGCTGAAATCTATAGCGGAATGTTTAAATACAATCCGGACAGCCCTGTGCATTTAAATAAAACACAATTCTGCTTTTAACTATCCATCAGCATATTCATTGTTCCCTCCTTGAATTTCATATGCTAAAATGTATTTGTATGAAAGTGCAGCCGGTAAATATATGTAAGTTTGTATGTAGTTTAATCTCTTTGTTTGTATACTCTTCTCTTCAAAGCAACACGTCAAAGCAGCGCACGACTAGCTTCTGCTATTTGTTTTATATTAATATTCCATCAGCTCAGCATTTATTTCTGCATTCTAGAGGGGCCGCCGTGGGAAGTCTACGTCGCATCTACATATAAAGTGCAGCACTGACTCAGTAAAACCGACAATGACAATGCTGGAAAATGGCGACTTTACTTCTTTTAGGTAGTAGCTAACGGATTTAAATATCCACTGCAGAGACAATGTGAAAACCAGAGCAGCGAATATACACCAAACGCTTTGTGTAATTCAAAGTTCGGTCATAAATAAACTACACGTTAATTGAAATGGGACACTTTTAATTTTGGATGCTGTTTGACCGTTTGTATCTCAAAATCAAGTTCTTCGAATCTGCTTTATTTTTTACAGGGTTACAAATATTTGTTAGGGCTTCTCGTTGGTAGACAAGAATAAAATTTTCGGTTACGTGCTACAAGATACAGGGTGAAATATAATTACATGTTTTTTCAGCAACACTTCAAACGATGGCTATTAGTCTACGAGGAGGGTTATATATATATATATATATATATATATATATATATATATATATATATATATATATATATATATATATATATATATATATACAGTGTGGAACAGCCAAATGGAATAAATTCGATAACGGATAAATGAGGACGTGTTGGGAAAAACGCTTGGACACGTCGATTTGTATTTTTAACTGCGCATCTTTTTCAAGAAAAAAAAATTATATAGGGTGCGTCATGTGACAGTGGCCAATACCAACTTTCTTATTTTAAATACAAGCCCCTGTATATTATTAATTTTTTGGATTCTTCAGAAAATTCTAGACATAATTCATGTACAATGTTCTATACCTATCTTCAACTGTTTCGGAAATATTAAGTATTTTCAGATTTATTACAAAAATTAACATTAATAATAGAAAATTATTTTATTTCACAAATTCTAATAAGAAATACTGATTATTTCTTAATAATTTAAAAAAACAAAAAAAAATTAATGTCAATGTAGTAAATGTTCAAAATGCTCGCCACGAACATCTTGGCAACATGCTAATCTGGTATAGAAATGTCTTCTAACATTACTCAACATCTCAGGCGTGACTGATCTAATCGCAAGCGTGATTCGTCTTTTTAAGTCATCTAAGTTGAGGGGCTTAGTTTTGTATACAATACTTTTGACATATCCCCACAAAAAGTAGTCTAATAGCGACAGATCAGGAGATCGTGCTGGCCATTCTATCGATCCGCGCCTCCCTATCCACCGATTTGGAAAAATTTGGTTCAGGTACTGCCGGACATTGATTTGGTAATGGGGCGGTGCTCCATCTTGCTGAAACCATATTTTATTGGCAGGAACTTGTGGGTTTGCTGGATCTGGATATAAGTTTGTCAAAGTTGGCACGACATTATTTTGGAGCAGTTCTAAATATTTATCCCCATTCAAGTTGCCATCAATGAAAAAGGGACCTACGATATGATTTCCAACAATTCCTGCCCAAACATTAACTTTTTCAGGATATTGCGTATGTTCCTCTCTCATCCAATGAGGATTCTCATTAGACCAATAGCGGCAATTTTGACGATTAACATGACCGTGAAGTGTAAATGTGCTCTCATCAGAAAACAAAACATCTTCTAATTGGATCACATTGTTATCTAACATTGCCATCATTTGTTCACAAAAATACGTTCTCCTATCGAAATCGTCCTCCATGAGCTCCTGAGTTGGTATCATTTTATAGGGATGCATTTTACTTTCCTTTAATGTTCGAAAAATTGCTGTGTGGCTAACGTTGAATAGTTGGGCTGCTTGTCGACCAGAAGTATGTGGGTTTTCTTGAAACTCAAGCGTAATATCCAATTTCGTATCATCACTTACTGCATTGGCAGCTACTTTTTTTATCTGTCTCACATGACCAAGCTCGCGAAACTGCTTTTCTATTTTGCTAATTGTTCCTTGGGATACAGGCGGCAAATTTGGAAATTTTTCGTGAAATAAGCGAGACACTTCCATCTGTGTCCGTGTGTTATCTCCATAACCAATCATTTGTAGAATGGTTATTTTGTGCATTTCTGTTAAATAAACCATTTTTCTGATATTATTACGTACAGTTAACGAAATTTAAACGACAATAGCACTGACACTAATCACTACTGTCATGCAGGCAGACAACAAGTTGCTAAGGCTACGAGTTTTATACGAACAGAAAGAAAACTGTTTTTGTTTTTGTTTCATTTCATATCAGTAAAAAGAAACGCAGGAATGGTTTTTGTTTACTTTCTCATTATCAAGAGCTGAATGGGAAATAAGTATTGAATGCAATGTAGCGAATTTGTGAAATAAAATAATTTTCTATTTTTAATGTTAATTTTTGTAATAAATCTGAAAATACTTAATATTTCCGAAACAGTTGAAGATAGGTATAGAACATTGTACATGAATTATGTCTAGAATTTTCTGAAGAATCCAAAAAATTAATAATATACAGGGGCTTGTATTTAAAGTAAGAAAGTTGGTATTGGCCACTGTCACATGACGCACCCTATATAATTTTTTTTTCTTGAAAAAGATGCGCAGTTAAAAATACAAATCGACGTGTCCAAGCGTTTTTCCCAACACGCCCTCATTTACCCGTTATCGAATTTATTCCATTTGGCTGTTCCACACTGTATATATATATATATATATATATATATATATATATATATATATATATATATATATATATATATATATATGGTATGCAATTTAGAAAAATACCTTGACACCTCGGAACATTTTCGAGATTTTATTAATATCGCAACCCACTACGTTTTTATAATTAGTTTTAGTGAATTTTCTTGAAAAAAAGTCATAAATATTGGCCAATTTTGATTAAATATGCAAAATACTTGGATAAGTTCGTTATCCAGGAAAATTGGCACAGGTTTTCCCGAAAAATGTTGTGACTTCTTTGGAAAAAAAATATATCTCCGGAATTAACAAAGTAAGGGCAACCAAATTGGGTACGCGAGTTTATATCCTTATAGGTAAGTTACCTACCAAAATGTAGCTATGTAGGTCAAAAGAAAAAAAAGTTATAGGCATTGAAAGAAAAATAAATTGGGGGTTTCCTCAAAACGTCAAAGTGACAATTGAAAACGTCAAAATTCGCAACATTTAGGCAAATAACTTGAATCTAATACGGGCTATGGAAAGAAAATGTCTCAAGAAGAATGTTTTACATACACTGAACTCTTAGTTTCAACCATCATTGTCCTTCATTTTACTAAAATATTTCCAGAAAATTCATTTAAAATAGACCCTTTCTCTAATGCTTGGCAGTAGCGTTAGCTATAGAGTTTATCGTTTAATGGTATATAATTTTTGTCGAATTTTCTTAAAAAATCAATAAAGCACAATATATCCGTTATTATACAAGATATAAAAAAAATTGTATATATTAATCATAGGGTGTCTTGTGCTACATCTTACAAAATATTTCTACAATCACAGGCTGGCCCATAAGTTGTTGGTGACACAAATTTTCTTTTTTTTTTAATCAAACGCGCCTTATGTTATTATATTTTTGTATTTTCCATCGAAATATAATGCATGTTTGTAAGGAAAGAAATTATGGACGCAGCAAGTGCGTTATGGTAGCGAATTTTGATCAAATGCTTCATATTTGAATAGCTCAATTTGCTATTAACTTATAAGGTTGACCAAGAAACGGTTTTTTTCGAGGACACTTTAAGTTTACTTTTGGAATTTTTTGTACATTTTCAAACAATAAAGATATTTTGATGAAACATGGCACATTGTTTTTACTATATAGGTGATACTGGTAACCAAAGTTGATGCCTGCTTTTTTAAAAACACACATATTTGCTATTAAAACATTTTTTTAATTCACTACCATAACGCACTTGCTGCGTCCAGGCGTTTTTTGTATTTCAGGTCAAATCCATCCTAAGTAACAATGCAAGCTAACCCATTTGGTCGATGAAGCGGATTATGTTCGCTTTTGGTATTCAGTGCTGAAGAATCTCTCAATAACACTACGCAGGAACAGGAAGGTAACTTCCTCAGAAAACAGAGCAATTGTGGGAATTGCAGCTTTGAAGTCGACAATACGCAGACGACTCCATACCAGAAATTTAAGAGCCAGACGACGAGCGGCATGCCGACTCATGAAAACTATACACCGTACTGGGTGAAGAAACTGGGCCAACCAGCACAGCCACTGGGGTGTAGCAGAATGGAAGAGATGTTTGTTTGTCGATGAATCAAAATTCACTTTGTACATTTATGCGAAACGGAGGTACTGATCGATAAATACTTCCCGACAGACGACGACGGCAGTGATTCCGAAGAAAATAGAGTGAGGCGTGCGGAAACCGTAATCTGGAGCGGAAAGACGGACCTCGACTTCTCAAAACAAGAACTGGAGAAAACGTTCAGATTAAGACCTAAACGTAAAGCCCGGGGCATCAACGGGTTTCCGTCAGCGGGTCTGCAGCATTTACTGGAGGTGGCAGAGGGGAAGAACTCTTAGAAATATTAAATGCCTGCTTGAGGGAGGGAATTTTTCCAAGGATTTCGAAGCAGGCACAGATTGCGTGGCTACCCAAACCAGCGAGCGAAGAACAAAGACCGGTGTGCTTGTTACCCGTCATCGGAAAGGTCTATGACAAGCTGTTGGCGACAAGACTGCCATACCACTTGGAGAAAAACGGAATGCTGTCTGACAAACACTACGGCTTCCGTAAGGGACGCGGGACAATGGATGCGCTGGCCAAGACAGTGAACGGAATCAAAAAGGCGGACCAGGCTGGGCAGCATGTCCTGCTGGTAACGTTAGACGTTAAAAATGCCTTCAACTCGGCCTGATACCCCATGCTCAGGAAACTACTGGCAGAATCTGGATGTCCGGGAAACCTGGCCAGAGCGGTAGCCAATTTCCTGGAGGACAGAAGCGTTACTTCTGAAGGAGTTACGAAAAACATCAGCCAAGGCTGTCTACAAGGGTCATGTTAAGGCCCGAGCCTGTGGCTACTTATAATGGAGGACTGGTTTAATGAAATCGACTCCATAGAACCGAGCAAGATGGAAGCAAAAAATCGAGGTCCAGGCTTTTGCGGACGACCAGCTAATCACTATAACGGCGCCGTCAAGAAGGAAACTTGAAGCAGCTTGGCAGCGTACCTGGGAGGCTTGCCAGAAGTGGGCGTCGGCCCACAAACTGGATTATGCCCCCGAGAAGACGCAGGCTCTCTACAGGGTTGCGAGGAAATGTACCAAAGCGCGGACACAAAGGCACCCGGTGATTAAAATGAGAGACTTAACCATAAGGCCAGAAGCCAAAATAGAATATCTGGAAGTGATGCTCGACTCAGGTCTACTTTGGGTGGAGCATACCAAATACGTAGCGGGCAAGATAGCGGGCGCGGCGATAGGGTACGAGCGGTAGCGGGAAAGACGTGGGGGCGAATCCAAAGACCCTTAGGGTCATATATGAGGAAGCAGTGAAACCAGCTTTCCTGTACGGCGCCGAAATCTGGGGTGAACGAGAGAGGGATTCTAGGGTTACTAGAAAACTTCAGTCGGACTAAGAGCATTTCTGTTGGGCATAACGTAGGCCTACAGAACGACTTCCAACGCAGCACTGGCGATGCTGGCGGGGTGCCCACCTTTGTGGCTGGAAGCAAAGGAGCGGCGTATAAGATGGGAACACTCGAAGGCGGCAAATTTTGAGGCAAAACCGGCGTACGGAGAAGGATCGCACCCGGCGGCGCAAAGGAAAACCTGGGCGATAATAGAAGGGGCAAAAAAGACAACAGGGCGGTGGATATACACAGATGCGTCCAAAACCGGAGTCGCGGTTAAAATAGGTCAGGTGGCCTATGAAAACAATGTAGTGGTCGAAAGCAAAGGGCTAAAGCTGCAGAACGGGTACCCGGTGCACATGGCGGGATGTTCGCGGTGGGTACGTCAGTGGAAAAGGCCGCCACTCTACTGGGTGGAACCGTCAACATCGTTTCCGATAGCAGAGTTGCCCTGGACATGCTCACCAGGAGGAAAGGGGGAACAGCCGACAGAATGAACAGGAAGATGCAAGAGGTAGAGTGCGCGGGAACAAAAATAAATCTGTGGTGTGGTGGGGGCCTTAAGTGCTGGAGTCACAGGGCGGTGAGCTTGCTGACTGGCCACGGGCCCTTCAAGGGCTACTTTAGTAGGTTTAACCTAAAACCTGGAACGAGGGAATGTGCGTGCGGAAACGAAGAGCAGGAGACAGCAAGACATGTACTGGAAGACTGCCAGATGGAAAATCGTTGGGCGGCAAGAGAACACTGCGAGAAACCAGAACAGGGTTGAGGGTTCCTACCCGTTCAAGTTAACTAGGTCCACCAAGAACGAGGAAATCAGGAATTTCAATGAATGGCCCGCAGAAATAAAGCTGGAAGAGAAAACTCGAAGTGCGATAGAGACAAGGCGCAGAGAAAGAGAGGGCGCCGGATAGAGATATGGGTGAGATTTCGGGAAAAACGAGCGTGGAGTGAATGGCCTATGAATGTGAGAGGTTGTAGGGGTTCCTTTGAAGGTGGTTTCGACCTAACAGTGTAGGAGAATACCATAGCCTAAAGTTTTCGGACAGGAAGGCAGGGGCTTCGGCCCCAAAATCGTAAACTGTATCGAAATGATGGGCGTGTATTGGTATGGGGAGAAACTGATGAAACGTATAGCGAAGAATGTATGGAAGTACAAGAAGCTTTCGGTGGAGGTGGAGTGACAGTATGTGGTGGTATAAGTCGGAATGGGAGAACTGATTTAGTAATCATGATGTGGGAAAATATAAATGGAGAAAAGTATCGAGGTTTGTGTGTGAAAAATATTGTTATTTCGTATGCCATTAATTACGATAACGATTTTATATTGGTCAATGATAATGCTGATCCTCATCGAGCTCAAATCGTTACGGATATGCTTAGGATGAACAATATATAGAGACTGGATTGGCCTACCAGATCACCTCATATGAATCCGATTGAGCATGTATGGAGTCAGATGAAATTATAGTGTCAAATACTCTTGTGTAATCTAAAAGAATCAGTATATTAAACTTGCCATCATTACAAGATTGAAAAATGTCATCATTAACTTTGAAGAGAGCTGTCGTACAGCTAAAATTTGGTCTGAAATCAGACTGCAGATCCGGGAGGATTTTATTTTCCTCGTGATATTATCTCAGCTTAATGCAAATAACCTTTTCAAAAAGCTTTGATAAGATTGATCACATATTAGTTGACCTCAAATCCCTAAACTCTATAGGCTCATCAACCTTCGATAATCTGGCAAATAACCAGCTAAAATACAGGAATTAATTAAATTAGTTATAAATATAGGCTGTACGTACATTCCATTAGCCGTTTCTGGAGTACTGCTCACAATTAAATTCAGAAAATTGACGCACGTGGGTTACTTAAAATTTACAGTTCACTGACATTGTTAACGTTAGCATGGGACTTCCGGTTATATCGGAAGTAGACGTCAACTTTCTTATTCCAAATGGAAGATGGTATTTTTATTACTAATCTAGATTGCTCTCCAACTGCTATGGTAGGTTCTTATGTCATTTTTCTCAACCATTTTCGAGATATTTGAGTTTTTTCAAATATTTCTAAAAAAAACATTGTCAAATTTGCACACTTGTATCTCTCTTATTTTTCAACCCGAAGAGTTGAAATTTAAAGTAAATATTCTAAAATGTCACAAAAATATTTGGAATTTACTGAAGCTAGTACAACTTAGACAGGGTGTCCGAAATAGACCTGTCAATCGTGACAACCTTAAAACCTAATAACTCTCTTATTTTAAATAGAACACGCTATATTTTATAACGTTAGTTCATGTACTTTCTATTATTCTTTCGATTGGTATCAGCATTTCCTATATCTAAGTCACACCAATTTGAAGATATTTAAACATTATTTGCGATAAGAAATAATTACTAGTCAGTTTATCAGGCTGCCTAGGAGATGAAATTTTTAAACATCATCTTCCGACATAAGTAAAATATGCGACGACTTTTGAATATAACTTTTATTTACGATAAGTATAATCCAATTATCAACAGAAGATATCGTGCGGTTGCAAAGGGATTTCCACATAAACACACATCAACTCGTTACAGGATCAGAATACTACTAAAAAATTTCTAAGAATGGAGTGTTTCGTCCAAAATTTCATAGGAGTAAAGCATTATTGCGGAACAAAGAGATTTGTGTGTTATTACTTTAAAATAAATGTTCGAAATTTGCAACGTTCACTTCGAGGCATTTGATGGCTCTTTTAATTATGTTACGCATAGCTCTATAAAGGTAATCTTGCTCCACTGCGTTGAAGGCCTCTAATACTCGAGCTATCATTCCCTATTTTGTAGTTCCTGGTAAACTTTGTTATTAACACACGCCCAGATACTAACATCTAGTGGAGCCAAGTCTGGTGAGCCGGCCGGCCAACGATGAGGACCACCGTTAGCTACCCATCTCTCTTCAAATGTTTCCTAAAGTAGATCGCTTACAATCTGTAAGTTGTGTGGTGGAGATCCATCTTGTTGATACCAAACTTCTGCAGCTTCGTGTTCATGCAAGGAGTTCAGCGTTGGTATTATTACTTGCTCCAGAATGCGACAATATCCAGGACCTGTGAATACTGCACGTCTAGAATTCGTTCTTACCTTTATTAGTATCTTACCATTATTACTGATATGAATAAAAGGGTCATATTTTAAAATTTAGTTTCAGTGAGTCTAATAAATATTTTAATAACATAATGTACTAATACGCGAATGAGATCAATATTGCTGTATATTATTGGTACCAGCTCTCATCATAAATGTTAAGGGCAAAGATTAGATTGTATTTTACTGCGCAAAATACATTGAAACTCCAACAGTCCTGTAAATTTTGTTCTCTAGTAATATGGGGATTTTCGTCCGACCAATAGTGACTGTTCTGACGATTGAACTTGCCCCTCTTTGAAAATTTCGACTCATCGCACCATATAATTTATCTTGGGAAATTTTCATCTTCTTGATTCTTCAAAAGATACCATTCGAGGAATTCTACACGCCGGGAAAAATGCCCACGTTCTAAATGGTGTATTCAAGTGAACGAAAATGGTGTCTATTTGTTAACTTTTAGAATTCTGTGAATAGTTCCTCTTGAAAGATGCATATTTCTACTGCAGCCTCTAATTGACGCATGCGGATAAGCAGTAAAAAATGCCAAAACATTTATTTGTGTCTCTTCATTGTCCAATAGCGGTTTATTTTTATTACTTTCTAAACGAAACGTTCCATTCTCAGAACAATTTTTCAATAGTCTTCTGATCATGTCAGGAGTTGGTCTATGTCTATCTGGAAATCCCTCTGCAAACACACGACATGTTTTGATTACACTCCCCGTAAATAACAATTAAATCCAAAAAGCATCATTTGAGTAATTGAGAACTTCAGGTTGAAAAAATAAGAGAGATACAGGTGTGTAAATGTGACAACGTTTTTAGAAGTTGTTAAAAAGGTCAGATATCTAAAAAATTGTTGAAAAAAAAACATAACATGTAAGTGAAACCTACCATAAAAGTTGGCGAGCAATCTAGATCCGTAATAAAAAACACCATCTTCCAATTTAATTTCAACAACACACCACGAGGACTTATAGCCTAAATACTATCGTACCGTGGGTGTTGACAAGAAAGAAAGAGGCAGCTTGTTAATTCTGGACTTGAAGGTTTGGAGGTTCGGAGGAGAAGGAAAAACTTGTGCCGGCAAGGAATTCCACAACTTGGAAGTCCTCGGGACAAAAAAGCGGGCATAACAAGAAGTTCTATGTCTGGTGACCTGGACAGTAAAAGGGTGCATTCGCTCTGTTCCCCTGATAGATCTGTTGGGGGTAGCAGATGGAGGAACTATGGAGGAAAGCTCCTCTGAGCAGTGCCCGTGCAGATATCTATAAAATAGAGAGAGGTCACTAACGGCACGTCGGTGGGGAAGGGATGGCAGCCTTTGGGTGAGGGTAGGGTCACCAGTGAGACGTATAGCTCTATTTTGAATGGAGTCCAGGATAGCGAGTGTAGAAGCGGCAGCTGCACCCCAGATGTGGGAGCAGTATTCGAGGTTTGGCCTTATTTGTGAAGTATATAAGGTATAGAGATTAGCTGGTGAAAAGTATTTGCGAGCCCGGAAGAGGAAACTTAATTTCTTAGCAGCCGCTTCTGCAATTGATGTAACATGTTGGTGCCAATTAAGATTTCGATCCACAGAAATGCCAACAAGAGAAAAGGACTCATTACTTTGAATAACTTGGTTGTTCATTGTGATGGGTCTAGGGCTGGTGTATCAGAATACAAGCAAGACTGTGATTTGGTGGGGTTGAATTGTACAAGATTTCTACTTCCCCAGTCTAATATTTTTTGGAGATCCACGAAGACAGAACCCTCCATGAGTCTGCGATCCTCATCTAATTGGGCTTAGGAGACAGGCTTAGAATATTGTATATTTGAGTGGAGGGTGCTATCGTCCGCGTAACTGTGAAGTGGGTTGGATGTGCTAGAGAGGAGGTCATTGATGTGGAGAAGAAACAAAGTAGGGGCTGAAGCTGAACCTTGAGGAACTCCTGCATTGATTGGATACAGTTTAGAGGAATGGCCATCCAGAACAACAGAAATGCTACTGTTGGAAAGAAAATTTGCTGTCCAGGTACAAAGTTTTGGTGGTAGGCCATAGGCCGGAAGTTCATTAAGCAGCGCTGTGTGTCAGACCTGGTCGAATGCTTTGGATATGTCTAGAGCGACAATCTGTGATTCGCCGTGTAGTTCCATAGACTTGTTCCAAGAATGGGTGACAAAGGAAAGGAGGTCGGCAGTCGATCTGCGCTGACGGAATCCATACTGCCTGTCGTGGATTAGACTGTGTTTTTCCAGAAATTTTTGAAATGAAAATTGAAACAAATAAGTTAACGTCTACTTCCAATATAACCGGATGTCGCATACTAACGTCAATATTTTCAGTAAACTGGTAATTTTGAGAAACCTACGTGCGTGAATTTTTAGAATTCAAATTTGGGTCGTACTCCAGAAACGGCTAATGGAAAGTCTACGTGGGACAGCCTGTTACAGTAATACGTGGTGTACGTGTTTTTAACTATTCATACTATTTTACTCTAAATATTTGCTGGTAGTTTCGCGTGTTTTGTTTTTTTAGATAGATTTGATTTTTAATCACCTAACCCATATGTATTTTTAGCAAGCGTCTTCTAACATTTCAAGTATGTGACATACAAATACATTTAATGCTTTTACTCTGTTAGCTTAACTACATGCTGTTTACCTACCCTCTCTGGAATTAAACTGGAAATAAACTGACGTTTTTGGCACACAAAAACCTTTTAGATATTATACTTCATATTTATGTTATATGTTTTGAAGGTACGTTCCAGTTTACGGAGGATGTTAAATTGAATATGAAATATACAACACGAGAGGAAACACATTTCGCTATTCCAATGTGAGATTCGTAATAAAATTTTAATATCGGCACATGTTACATATAAAATTCACCGAGACATGTGCATACACGTTGAACAAATTTCCACCTGACGCACAGACCATTGGTAAACAGTGATGTCATATTTATTGTAGTGCTTCTTGTTTGTTTTCAATTAAGCATTCATTACTGCAATTGGAAACTGCTGGTTGTAAGAGCGGAAGTCACTGCCATGTTTGTTGTGCTACCAAAAGAATAAACTGCAGTTTTGTCTGATTGTAACCGTTTGTGGAGTTTCCAGCAGCAAATATCTGCATTTAGAAGAAGATGTTTATACAAAGGGCAAAGTAATATTTACATAGAATCATTCATTATAGAAGAAAATAACACTACTTGAATTAGATTTGCTATTTGCTTGGCTTCTCTCTGCTTTCTCATACCAGAGCCAAAGAGTTTTGTAGACGATATTGGGGCAATATCAAATAATAAATGTGGTAAAATAAAATAACTTACAGCCAAGTTAAACCACTGATTTAGGACTGTGTAACTCACAAGTTGTTTTGTATCAGAACTAATATACAGTTTGTAAGATATTAATGAAACAAAAGTCCGAATGCAGCAAGGGCGTTACGGAAGTGAATTGTAATAACAGTTTTTTTAATAGCAAATATGTATTTTTTTTAGTGAAAGCATGCATCAAATTTCGTTGCCAGTATAACCTATATAGTAGAAACAATGTACCATATATCATAAAAATAACTTTATTGTTTGAAAATGTACAAAAATGTTTTGAAAATAAACTTGAAATGTTCCATAAAAAACTGGTTTCCCAGTCAACAAATCTTAAGTTAATAGCAAATGAAGTTATTGAAATTTAAAGCATTTAATAAAAATTCACTACCAAAACGCACTTGCCGCGTCCCCAATTTCTTTTCTCACAAACATGTATTATATTCCGATTAAAAATGCAAAAATGCAATAAGAGGTGGTCGATTTAAAAAAGAAAATTTGTATTACAAACGACCACGTGGCACACGCTGCGATTGTAAAATTAATTTTATAAGATGCAGCTCAAGACAACTTATAATTAACATATAAAATTGTTTCTTGTCTCTTGTTGCGGATATATTGAGCTTTTTAGTTAGGAGATTTGTGTTTATATATATATATATATATATATATATATATATATATATATATATATATATATATATATATATATATATATATATATATATATATATATATATATATATATATATATATATATGTGTGTGTGTGTGTGTGTGTGTGTGTGTATGTATATAGTGTATCCCAAACTGGATGGGAATGTATTGCTATCTCCGTTATTACTACAGAGGGGGAGACGGTTAAATTAGCAATGTTTTGTAGAATTTCATGCTCGTTCCAAATATGACTTGTACTTTGCCCTGCCTCTATTTGTTTTCAAGTTATTTTGAAAAAATCGAAATTTGTCGATTTCTTTTTTCTTCAATATCTAAGTAGGCGTTGATCTGACATGTCTAAGATTTGCACATTATCAGGACATTTTTTACAGGGTAATCCTTTTGTGGTATTCTCAACTTTGGATTGTCATTTGTTTTTGAGCTACAGGTATCAACGTTTGTTTTTATTATGGCAGATATATTGTATTTTTTGCTCATGTGATCGCCTCTACAAAGAGCTTTCCAATTATGTACAACGTGCTTGTGAAATCTTGTAATCGCACTGACAATTTTGAGAAAAACCGTTTTGAGGATAGTAGGCTATGAAATCCAATACCAGAGAACAAATGACAAAAAAGTGTTCAAAAAGCAGTAGATCATGGCGTCTAACAATAGACTTCTACTTTTAATATAATTTTCCGTAATAATTCACGATAAAAAATATTGTGATTCAATTTACAATACTTAAATAGGTAATAATGTTGGGTAATATTATGTGAAACAGTTTAATAACGAAACCCGGCAATAATAAATAGAAACTTAAAGTCCACAAAACAACACAATTAGAAACGGAACTTAACAAATAATAAAATATAAACTTTAAATACACTAAATAGAAAATTGTTAAATATGGCCACCGTTTTCTTCAATCCACTTTATACACCTTTTTGAAACATGCCTGCAAACTCTGGTGAGGATGTTTTGGTTAATATGATCTATAGCTTTCGTGATTCTGTTTCGTAATTCATTGATATTTTGTGGTGGATCGAATTTATACACACCATTCTTCAGTGTACCCCAAAAATAAAAATCCATGGGTGTTATATCAGCACTTTGAGCACACCAATGAACCGGCTCATTTTAAAAAATGACACGATTATTAAAATTTTGATACAAAAATTCTTTGACGATCCTAGCATTGTGAGCTGGACAACCCTCTTGTTGGTACCAAATCTCGTCTAAATTATCATGAACTCTTCTAATTGTTGGTAAGATATCATTTCTCAACAGATTAAGATACCTTTCCCCAGTTAAATTATTTTCAAAAAAGAACGGAGCAACAATTTAGTTACCTGAAATTTCTTAAAGGCAACTGTCTAATCTACAAATAAAAGTAACAGATTTTTACCTAAAAAGCCGCACCAAACATTTATACCAAATCTGTCTTGCAATCGTCTTTCTTCCTTTAGATGGGGATTTTCATTTGCCCAATAATGCCTATTGTGGCGATTATACACATCACAATTTATAAACCTGAATTCATCAGTCCATATTATTTTCAAATAAAAATTTGCATCTTTCTGACATTGCCCTTGATTCATTGATTGTGGTTGACCTTCCTTGGTAAAACTAGTCCATACTATATACAGACTTGGAGACTACTTCTCTGGCTTCACTGTTGGGTTAAATGTTCTCGGATGTTGTTCAACGTTTCTGTGACTAGTTTCGCAGCTAAACTAGTCACAGAAACGTTGAACAACATCCGAGAACATCTAACCCAACAGTGAAGCCAGAGAAATAGTCTCCAAGTCTGCATGTTGTCCTTGATACCATCTACAGAATTGAAGTCGGTTTGGGTAATCGTCAACATTTAAGCCTTGTACGATTGTAGGTTTGTATGGATCGTAATGACTTTGTTTTAATACACGATGTACCGTAATTTTTGGAACGTCAATTTGTTCACCATAAAATGGAACAGATTGCGGAGGGTTTTCGTTTGAAACCTGTAAGACGGCATTATTTCTTTCTTCATTTCTAGGCATTGGTAGTTTCTTTGCGTGGAAGCTACCGTCGTTCAATATATTGGTCACTATCCTGCGATATATTTTGGTGTTTGGTTGTCGTTTTTCTGGGTAGTTATTAACCACACAAAATATTTTCTTCTTGTGCCTTCCTTTGATCACCAGTGGCACCCAATTTGTTTTATTTAAATGCCTAAAACTTTTATTTCTTTCAAAGTGGAGATCTGAATTTCAGGATGTAGGGTAAGTTTAATAGCGAAAATATACGTGTAAAATTTAAATTACTTTTTGAGTTATTGGTTGGTTCGATTGCCCTGTTTTTCCTATACGGTTCTGCACAAAAAAATGATGAAACATGTCGGAAACGAACGCACGGCCACAGTGTCTTCCTAAAGCCACTGGTACGGGTGTGCCTGTTATAAATACTACGTTGCAAATATCATGAGGAAAATAACTGTGAAATTCGTTATAGATATAGAACCTGTAGTGTAGTGGTATGTATGTAGAAACAGAATGAACTGTCACAAACTGCTTATTCTGTTGTGATGAATTCTTATTTATTTGCGAACGCGACACTACAATAGGAACGCTGATAAGAAGCAATTCCGGGAATGTTTATGTTAAGCAGATACATTCCTGGCATTTCTGTTTGAAAAATGCGAGCGCGGTAATTATTTATTGAATAGAGAAATTGAAAAGAACGGACGTAAACCTTGATAAAGCAAATAGGTACTCATATGTGAAAGAATCAACCTAATTGACTAAAAGTTAAAAGCACATTACCGTGCACAAAGCACCAGTCTCTTCTGAAACTTTTCGAAAGACACTTTGGTGTACATTTCACGACATTAATTTAATTTCTCGACATAAACCGCCGTAATAACCTGGAATAAATGACGAAGCAGATATTATTCTCGGCAAAAGCCCCTGTTTCAATTATACGGTCGTCTTGAACAAGCAACTTTTATTTTAATAGCACCACTGTCAATTCCGGAGGCACAACACCCAAATGCAGGGCTAAATTAAAACGCTTACATTAATATTTAAATAGCAGTATTCACACACTTTTGTTTTAATGTTGTCAGAGGGAGCGAGAAATAAAGAGAGAACGGGACGATGAGGACGTTGTACAGATTCAGTTGTTGCAATCTGCCAACACAGTAGCGTAGATATTCTTCACCTGACATCGAATAACTTTATCTAGTCACATAAGAACCAGTTTTTATACAATCAAGGTTATTAATTCTTACAAATATCCAGGAATAATTATCGACAAAAAACTGTTGCGAACTGAACACATAAAATGTGTAAAGTCTAGATGCGAGAATGGCATGAACTTACTAAGACCATTGGTTGTAATTGGGCTGCAGATGTAGCTACATCGCTACTATTTTATAGACTTACGTTAGGTCGATTCTGGACTACGGGTGTATTGTGTATGGTTCAACTTCCAAAACTAACCTTAAAGAAGTGGAAAGAGTACAAGTTAAGGCCTTGAAGATATGCTTGGGAGCAATGAAATCGACACATTGTCCAGTTATATTTGCTGAAGCTAATGAACGTCCATTCTATTTTAGATAAGAAGATACTTTAAATTTGACTTATGCAAGGCAATGGTTGCTTTTAACATTCCACTGAGTAAACTAAATAACGCTGTTTTCTAGTCAAGTAGTAGATGAAACTCAAGATGTTTGTGGTAGATATATTGCTAATTAAATGATAGGCACCTTAAGTGAAATTTCTTCATCTAGACCTTATTTAATCAAAGAATTAAAAGAAAGAAATAATATTACTACAACAAGGTTTATTTAAGAGGGACTGTCAAACGTGTTTTTATAAAATGCTGTACCAGTTGATAAAGTTTTATTACTGCTAACCGATGCTGCTTCATATTTTTTTTTTATATTTCAACAACACACCACGAGGGCTTACAGCCTAAATACTATCGTACCGTGGGCGTCGACAAGGAGAAAAGAGGCAACTTGTTAATTCTGGACTTGAAGGTTTGGAGGTTCGGAGGAGAAGGAAAAACATGTGCCGGCAAGGAATTACACAACTTGGAAGTCCTCGAGACAAACGAGCGGGCATAACAAGATGTTCTATGTCTGGTGACCTGAAGAGTAAAAGAGTGCATTTGCTCTGTTCCACTGGCAGATCTATTGGGGGCAGCAGGTGGAGGAACTATGGAAGGAAGCTCCTCTGAGCAGTGCTCGTGCAGATATCTATAAAAGAGAGAGAGAGAGGCCACCAACGGCACGTCGGTGGGCAAGGGATGGCAGCCTTTGGGTGAGGATAGGGTCACCGATGAGATGTATAGCTCTCTTCTGAATGAAGTCCAGGATAGCGAGTGTAGAAACGGCAGCTGCACCCCATATGTGGGAGCAGTATTCGAGATTTGGCCTTATTTGTGAAGTATATGAGGCATAGATATTAGCTGGTGAAAAGTATTTGCTAGCCCGGAAGAGGAAACCTTACTTCTTAGCATGCGCTTCTGCAATTGATGTGACAGGTTGGTGCCAATTGAGATTTCCATCCACAGAAATGCCAACAAGTAAAAAGGACTCATTACTTTGAATAACTTGGTTGTTCATTGTGATAGGTCTGGGGCTGGTGTATCTCTTGCGAGATAGAAAGCAAGACTGAAATTTGGTGGGGTTGATTTGTACAAGATTTCTACTTCCCCAGTCTAATATTTTTTGGAGATCCACGTAGCCAGAACCCTCCATGAGTCTGCGATCCTTATCTAATTGAGCTAAAGATACAGGCTTAGAATATTTTATATTTGATTGGAGGTTGCTGTCGTCGGCGTAACCGTGAACTGGGTTGGATGTGCTAGAGAGGAGGTCATTGATGTGGAGAAGAAACAAAGTAGGGGCTAAAGCTGAACCTTGAGGAACTCCCGCATTAATTGGATACAGTTTAGAGGAATGGCCATCCACAACAACAGAAATGCTCCTGTTGGAGAGGAAATTTGCTGTCCAGGTACAAAGTTTTGATGGTAGGCCATAGGCCGGAAGTTTATTAAGCAGCGCTGCGTGCCAGACCTGGTCGAGTGCTTTGGATATGTCTAGAGCAACAATCTGGGATTCACCGTGTAATTCCATAGACTTGTTCCAAGAATGGGTGACAAAGGAAAGGAGGTCGGCAGTTGATCTGTGCTGACGGAATCTATACTGCCTGTCGTGGATTAGACTGTGTTTTTCAAGAAATTTTAGCAATTCGGTGTTTATATAGTCCAAGTTAGAATTTATTTAAAACTTAATTTATTATACGTGCCTGGCTCACGGGTTATACAGGGTAGCAGAAGAAATTAGACAGCATTTTCATTTAGTCAATGAAGTTATCAATAATATGAAAAAAGTGTTCGTCGAAGCTCCTTTAAGAGTTCAAAGGCATAGAGAAGTTCTACCTGGGGTACCATTACCTCTTAGACATGTAATTACGCGATGGGGAACCTGGATTGACAATGCCTTGTGTTATTTTGAACATTTCAGAGAAATCACGGAGGTAATGCTTGAATATTTTCAGATAAAGCAGGTGCGCCAGTGAAACAAGCAAACATTATTTTAAAGGACTCCAAATTGAACCATCAATTATGTTTTATAAACAGTTATTATCAAATAGTTACAGAAACTATAAAAAAAATTCAACAGCAAAATGTTTTGCTAACTGAATCAGTTAAATTAATAGAACATTTCGAAGAAACTATTGATAAAGCAAATGGGCCTGTTGCAAAACAAATTACAAAAATCTCAGAAACACTCACAAAAAATGAGGGTTTTACCAAGTTAACGCAGATTGCAAAAGCTCTCGCTGAAGACAAGTTGCCTATTTATAATATGTGACCTCGGGAGTGGCACTATTGTCTTCAGAGGTGACTTCTACACTGCTGACTCAGCTTCTTACGCTTTATGGTGTAGTTTCCCAGGATGCCTTCTGATCTGCTGACTCTGAAGTCTGCATACTTGGGTTGCTACATTGTTGTGATAATAGACCGTTGTTATGGGTCCATCTATCTCGCGATTAGAATTGTGACTGAAGACTGGATCGTCAATACTAACAAGTTTAGAAACGCTGCATTAATACATTTAGTCTATTTGTAACTATGTCATTTTTCAGCAAAGATCATATAATATCTTATTAATAATATTTTCGATGATTTTTACTACCTTTGAAAGTAAGCCTATAGGTCTATAATTGTGTCTTTAGTTTCTGTTACCCAAAAACCCGTATTTGCGCAACTTAACGCTTTTCAGGAAAACACAAGTTTATTTTTTGCGATTAAAATTTTAAGGCATAATGTCTAAGTACACTTCGAGAACCCAAATCACCACAACACATTTTAAAAGACCTGACGATCGTTTCACTAACCAAGTTAACGTCATTAGAGGATGAAACATTCCAGATACTTGAAAAACTAACTAATCAACTTATATACCGGATTTCAGGTAAAGAGATCGAACTAAGATGGGACACTAGTCGTAGGCAAATTCCACAGTGTATTGTATTTTTTATCGCCGGACAAGGTCTTTGCGCCATCCCTACTGCTTTATCTGAAAAGTGTCCATCTGTAACAGTTTTGAGAAGGTTCAACGACAGCGAAATTAACAACGATTCCTTTGGCGGCAATAACTGTATACTTATGTTATCGGTAAAACGTGTCGAAAACGTGGGAATTTTATTTAACAAAGCAATCGATCAGGCGACTCGTAATTGGCGCTGGTGAAGTGTTCATACACTTTTTTGTTGTAACTATATTTCGCAATATATACGCTTTCGAACCCATTTAGCTGTCCTGGTTTTCTAACATTTTTTATTAATTTCAGATTATCTTTATCAACGTGATGATTATTATCCCAAATATGCCGGGCGACGGAAGACTTATCTACAGTACCGTAACGTAATTGGGATATGTGTACTTTGAATCTAATTCCAATCGATCTTTTTGTTTGTCCGACGTATTTAAGATTACAATCTTTACAACTTATTTCATAAATTCCCGACATTTTGTCTGCGCTATCCTTGTCTTTTGGGTTACCTAGCAAGTTTTTTAAGGTATTTGTTGTTGAAAATGTTAGCTGTAAGTTGACTTTTTAAAAAATGCTGTCTAGACTCCTCGTGATTCTAGGTTCAAATGGTAAGCAAACAAAGTTTTTTTCCGATTTTTTTCTTCTGAACGTCGTTGATTCCGTCACCATTTTCTTTGTTTTCTGTTTGTTGATTAATTTTTTCACTAGGCAAACAGTGTATACGTTATATTTGGCCACGTTCTTAATATAATTTAATTCTTTGGTAAATCGACTTTTGTTTAAAGGAAAATTAATTAACCGATTTACTAAAAAATTCAGACTGGCCATTTTTTGTGCGTACGCATGATGTGATTCGCTCGGGATGTAGCTTAAGGTAGTGGTTTCTTTTCTATAGACATCGAATTCTAAAGTGTCTTTATTCTTGATAACTAGTACATCTAGAAAGGGTAGTTTATAATTAATTTTTAATTCGTGGGTAAATTTTATAAAATCAAATTTATTGTTTAATTTGGCAATAAAATCTTCTATTCTGCAAATGTTTGCGTTAAACACCGCAAAAATATCATCCACGTAACGACACTACACTCTAGGAAAATAACCACTTTCACTTTCAAGATCTGTTTCAAATCTGCTCATGAAAAGGTCTGCAATAAATGGCGATAGCGGATTGCCCATTGCCGTGCCTTGTGTTTGTTGAAAAAATTCATTGTTGAATTGAAAAATATTTTGTTTGATGCAAAGGTTTGTTAAAGTTAAATACTCTTTGCAGACATTTTCATTTATGTTATTCATTTTTAGCGACTGCTCTAAATATGTTAAAGTTTGCTCCGTGGGAACGCTAGAAATCAATGAGATTACATCGAATGAAATTAAAACCTCGCCTTCAGTCAATTTAACCTCTTTGATCTTATTAATAAATGCAAGTGAATTTGTTACTGAAAAACTTTTCTGTTTTACAGACAAGCCGTTAAACTCATCTGTCAGCCACTTAGCTAAATTATAAGTCGGGGAATCTATATGCGAAACAATAGGTCTAATTGAATTTCCCGGTTTATGAATTTTTGGGAGACTATACTTCTTGGGAACTTTCGGATTAGAAACTTGTAACTTTCTTCCTAAGTCTTTTGATATGAGATTGTGAAAACTTTTTAGACTATTTTTAACGTCCGAAATCATTTTTGGTAGCGGGTTTTTATTTAGTTTTTTATACGGTCCCGTCATTATGACGCTAACTTGGTTAGTGAAACGATTGTGGTGATTTTGATTCTCTAAGTGTACTTATCAGTGCTCATCACAGGTTTCAATCTTCACATAATGTCTAACTGAAATTATGGAATTTCTTTGAGTGGTCACTAAATTTTCGTATATACTGGACTTCTTTAATCTTAATTACCTACAAAGATACTACTTTCCAATCTATGCAACGCAGATATCCGCGTGTTTTGTCTTTTACGTGACGAGAAAAGAACATTGTTAAAAATCAACCGTACATCCCTACAAAAACTAGAACTGAGTATATGATCTGCTTTTTGCACGGTGGAGACAAACTTAAGCTTAAAATCGATCTATGTATAGAAATACCTAAAGAGCTGCCTGCTGCGGCGTCACATTTCCCGTATGTAAACACGGATCTCTGACACTTTAACGAATTCTTTTCGATATTGACACAGCCCTACGGGCATCCGACGAATTTTTGACGCTTTTAAAATTGTTTTCCAAAGCCACAGAAATCCTTTGCCGATTCCTGTGTAAACCAGACTCAAGTAAATTAGCTCATCTTGTCAAAAAGTTCGTTGACGACTTTTTATTATATCAATTTCATTTAATTTACAGGTAAGCTGCTTATCACTGTTAACTTAGCAAGGAGAATTTAAAAATTCGGGACGCAGCAAGTGCGCTTTAGTAGCCAGTTTTCATAAGAATTGTACACTATTATTAGACGGCATATTAGTAAAGTTAATACTTTAAATTTACACAGACTTTGAAGATCAATTTTAGAAGTTCTAGTACGCGCACATTGAAAGAATTCTTTCTAAAGTGTTACCATCCATATCTCTCTATTACCTTTTGAGAAAAATGGCCAAAACTCAATTTTATACAGAGCTAAAGAACTAAATTTTCCTAGTGATAGTGTAAGCCTCTTTAAAAGAAACTTGTACTACAAATTTCATAAAAGTTAAACAGACGATTTCCAGAAGGAAACTTAATTCATATTTAGAAAACTAAAGTATCTGCCAAATTATAAACGTAACAGTTATTTTTCCTGATTAATAGCCAATATGATTTCGTTTAAGTCAACCTAATCAAACCGGTTTTTTCAATACCAACAATCACGAAATTATAATTTTAGACTCAAAGGTGACAACTTTATTTAGGCGTTTTAAATAAAAATTAGATCTTGTTTAAAACGTCTGAAATCTGTGTACTATTGTTTCTCAAAATGTCAAAATAAAACATAAAAAACATACATTCATAGAGCTGGATTCGATCGCGTAACCTTCTGCTTAGGAGGCAAGCGGGTAGCCTCCTGCGCCATCTCGGTATACCTCAACTAACGTTTTATTTGCGTAATACTTTAGATCGGCTTCATGCTCGGGATATTATATTGAAAGTATGGGTAACAATTAATTACAGAATAAGTAGAATTACCATTGAAACACATCCCACGACTGTTTCGGTCCTATATGACGTCTTATGTTTAAGTTTAAAGATAAGAGAAACTATTTTAGAATCATTTTTATAGAGACTTAGCTTGATTTTGTTTAAATGTCTGCTATATGATGCGATAGTATAATATATCTATAGTGCGCTAAAAGTGTATTTGGGTCCGTTAGTAGACCTACAAATATGGTGTATTTTAATAGTTGATTGAATCACCCAGTTAAATAACAATCACGTGGCTAATTCTTAATTTCGTGCCATCTGTCATTTTTCATAATTGCGGCCGAGATTTCACGATTGTTCGTTCGGGTAGTATGTTTACTGTCTGGCATATATTTAGTTTGGTTACCGTTGATGTATGATCTATACCTGTTGTATGAATTAATCTACGCATGGCAGTTAACTACTCTGTCTGTCAGGCATTGGACTTTACCCACTAAGTCGCTTTAACGCATGTCTTTGAGATTTAATTTTTAATTTGAAGAAAACTCTAAATATTGTGTACCAAGTGACTTAGAATTCACAACATAGGTTTATTTGCACTATTTCTAGCCACATGTAAAGGCTCATTCCAGTTACTCTGATACTTACACAAATATAGCGTTTTCAAAAAGTTTTCCCCGATTTTCCACCGGAAAGACACACAAGATTTTTGCCAATTTTGATTTAAATCACTTTATTCTAGGGACTCAAATTCGCGCTCATCTAAAGAAACTTTTTCAAAAACTTTTCTTCGTGACCTCTCTATTAGCGAAATTTTTTTAATGGAAATTCGCTAATAAAAATTAAAAGCATACAATAGGTACCTTTATTCTAAGATTCTAAGGTATTAGCGGCAGCGGAGGCGATTTCGAGGTTATCTTCTCCTTCTTTGTTTGTGACGCCTGCTGTCAGTTGGAAAAATAACATGACAAATAGGTGATTAGTGTTGTCAGATTTAAATATGAGACCAAGATGGCTTTTAAATACCCTTAAGAATGTGAAAGTTAATATTTATACATAATAAAACGTAGTTCTGGATTTCCTTTAAACAAATTGAATCACTTTCATTAAAATTTGTATTCATTACTGTATATTTTTCTGATATCTTTAGTTGTTTGTCTTGAGAGTTTTGGCAAATGGCAACCCCGCTGATTGTTTATTGTGACATATTTTTGTAGCCTGTTCATTTTAAGGTTGATTTGTAGCATTTATTTGCCATAGCAGCGTAACCCTGATATTTCTGTCTGACCTTGCCTAACATTATAGGCATCCATTCAGAGGTAATTTAAGGTTATATCGTAAATTATTTATTTTTCATTTGGTTAACTCAAAATTTACGGAACCGATTAAGTTAAAATTTGGTACAGAGGATCACTTATATGATATGCGTGTAAAGTTCTAGTTTCATACTTCTAGCAATTTAAAAAATATTGCGTTTTCAAACAGTTTTTCGCATTTTTTTCTAAAAATATTTGAGTGTTAAAACTCTCTAACAAACTTGTCCAAGCTATTAAAAAAATGAAGGGATTACCAAATTTGGTTTCGATTGGTGAAGTATTTTTTGAGTTATCAGTTGGATACATGTATATATATATATATATATATATATATATATATATATATATATATATATATATATATATATTTATATATATATATATATATATATATATATATATATATATATATATATATATATATATATATATATATATATATATATATATATATATATATATATATATATATATATATATATATATATATATATATATATAGGGTGGCGCATTAAAAACGAAACAGACCGATGTGCGTCCAGAGATTTTTTTTAAGAAACGCTGAAATACGTCAATCTTAATATTGAGGGGGACATGTTTTGACATAATCAACCCCTTAAGGGCGGGGATAACAACCCTTATATTTTAAATAGGGAACATGAGTCGAGTGTTACATCATTTAAAAGCTCTTTCTTTTTAAGAATTCAGCACCACTAATTTTTTTGGAAGTTTGATCAACTCGCTTAAAAATTATTCACAGTTAAAAATGCAAAAACACATTTCACTAATTCCGATAAGAAATGTGCTGATAGTCAATAATTTGTTGGTTTGTAAGCAAAAATGGACTATCAGAACATTTCTTATCGAAATGAGAGAAATGCGGTTTATTATTTCAGTTTATCGGTCGGTTTGATACTTGATAGTACTACCGAAAATTAATTTCACAATGGTGCATTCTCTAGAAGAAAGAGTTCAAATATTTACTCTTTTTTTCAAAAACGATGACTGTGTCAACCGTACCGCAAATTTGTTTAATGAACGACATCCGAATAGAAATGTTAACAGGAAATACATTTTGGAGTTAGTTGCACGTTTCGACAAAGTGGTTCAGCCAACAAAAAAACGGGATCCTGAACGTGAATTTCCAGTTAGAAATGAAACTACTGAGATTGAAGTTTTAGGACAAATTGCTGCAGACCCAACTTTGAGCACGAGAAAATTGGCCACTGTTTCAAACATAAAAATAGGAACTATTCAGCGAATATTGAAGCATCATAAATTTCACCCGTATAAAATTCATCTTGTACAACAACTGAATGAAGATTATTTTGATCGGCGGCTGGAATTTTGTGAAGTTATGACTGCACGAATATCTGATAACGGGAACTTTGTGTTCAATATCTGTTTTTCAGACGAGACGTTTTTATTAAACTCTACAGTCAATCGCCATAATTGTCGTTATTGGGCAGATAATTATCCAAGAAATTTTCACGAACTCCACACTCAAACTCCACAGAAATTTAATATCTGGATTGGCATTTTTGGAGACCGTTTAATCAGACCAATTAGTAGTTCAAGATGGAGCTTCTCCGCATTTTTCACAACGTGTTAGGGAGTTTTTAAACAGAGAGTTTCCAGGACAATGGGTTGGGTGTAGAGGTGCTATTGAGTGGCCCCCAAGATCACCGGATTTAACTCCTTTAGACTTCTCTCTATGGGGCCATTTAAAGAGTAGAATTTATGCAACAGAACCGGAGGCTTTGGAAGAATTAAGACGAAGCATTGTTGAAGAATGCCGTCTAATAACTCCACAAATGCTCCAGAATGTCAGAGCTAGTTTTGATAAAAAATTGTACTTTTGTATGGAAGCTGGTGGTCAACAATTTGAAAACTTACTTAACTGAATAAACATTTTTGAACGCTTGGTTTTGTTTTTTTAGTTTTTAGTTTAAAACTGAC
Source organism: Tillus elongatus (assembly GCA_964006375.1). Classification (NCBI taxonomy): domain Eukaryota; kingdom Metazoa; phylum Arthropoda; class Insecta; order Coleoptera; family Cleridae; genus Tillus; species Tillus elongatus. Next base: position 1,867,629 of record OZ023270.1, read on the forward strand.
TAATTAGTGCATTTCTTATTACAATGAATGAAATACGTTCTTGCAATTCCAACTGTGAATAATTTTTAAACGAGTTGTTAAAACTTTTAAAACAAATAGTGTGCTAAATTCAGAAAAGAAAGAGCTTTCAAATGATGTAACACTCGACCCATGTTCCCTATTTAAAATATAACGGTTGTTATCACCACCCTTAATGGGTTGATGTGACAAGGTTGAGTTTTATGTCAAAAGATGTCCCCCTCAATATTAAAATTGACGTGTTTTAGCGTTTTTTAAAAATAAAATTATCTGGACGCAAATGGGACTGTTTCGTTTTCAATGCGCAACCCTGTATATATATATATATATATATATATATATATATATATATATATATATATATATATATATATATATATATATATATATATATATATATATATATATATATATATAAACTTTTAACCTGACCTTGGATATGGGTTCCAGGGGCTCTAGTTTGTGCTTATTTGAAGAAATTTTCCGAAAGTCTCACCATCTTTCCTAATGAAAATTCACTGAAAGTGGCGAAAAAGACATCCTGTCCACGAAAACTTTACAACTGTTTAGCTTCATTTGTTATATTCATATTTCACGAACTGTCCAAATAATCGTTTGATAAAAAAGGCCACGTAGACACCTGTTTTGCATATTCCTACAATATTTCAGCTGTTAATCACCTCCGAATTGCACAAAACTTTATCGGTGGCACCATTCAACTTGCAAATCCCCGACAAAGTTTACCAAATGTACCGGAAACAATACAAGGTGTGTAATACATTAAAATTAATTGGTTTAATTTAGTAGGGACATCCAGACACGCTGCAACACTGGAAACTTTTATTTCCAGCCATCCAGACCGTAATATACGATTATGGGGGCGTTACTCACTGAATTTATACAACATTGTTTTACCAGCTCCAACTTATTTCTACCTTTTGTGGCCATAACTTGATAATACCGCGGTCTTAACCCACGTCCAAATTACCCCCAGCTCCATCTAGCGTTTAATATCATTTACCCATTCAAATGGGATACACCATGCCCACAGAATCTAACTGAAATCTCTTTCGCTCGCTCTTGTTTATACAAAAATAATCGCCCTCGGCGTTTAACTTAATTAGCAGAACAAATGACCAACATTCGGTTCGACAAAATAAAGAGTATTAAAAGATTATGCTTGGAGAGATGCTTCCCAGGAAAATCCGCTTGTATTTAGAAAATAACAGGTTGCCTAGGCAACAGATATGCGAGGAAATCAGCTTTTGTTAGGAGGAATTACTGCTGCATATAGGGTAGCTTAAATGGTTATGAATTAGCTCTATGGAAAAACATACTTAATTTAGAAATACAAAAAGAAATTTTATTTTCTGCTGCATGGATTGTGTTCGCAAATTTTCGTATAAAAAAATTCTTCAAATCAGCGCCAACTGTAGTTTCTGTTAGGAGTATCTCAATAATCGAACCGATTTTATGTCAGAAAGTTTTGGGTTTTCGGCCAAGCCCAATTAAGCTAACATACAATTTGCTTCGGTGACATTTCGGGTTCTACCGGAAGTGTCCAGCAACTTCGTTATTTTAAATACAGTATGCTACTTTTTAATATATTTTTAAATACTACTCGTAATACCAGGTAGACTTAGAAGCATACTTTGGATCTTAAATTAACTATTTTCTAAATATTTCGGTTTTTTCTTTCGAAAATTTTCCCAAAATCTTATATATTTTTTTTAATTTCAAAAACACACCACGAGGGCTTACAGCCTAAATACTATCGTACCGTGGGTGTCGACAAGGAGAAAAGAGGCAACTTGTTAATTCTGGACTTGAAGGTTTGGAGGTGCGGAGGAGAAGGTAAGGAATTCCACAACTTGGAAGTCCTCGGGACAAAAGAGCGGGCATAACATGATGTTTATGGATGAAAACTCCTCTGAGCAGTGCCCGTGCAGATATCTATAAAAGAGAGAGAGAGAGATAAAGAAATGGCAGCCTTTGTGTGAAGGTTGGCTCACCGATGAGACGTGTAGCTCTCTTCTGAATGGAGTCCAGGATAGCGAGTGTAGAAGCGGAGGCGGCACCCCAGATGTGGGAGCAGTATTCGAGGTTTGGCCTTATTTGTGAAGTATATAAGGTATAGAGATTAGCTGGTGAAAAGTATATGCTAGCCCTGAAGAGGAAACCTAATTTCTTAGCAGCCGCTTCTGCAATTGATGTGACATGTTGGTGCCAATTGAGATTTAGATCCACAGAAATGCCAACAAGTGAAAAGGACTCATTACTTTGCACAACTTGGTCGTTTATTGTGATGGGTCTAGGGCTGATGTATTTCTTATGAGAAAGGAAGCAAGACTGTGATTTGATGGGGTTGAATTGTACAAGATATCTACTTCCCCAGTGTAATATTTTTTGGAGATCCACGGAGATAGACCCCTTCATGAGTCTGCGATCTCATCTAATTGGGCTAAAGAGATAGGCTTAGAATATTGTATATTTGAGTGGAGGGTGCTGTCGTGCGCGTAACTGTGAACTGGGTTTGATGTGCTAGAGAGGAGGTCATTGATGTGGAGAAGCAACAAGGTAGGGGCTAAAGCAGAACCTTAAGGAACTCCTGCATTAATTGGATACAATTTAGAGGAATGGCCATCCACGACAACAGAATTGCTCCGGTTGGAGAGGAATCCTTTCTTGGGGACGGGTTGCACTCAAGCAGTTTAAAAGTTACTAGGGAATATGCCTCTATTGTAAGATGTCTAAAACAGACGAGTCAGGACAGGAGCAAGTTCTGGTGCGCATTTTTTAAAACAACTGCTGGAATCTCGTCAAGGCCAGAGGCTTTCCTGGTATTAAGAGAAGAGAGCATCTTTCGTACCTTTTCAGTTTTGAAAATGATATCCGTCATTCTATGCGCGACATTGGGAACTGTTGGTGGTTAAACATTTGGAGGTGGGTTGAGAGAATTACCCGCGAACAACAAGGCATAAAGTTCAGCCTTGTCCAGTGCGGTAGAAGCAATTTCATCCCCTGAGACAAGAGATGGGAACGTGCTCTTGCAAAAATTATTCCCAATAGATTTAGCAAGAGTCCAGAAGGGTCTGCTGCCGCTGGAGCTTAAAAGGACTTTATTTTTGATGTGGCTATTAAACGAGTTTTTTGCCTCAGAAAGAATGCGGACATAGCGGCTTCTTGCGCCGTTAAATGCTTGACGGTTTTCTTGATTGGGATTGTGTAGAAGCTTTTTGTGAGCTTTGTGCTCTTCAAGTCTGGCCTTGTCACAGCATTTAAAGAATCAGGGCTTTTGAGTGGCTGCAGAGGTTTTCTGTGTACGTAAAATTAATAATTCCATGCCAGCCTGGATAACTTTGGTGACATTTTGTGATATATCAGAGGGGTCATGATGAGAGAAGCAGACAGGCGCCCATGGAAATGAGGAAAAGTAATCTCGCATGTCGTCCCAGTTCGCGGAGTTGTAGTGCCAAACTAAACCTGGCTGTTATGACTGTGTGACCTCGGGTTGCATTGTGCAGGAAGCAGTGACCACGACGTGGTCTGAGCGACCCAGGGGGCGGTAAATGATATCTTATAGCAGTCAGGATTTGTAGTAAGAAGGAGATCCAAGGCATTTGAGCTATGTGTTGGGATGCGAGGAAAGTAAATAAGTTGCTGAACCATATTGGCTAAAGAATTGCTGACTGCAGAGGCCTCCGCTGCTCTTCCTTGTGGATCGGTTTTTGAAGATCCTAGCCATTCCTTATTATGGACATTGAAGTCACCAAGAATAGTGACCTCGGAGGAGGGATATTCAGAAATCCGATGGTCGGTTTTTTCAGAAAGGTAGTCAAAGAGCTGGACAAAGTTGTAAATGCAACAGATGAATTTAGTTGCAGCCCTGAGAGAGAGTTTCATCCATAGTATGTCTTTTCTTCCAGCTTCAAAATTGGGGAGTCTGGTGCAAGGTATATTGCTGCGGATGTACGCGCACACGTCTCCATGCAATCTAAAGGAAGTAAGGAGTTCATACCCCGGGAAATTAAGGTGATTAATGGCTGTTTTGGCACTGATTTAAGTTTCGGTGAGGAAGAGGAGTTGGGGCCTTTTAGCCTGGAGGAAATGGTGGTCGGAGTTCAGGTTAGGCCACATATATTCGAGAAGGATACCCTGCACACCCCTCTCCAGATCCGAATGGTGGGGTATTTTGCCTCCGGAATCTTTTGTACAAGGAGAAGCCATCATCACTTTTGTTTATAAGGGAAACAGACTCATACACCAGAACCGGAAACGTCCGTTGGGACTTCAACGGCCCCTTGATGTAAGGGGTGGTACCTGCTCGGGCGTGAAAAAAATCCTTTACTATCACGTAAAGGAAAATTCCACTATCACCTACCTAGTTGCACTTTATATCTGATAACTTAAAGGAAAAATTAACCAGAAGATTATTCTTTGCCAACAACACACCAGTATTTTACCTTAATCACACGTATTAAAGTTTTGACTTGCAACATACAGGGTGATTGAAATTGGCTTGGCAACTTGACAAAATTCACCTGGTCTAAACTTGCGTTTTTCAAATGGGACACCCGGTATTTTAATCACTACGTTAATTGGTATTTCGAATCTTTTTGATCTGCGTTAGCATTCTCTACACCTACATCTAACCGTTTAGGAGAGAAATACATATTTATTCGAATCAGGGTTGGAAACTTGGAACAATAGTAGTCTACCTACTTGCCCCTGCTCTGTGCCGCTTCTAATGCGAAACACCCTGTGTACATTTTTTGAAAGACAGAAATTAAGGAAATGTGAAACTATGAAATATTTGATTTATCTTCAAAATCAACAAATTCTCCTCCATTTAACTGGCCTTGTATATATTTTCGTATAAGCAAGCCCAACTCGCCATATATGTTAGTTTCAACTTCTATCAATGACCCTTGTGTAGGTTACCATCAGCCAAATGGCTACACACACCTGTAAACTCACGTTCAGATACTTAACAATTCAAGTATTGCACATTTATTTAGGTTAATTAATATAGGAAATGCAAAGAAATGTTTGTGAATCTAATAAAACATTAATAAAACAATTATAATTCCAATAAGATAAAAATAAAATGAATGAGAATACAGTTCTTTGATTTGCCAGAAAATTTTACAGCCAAACACAAAGATTCCGAGATGGATATTAAAAGTTACCCTACTGAAGTAACTTGAAATTTGGGTAAAATATTGATACTTGTACCTTTATAGAATACAACTAAATTGGACAGAATATGCCATAAAATCACACTCACTTGCACATACAAAAAACTACAACTGAAAGTCATTAATCAGACCTTTTGACCCTTCCCTTGTATGGTTGCTTTCTCCTCTGCTCCCAAGGACTTAATGTTGACTTCCAAAGATATTTCCATATCCCGATGTTCGACGTTTGTCACCAACAGCTTAGATATTCTGGTTGTGAAAGCATACTTGGACAACTTGGCAACTTGTTAATTCTGGACTTGAAGGTTTGGAGGTACGGAGGAGAAGGCAAAGAATTCCACAACTTGGAAGTCCTCGGGACAAAAGAGTGGGCATAACATGATGTTTTATGTCTGGTGACCTGGACAGTAAAAGGGTGCATTCGCTCTGTTCCCCTGGTAGATCTGTTGGGGGCAGCAGGTGGAGGAACTACGGAAGAAAGCTCCTCTGAGCAGTGCCCGTGCAGATATCTATAAAACAGAGAGAGGTCACCAACAGCACGTCGGTGGGGAAGAAATGGCAGCCTTTGTGTGAAGGTAGGGTCACCGTTGAAACGTGTAGCTCTCTTCTGAATGGAGTCCAGGATAGCGAGTGTAGAAGCGGCAGCAGCACCCCAGATATGGGAGCAGTATTCGAGGTTTGTCCTTATTTATGAAGTATGTAAGGTATAGAGATTAACTAGTGAAAAGTATTTGCGAGCCCGGAAGAGGAAACCTAATTTATTAGCAGACGCTTCTGCAATTGATGTGACATGTTGGTGCCAATTGAGATTTCGATCCACAGAAATGCCAACAAGTAAAAAGTCTGGACGCAGCAAGTACGTTATGGTAGTGAATTTTCATAAAAATGTTTTTTAAAGCAACTATGTCTTTTTTTAATGAAAGCAGCCATCAAATTTGCTTACCCATATGGTAGAAACAATGTGCCATATTTGATCAAAATAACTTTATTGTTTGACAATTTTTACGAACATGAACTTAAAATGTTTCCGGAAAAACTGGTCCAACGAAACTCTTCAAGTTATTTACCTACCTACCAAAATATAATTATTCACAAAAACTTTTCGACGAAATTTAAAAAATCAGAAAAATTTGCAAACAATTTTTCAAGGAAATCCGAAAACATTTTTTTATAATCACCAAAATTTCACAAAAAAAAAATATAAAAAATTATTTCTACCTAAGCAGAACAAAATTGCTGCGAAAACTAGCAAAATATTTTTTACACACAATTTTGCTAAAAGCATACATAAAATGCAAATTATATACCTAATCTGTAACTAAAATTGAAAGTAAAATAATTAATAATTTGTTTGCACGAAAATTCATTAAATTACTCCCATTAATGTAATTTATGTGTCAATGGAAATAACCTTTTCTGAACTATATTGGGTAATTGCAAAACCGTTGGACGATATTTGAAAACAAAACTTAGTTGAGGTGTAAAATCTACTTGATTGGTGGTAAACAGAAAATTGAATATTCGGCAACTAGGAGGGCAAAAAAACTGTTAGGTAGAACACGAACGAAGCAAAATCTATTAGGAAAATAAAAATTGTCGAATGCTATGAAGTTTAGAATAAAAGTACGACACAAAGCAGAAGACCATACAAATTTATAATATCTGTCAAGCTTACCTAGCTAAAGGAGTGAAAGCAACATTACAAGTCCATAAATCCAGATAAACAGTGAATTTAATTGAAGATCCAAGCAGCCGCCATAATAAAACCAAGGTAAAATCTGAAATTATCTAAAATATCAGTTCAATTGCAGTAAATTGTGGTCATCTAACCTTACAAAGTACAGAATCAGTCAAAAGAAGAGATGAATGAATTCTACCAATATATTATACATTTATGAATTAATGTGAATAAAAAAGTATCATAAGGAGTCAATAAAAGCCACTACAATCAACCCAAGTAAGAAAAGCATTTTACTTCTCCATTAAAGTTTGTCACTTAGCAACGAAAGTGCGAAATAAACGGTTCACATGACAGCGTCATTTTAAATGTATTTAAAATTTAAATTAAATATTTAAATACAATTAAATATTTAAAAGAACGAATACTCAGAAATTATTTTAAGTTCATAAATCTGTTATATTGTAACAAGATTTTTGATTTGTCAGAATTAAGATCATAGAAAAGGATCCGATTAAGTATTTAGTAGAGAAAAAACAATTTATTTGTTTCTATAAAATCTGTTACAATAACAATAAATTAAATTGATATTTTCACATCAAAATTTACAATATTCTAAACTCATTTCTCATTGACTAACAAAGTATATAGTTTAGGTAAAGAATGTTAGTACATAGATGTACAACAAAATCAATAGCTATTTGGAATTTGTGTGTATAAGAATTTTCATTTATGAACCTATTTAATTAAATTTCCCTGTAGAGAAAGTGACCAAAATATAGCTGAGGCAAAGAAAATCAGGTATATCGACGGTCGCAAAGAATAACATCGTATCTCGATTTTTGGCAATAATGAGTTAATACATGATTTCTATATAAAAATACCCTCTTTTTTTATTAAAAACACATTTGACGCATTTTTTTTGCTTAAATAACCACTTTTTGAAAACATTTGTTTTATCATATCTCATCCTGATACAAAATCGACCCAAATATTATCGTAACTGCAGTTACGATTGCACTGAATAACACTTAAAGTAAATAATTTTATCTTATCTAGAGTTGGTTAAAAGCTGCGACGAATAATAAGTTAAAATAGCATCATACGTCTACTTACGATAATATCAAGATCATTAAGATATACTGAATTATCGGTAGTATACATAAGATTTTACTATTTTCTTATAAGTAGATATTGTTTTATCGGAACTTCAGATACGATGTCATTACTAATACATTACCGTTCCTAATCCTTATGGGTACGAGTTACGATGTTACTACGCGTCAGATACGATACGATTACATCATACATTCTTTTTGAATGCTCTTTGTATAACTGATATTTGGATCAAAAGTGTCATGAAAAAGCTTGATAAAAATGATATTGGAATAGGCAGTCCAGACAATAGAGGGAAAATTTGTAGTAAAGATCCTAATGTAGAAAAATTAAGAAAATTTATAAGAGAACATATAGAGAGTCTTCCCACAACTGAGTCGCACTATATTCGGAAAGACTCAAAACGCCAATATCTACTAGTTGATATACAGCCTTTAGCGCAAGTGTATAGGTTGTATATTGAATGGGCAAAAGAGAAAAATATTCCAGTTGCCACATGCAGACAATACCGCTATGTTTTTGAACATTAATATAATATAGGGTTCTTTTTACCAAAAAAAGATCAGTGTGGTATGTGTGACAAGTACATATTGGCAGATGATAAGAAAAAGGCAGAATTGGAGGATGAAAGAAAAAAAACATCAGGAAAATAAACAAGCTGCAAGAAAATTAAAAGAAAACGACAAGGAACGGGCAAGAGAAGACAAATCATTAAACGTGGCATGTTATGATTTACAGAAGATATTAGTAACTCCCTACAAAGACGTCAATATTTTTTACTATAAATTAAAATATAGCACATACAATCAACTTTATTCGACATTGGTAATAATAAAGCCTATTGTTATGTGTGGCACGAAACAATTGCAAAAAGAGTGGCCAACGAGATTGGAAGCTTTGTTATATATAATAATAATATATATATATATATATATATATATATATATATATATATATATATATATATATATATATATATATATATATATATATATATATATATCCGTCTCACAACTCAAAAAATAATTAACCGATTTCGATGAAACTTGGCAAGTGCCTTTATTTTATTAATGGCTTGGATATGTTTGTTATCTAGAAAAATCAGACGGGGTTTCCCGGGAAAATTTTGAGTTTTCTTTCGAAAAAAATTTTTTCTCCGAAAGTAACAAAGATGTTTTAATGAAACTAACTATATATGTTGCCTCAGGAGATATCTTACTACGTATTAAAATTCAACTTTCTAAGTTTAGAGAAAATTGAGTTACTCAAATTTTAAGTTTTATTTTCAAAAAAAATTTTTTCTCCGAAAATTACAAAGTTGGTTCAACGAAATTTTGTGCATATCTTGCCTTGGGAAAGACCTTACTACGTATTAAAATTAAACTCTCTAAGTTTATAGAAAATTGAGTTATTTAAATTTGAAGCATTTAATAAAAATTCACTACCATAACGCACTTGCTGCGTCCCGAGTTTTTTTTATTTACTTATTTCGTTATGCATAGGTATTGATCATAAATTAATTATAATTCATTATAAAAATATTTAACATTTTTTTCGTTATTGTTTTTTTAATCAATGAAAAGTCATTTTAATGTCAAAAAACTTTTTGGGAACCTTTTTAGCAGTGCTTAAATCTATTAACGCATTTGTAACCTGACTAAATAATAATTATTTTTATTTACTCATTTTCTCTATATATTGTATCTATACTTATACTTAGACTTATACTTTATTGGCTGAAATTACACAATACGTCTATACAGTAAGTCCATTTTGACTTGTGTTGTATACAGTGACATAATTTAAACAATTTATTCTAAAAATACTTGACACTGCATTATCCAAATATGACATACTTCGATAAGATAAGATATTAGCTACTTTAAAAATAGCAAACAGTTACATCGTATCTTAAGATAAGATATTAGATATTTTATAAGTCTCAAATAGTTACTTTGTATCTTTTTCAAGTTACATTTTTAAAACTCTTGATTATATTTGAACTATATAATGTGTACGATATGATACTTACAAATCACCCTAAGGTTGTGGCCAAATTACAAGCTTTAATTTTAAAAATCCGTCTTATTATGAATAAAAAACCTTAAAAACTTTGTACTCGTTTTCTGCAAAATGGCAATTTTTGAGATACGATGTTATTCTTTGCGAGCGTCTATATGTATATATATATATATATATATATATATATATATATATATATATATATATATATATATATATATATATATATATATATATATATATATATATATATATATATATATGGGAAATGACCTTGGTTATGTGCTCTAGGGGGCTAGTTCGCGCCCATTTGAAATGTTGTCAAAATCGAGATCTACGAAGAATTACTAAAAAGTCTGGACGCAGCAAGTGCGTTATGGTAGTGAATTTTCATAAAAATGTTTTTAATGCAAATATGTGTGTTTTCTTTTTAAGAAAGCAGGCATCAATTTTGGTTACCAGTATAACCTATATAGTAAAAACAATGTGCCATGTTTCATAAAAATAACTTTATTGTGTGAAAATGTACCAAGATTTCCAAAAGTAGACTTAAAGTGTTCCAGAAAAACTCGTTTCTTGGTCAACCTTATAGGTTGAAGAATTACTAAAAAGTCTGGACGCAGCAAGTGCGTTATGGTAGTGAATTTTCATAAAAATGTTTTTAATGCAAATATGTGTGTTTTTTTTTAAGAAAGCAGGCATCAATTTTGGTTACCAGTATAACCTATATAGTAAAAACAATGTGCCATGTTTCATAAAAATAACTTTATTGTGTGAAAATGTACCAAGATTTCCAAAAGTAGACTTAAAGTGTTCCAGAAAAACTCGTTTCTTGGTCAACCTTATAGGTTGAAGAATTACTAAAAAGTCTGGACGCAGCAAGTGCGTTATGGTAGTGAATTTTCATAAAAATGTTTTTAATGCAAATATGTGTGTTTTTTTTAAGAAAGCAGGCATCAATTTTGGTTACCAGTATAACCTATATAGTAAAAACAATGTGCCATGTTTCATAAAAATAACTTTATTGTGTGAAAATGTACCAAGATTTCCAAAAGTAGACTTAAAGTGTTCCCAAAAAACTCGTTTCTTGGTCAACAGCAAATTGGGCTATTCAAATATGAAGCATTTGATCAAAGTTCGCTACCATAACGCACTTGCTGCATCCAGAATTTCTTTTCTTACAAACATGCATTATATTTCGATGGAAAATGCAATAACATAAGGCGTGTTTGATTAAAAAAAAAAGAAAATTTGTATCACCAATGACTTATGGGCCATCCTGTGATTGTAGAAATATTTTTTAAGATGTAGCTCAAGACACCCTATAATTAATATATACAAATTTTTTTCAAATCTTGTATAATAACGGATATATTGAGCTTTATTGATTTTTTACGAAAATTCGACAAAAATTATATACCATTAAACGATAAACTCTATAGCTAAGGCTACTGTCAAGCATCAGGGAAAGCGTCTATTTCAAATTAATTTTCTGGAAACATTTTAGTAAAATGAAGGACAATGACGGTCGAAACTAAGACTTCAGTGTTTGTAAAACATCCTTCTTGAGACATTTGATTTCCATAGCCCGTATTAGTTTCAAGTTATTTGCCAAAATGTTGCCGATTTTGACGTTTTAAGTCGCAACTTTGACGTTTTGAGGAAAACCCCAATTTATTTTTCTTTAAATGCCTATAACTTTTTTGTCTTTTGACATATAGAGCTAAATTTTGGTAGGTAACTTACATATAAGGACATAAACCCGCGTACCAAATTTAATTGCACTTACTTTGTTAATTCGGGAGATATAATTTTTTTTCGAAAGAAAACACAAAATCTTCCGGGAAAACCTGGGCAGATTTTCCTAGCTAACGAACTTGTCCAAGCCATTTGCAAAAGGAATTTATTCACCAAATTTAATCAAAATCGGCCCATTATTTTTTGAGTTATCGGTGTGATACATATATATACATATATATATAAATATATATATATATATATATATATATATATATATATATATATATATATATATATATATATATATATTTATATATATATATATATATATATATATATATATATATATATATATATATATATATATATATATATATATATATATATATATATATGTTTATATATATATATATATATATATATATATATATATATATATAAACATATAAAAATTCAAACTGACCCCGGATATGTGTTCTGGGGGGCCTAATTAGCGCTCATTTGAAGAAATTTTTTCAAAATTCAAAAGTCGAGATCTCCTCATTAGTGAATTTTTTTAAGAAAATTCACTAAAAGGACTCATTACTTTGAATAACTTGGTTGTTCATTGTTATGTATGTGATTTAGACTCCATTCCTTCTTGAGTCTTCTGAGTTTACTCACTATGAATTATTTTCGAATATGATGCCCCAAATGAATAGTTCTCATGTGATGAATATCTTCAACTAGACTATATTTGATATCGCCTCATGACCTCTAGTGCATGCTATTGGAGGAAACTTGGTCACCTACTAACATTATTTACTAGGAAAATGCAATCTATATAATCCCCTGAAAATTTTCAATTACAGGAAATAATTAATATTCTCTGTCAGTGCGAACTTGCCCATTTTATCAGGTCGTGTAAAAAATCTCATATCCAGTTATTTTCGTTGTGCAAAGCGCAGACATTAGAGCAGAGTATGGCGGCGTTGTAACGTCAAAGCTTCTGTTAACCATTAATCAAGTTCTTTGTCCACGTTATGTTACATAATTCAATTTTACTTGATATTATGAAATATGAATCTCATAGATGAAACAAAATGCTATTTAGTTTCTCATTTTATCCTGTCAGAGGTTATTATGTACATGAAGCGATATATTTATAGTCTCGTGTTTCTAGATCTGCATATGCTTTTATTTGTTTTCACTGTCTGTTAAATCTTGTGCTCCGAATGGTGCCTTGTTTTATAAGCAGTTGCCGCTCGTGCCTTAGTGCATTGGGGATGCGCAAGAAAAAAAGTTCGGGATGCAGCAAGTGCGTTATGGCAGTGAATTTTTATTAAATGCTTCAAATTTGAATAACTCCAGTTTCTACGAACATAGACGGTTCAATTTTGGTGTATAGTAGGGTATTACCCAGGGCAACATATTCACCAAATTTGATCAAAATAACTTTGTAATTTTCGGAGAAAAAACAATTTTTCAAAAAAATATTTAAATTTTAATACCTTAATTTTCTAAAAATATAGATTGTTGAATATAAGTTTGTAGTAAGGTCCTTTACAAGGAAACATATCCACCGAATTTCATTAAAATAAATTTGTAATTTTCGGAGAAAACGATTTTTTTTAAACAAAACTCAAAATTTTATCGGAAAACCTTATCCGGTTTTCCTGACTAACGAACTCATCCAAGCCATTAATAAAAGAAAGGCAGGTTGGTGCCAATTGAGATTTCGATCCACAGAAATGCCAACAAGTGAAAAGGACTCATTACTTTGAATAACTTGGTTGTTCATTGTGATGGGTCTAGGGCTGGTGTATCTCTTATGAGAAAGAAAGCAAGACTGTGGTTTGGTGGGATTGAATTGTACAAGATTTCTACTTCCCCAGTCTAACATTTTTTGGAGATCCACGGAGACAGAACCCTCCATGAGTCTGCGATCTTCATCTAATTGGGCTAAAGAGACAGGCTTAGAATATTGTATATTTGAGTGGAGGATGCTGTCGTCCGCGTAACTGTGAACTGGGTTGAATGTACTAGAGAGGAGGTCATTGATGTGGAGAAGAAACAAAGTAGGGGCTAAAGCTCAACCTTGAGGAACTCCTGCATTAATTGGATACAGTTTAGAGGAATGGCCATCCACAACAACACAAATGTTGGAGAGGAAATTTACTGCCCAGGTACAAAGTTTTGGTGGTAGGCCATATACCTCAAGTTTGTTAAGCAGCGCTGCGTGCCAGACCGGGTCTAATGCTTTGGATATGTCTAGAGCAACAGTCTGGGATTCACCGTGTATTTCCATAGACTTGTTCCAAGAATGGGTGACAATGGAAAGAAGATCGGCAGTCGATCTGCGCTGACGGATGCCATACTGCCTGTCGTGGATTAGACTGTGTTTTTCAGGAAATTTTATTAATTCGGTGTTTATATACTTTTCCATCATTTTATAGACGACTGAAAGGAGAGAAATAGGCCTGTAGTTGCTAGTAAGCGCTTTGGATCCTTTCTTGAGGATAGGTTGTACTCTAGCAGTTTTCCAGTTACTAGGGAATATGCCTTTATTGTAAGATATCTGAAATAGACGAGGCAGGACAGGAGCAAGTTCTGGTGCGCATTTTTTGAGAACAACTGCTGGGATCTTGTCAAGGCCAGAGGCTTTCCTGGTATTAAGGGAAGAGAGCATTTTTCGTACCTTTTTAGTTTTGAAAATGATATCCGTCATTTTTTGCGCGACATTGGGGACTGCTGGTGGTTGAACATTTGGAAGTGGGTTGAGAGTAGAATTGTCGGCCAACAACGAAGCAAAAAGTTCATCCTTGCCCAGGGCGGTAGAAACAATTTCATCCCCTGAGACAAGAGGTGGGAACGTGCTTTTGCAGAAATTATTCCCAATATATCTAGCAAGAGTCCAGAAGGGTTTGCCTCCGTTGTCACAAGATTTAGAGAATGAGGGCTTTTGAGTGGCTGAAGATGTTTTCTGTGTACGTGGAATAAATAATTCCATGCCATCTTGGATAATTTCGGTGACGTTTTGTGAGATATCAGAGGGGTCAGGATGAGAGAAGCAGACAGACGCCCATGGAGATGAGGAAAAGTTATCCCGCATTTCGTCCCAGTTCGCGGGGTTGTAGTGCCAAATGATACGTGGGTATGATGACTGTGTGACCTCGGGTTGCATTGCGCAGGGAGCAGTGACCATGCCGTGGTCTGAGCGACCAAGGGGCGGTGACTGATATCTTATAGCATTCAGGTTTTGTAGCAAGAAGGAGATCCAAAGGATTTGAGCAGTGTGTTGCAAATGTTGGCTTGTTTGTTACCAATATACAAAAGCACGGGGGGAAAACATTTGTCAAATAAAAATAATAACTAGAAAACAACATTTTAATGGAAAAATTTTACAAGTATAAATTAAGGACTACTCGATTTAGTTATGTTGAAATAAAACATAAGGCTGATATAATAATGTATCAAATCACGGAAAATTGTGCACAAAAATAGTCACAACTAGTTAATTAAGAGTACAAAATGACCAACATTTTGTTAAGCACATAAGTTTAAGCGAGTTTCAAAAGAATAGTTAGCGTCTCGTAATACACTTAATAGAATAGAATAATAAATAATTTATACTACAACCAGACGGCTAATATTAAGGTGGACAATGAACTCTCAGAAGAAGTAAAAATACAACGTGGTGTAAGGCAAGGATGTGTACTATCGCCGCTATTATTTAATCTTTACTCGCAAGAAATCATTCAGAGAGCGCTGGAAGAAACAACAATAGGAGTAAAGGTCAATGGAATACCCATTAACATAATCCGGTATGCAGACGACACCATACTCATTGCTGAAACAATAGAAGATTTACAGAGCTTAGTAGATCAAGTAGTGACGAGTAGCGAGGAGAGCGGACTTACCTTAAATATCAAAAAGACCAAATTTATAACCATTACAAAATCTGTTCAGCAACAGGAAAACCTATGGATCAACGGGAACTAGTAGAGAAAGTCAGTAAGTACAGGTACCTGGGAACAACTGTCAATGAAAATAATGAGTACGCTGAAGAAATTAAATTAAGAACCGGAGAAGCCAGAACCATATTTAACAGAATGAGAAGCGTGTTATGCAGTAGATATCTTAACTTACAACTTAGAGTCAGAATATTGAGATGCTACGTTTTCTCGGTGTTGCTATATGGGAAGGAATCATGGACGTTAAAGAAAGATATAAGTGATCGACTGGAGGCATTTGAGATGTGGTCATATAGAAGGATCTTGAGGATAAGTTGGGTAGACATGGTAACAATTAGGCAGGTACTGGGAAGAATGGAAAAGAAAAAGAAATATTGAACACAATTAAAATAAGGAAGCTGCAATATGTGGGCCACGTGATGAGAGGAGAGAAATATGTATTGTTGCAGAATATTATGCAGGGAAAGATACGGGGAAAGAGCAGCAGAGGAAGAAGACGCATTTCTTGGCTAAATAAATTGAGAAAATAGTACAACTGTAGTTCCATTGAGTTGTTCAGAGCTGCAGCAACAAAAGTGAGAATAGCCATGATGATAGCCAACCTTCTAAGAGGAGACGGCGCTTGAAGAAGAAGAAGAATACACTTAAATTAATATGATCAAATACATCACGCAAACCGAAACGTAAAGCTTTCATAGTCCTTTGTATAACACACAACACACTTCTTAAGATATTTTCCCTAAATAACCTGCATTGGTTTCAGCATATTTGTCTAAAAATCGTCAATTTTGACGTCTTAAATCACAAGTTTGACGTTTTAGGGAGAAAAGCTATAATTAGAGCCCATTTTAAGATTTTGTGTAAAATTAGAAAGTAGAGATCTTCTCATTAGTGAATATTTTTTTTACGAAAATTAACTAAAACATATTTTTTGTAAGGGCCTGAAAACCAACGAAGTATTTTAATTTTGCTTTACTTGCTTATTCTAATTATATTAGGCATACTCTTTTGATGGTTTCACTCAACCTACCTTGTGAAATAAAATTAAGATTTATATAATTACAAAAGAAACCTTGTGTATCCAGCAAATTGAATAAAATATTTGGAAAATTAGATTTGTACAGAAAATACTTCTGACATAATAAGTGAGGCACAATCCAGGAAAATATAAATCCCCAACGAAACGACAAATGAGCTTCTAACGCCGGCTTTGATCTGACATGAATATAATATCATGTTCCTGCTCCCCCAGAATACCTCTTACATCTTTGTTGTCTCTCATCGATCAAAGAAATAATTCGGTTTGAGGTCAAACCTGACACAAAACATTCAATATTCTGCGTCTAATATTTTATTGCGTTTTTAGGGAATTCTCTTAAAAAGAAAAATCACTAATGAGGAGATGGCGACTTTTGAATTTTGAAAAAATTTCTTCAAATGAGTGCTAATTAGGCCCCTCAGAAAACATATCCGGGGTCATTTCAAATTTATATATATATATATATATATATATATATATATATATATATATATATATATATATATATATATATATATATATATATATATACAGGTGGCGCATTGAACACGAAACAGACCGATTTGACTCCAGATTAAAAAATTTCAAGAAACGCTGAAACACGTCAATTTTAATATTGAGGGGGATATGTTTTGACATAAAACTCAACTTTGTCACATCAACCCCTTAAGAGTGGTGTTAACAACCTTTATATTTTAAATAGGGAACATGGGTTGAGTGTTACATTATTTGAAAGCCCCTTCTTTTATTAATTCAGCAGACTAATTTTTTTTGAGTTTTATCAACTCGTTTAAAAATTAATAGCAGTTGGAATTGCAAGAACGTATTTAATTCATTGTGATAAGAAATGCACTAATTAGTCAATTTTTCGTTCAAAAAAATTAAAAAACAAAATCAAAGGTTCAAAAATGTTTATTCAGTTAAGTAGGTGTTCAAATTGTTGACCACCAGCTTCCATACAAAAGTACAAATTTTTTTCAAAACGACCTCTGACATTCTGGAGCATTTGTGGAGTTATTAGACGGCATTCTTCAACAATGCGTCGTCGTAATTCTTCTAGAGACTCCGGTTCTGTTGCATAAATTCTACTCTTTAAATGGCCCCATAGAAAAAAGTCTACATGAGTTAAATCCGGTGATCTAGGGGGCCATTCAATAGCACATCTACGCCCAATCTATTGCCCTGAAAACTCTCTGTTCAAAAAATCCCTAACACGTTGTGAAAATGCATAGGAGCTCCATCTTGTTGAAACACTAATTGATTTTCTTGATAGCGATAAACATTTTCAACAATGTCAATTAGTAGAGGGTAAACGATATCTTCTAGTAACTCCAAATACGTTTCGCCACTCAAATTGTCATCAAGAAAAATTGGTCCGATTAAACGGTCTCCAAAAATGCC
The DNA here is from genome assembly GCA_964006375.1 of Tillus elongatus. Lineage (NCBI taxonomy): Eukaryota > Metazoa > Arthropoda > Insecta > Coleoptera > Cleridae > Tillus > Tillus elongatus. Next base: position 1,885,794 of record OZ023270.1, read on the forward strand.
AGTCCAGACATTTAATTTCTGTGGAGTTTGAGTGTGGACTTTGTTAAAAATTCTTGGATTATTATCTGCCCAATAGCGACACTTATGACGATTGACTGTAGAGTTTAATAAAAACGTACACTCGTCTGAAAAACAGTTCCAGTTATCAGCTATTCGTGCAGTCATAACTTCACAAAACTCCAGCCGCCGATCAAAATCATCTTCATTCGGTTGTTGTACAAGATGAATTTTATACGGGTGAAATTTATGATGCTTCAATGTTCGCTGGATAGTTCTTCTTTTGATGTTTGAAACAGTGGCCAATTTTCTCGTGCTCAAAGTTGGGTCTAAAGCAATTTGTCCTGAAACTTCAATCTCAGTAGTCTCATTTCTAACCGAAAATTCACGTTCAGGATCTCGTTTTTTTGTTGGCTACTGAACCAGTTTGTCGAAACTTTGCAACTAACTCCAAAACGTATTTTCTGTTAACATGTCTGTTCGGATGTCGTTCATTAAACAAATTTGCGGTGCGGTGACACAGTCATCGTTTTTGAAAAAAAAAGAGTAATTATTTCAAGTCTTTCTTCTACAGAATACACCATTGTGAAATTAATTTTCGGTAGTACTATCAAGTATCAAACCGACCAAAAAACTGAAATAATAAACCGCATTTCTCTCATTCCGATAAGAAATGTTCTGGTAGTAAATTTTTTGTTTACAAACCAACAAAACATCGACTATCAGCACATTTTTTATCGTAATGAGTGTAATGCGGTTTTGCATCTTCAACTGCGAATAATTTTTAAACGAGTTGATAAAAGTTCCAAAAAAATTAGTGTGCTGAGTTCAGAAAAGAAAGAGCTTTCAAATGATGTAACACTCGACCCATGTTCCCTATTTAAAATATAAGGATTGTTATCACCACCCTTAAGGGGTTGATGTGACAAAGTTGAGTTTTATGTCAAAACATGTCCCCCTCAATATTAAAATTGAAAAATTGACGTGTTTCAGAGTTTCTTAAAAAAATCTCTGGACGCAAATTGGTCTGTTTCGTTTTCAATGCGCCATCCTATATATATATATATATATATATATATATATATATATATATATATATATATATATATATATATATATATATATATATATGTATATGTATATATATATATATATATATATATATATATATATATATATATATATATATATATATATATATATATATATATATATATATATATGTATATATATATATATATATATATATATATATATATATATATATATATATACATACATATACATATACATAAAATTTTTACGACGTAGGTTTTGGGTTCTAAAGGCCCAAATTCGAGCTTATCTGGAAAAAAAATTTGGAAAGCTTTTTATCGTGACCTCTTTATTCACGAATTTTTCTTATTGAAAAATTCGCTAACAAAGGACTTCAAGAACCCCGTCCGGCAATAATAATACATTACACAGAAAATGTACCTGCGATTTAAATTTCCCTCGCGGTACCGTTCTTTACCTAAGAACCAATATAAATAGATGGTTTTCATCCTCTGATGACGCTAACTTTGTTACTGAAACGATCATTGGGTCTTTCTTAGTTAGTTCTTAGGGCAGTATATGGTTGCGGCAGGTTGCCATTGGCACATTTTTCTGTGATTTTAAAAAATATTTCCGTGATATATCTGTTTGAACAATACTTAGTTGGGTAATACGAAATTCATATAAATTCATATAGATATGAATTGTTTGTTTTTTCAGATCACTATGTATTTCAATACATAAATTAATCATTCTGACAGGCACTGGATTACAAAAATTATTTGTTTTATTTTATATATGCGCACGCACACAAACATTTGTCTTGGATTGAAAATCTTAATTAATTTTGTTACTACTATTTTATTTACTTAATTTTATTGGGATAAGACTGGGATATAATCTTCATGCCTTGGGGTCGATCAAGACAACTTTAAAGACACACAAGAGGACCCTGGTAAGAATGGGAAGACATATGGAAAAACGATAGGACTCGAGATTCTTTTTTTATTATTTTAGGGGGTTTTAACACTCATCATTAGGTCTTTAAAAAGATGTGTTGTGGTGATTTGGGTTCTACAAGTGTATTTATCCAAATATAGTTTTTGCAAAACTAGCTCCAAAGAGTAATTTTGGTGTTATCCAGAGTTTAATTATTGTAGCAGACTGACAGTGATTTTGTCTAGGACACACGCTACCAGACGGAACAGTAAATTATAATTATTTATTTTATAAAATATCACTCTAATCTATTATAGGAACATCTAGTAGCACGATATGTTATCTCCTGTAGCAGGGGCGATATATTTCAGCAGATGGTGCATCAAATCATTGATGAAATTGTTTGTACAGTTCCATATATAACCGGGGCTTGTCTGAATAAATTGAATAGTGCAGATGACGATACGATTTGTCGCTGTATAATCCAAATAAATCTCCTTTTGCGGCTTCGAACACGCTCGTTGGTTGCGGATGATTGATTCGCCTTCCAGATTTGATGGTCCAGATACTTTGCCCGGCTCCAATCTGTACGATACTATAAGCATATCATTGTGAACTGAAGATAATTGAATTTATGTGACAATAAACTGAATGTATGGAAGGCTTTTGTGTTTCCCCTGGAAAATATACCAAAGGAAAACGGAACTGTGTCCCTGTCTTGTTATATTCTGTGTTGTATTCCGTTGTTTTTAGTGACTATTCATTGAGGAAGTTCACTAATAGAGAGGTATCGACGGTGAGACTTTCGGAAAATTGCTTCAAATGAGCACGAATTGGGACCACTGGAACCCATTTCCAGAGAAATTTTTTTTGTTTAAGAAACGCTGAAACACGTCAATTTTAATATTGAGGGGGACATGTTTCGACATAAAACGCAACTTTGTCACATCAACACCTTAAGGGTGGTGATAACAACCCTTATATTTTAAATAGGAGACATGGGTCGAGTGTTGCATCATTTGAAAGCTCTTTCTTTTCTGAATTCAGCTCACTATTTTTTTTGGAAGTGTTATCAACTTGTTTAAAAATTATTTACAGCTGAAGATGCAAGAACGTATTTCGCTCATTCCGATAAGAAATGTGCTGATAGTCAATGTTTTGTTGGTTTGTAAACATTCCGATCTACAGAAATGCCAACAAGTGAAAAGGGCAGATTACTTTGAATAACATGGTTGTTCATTGTGATGGGTCTAGGCTGGTGTATCTCTTTTGAGATATAAAGCAAGACTGAGATTTGGTAGCGTTGACTTGGACAAGATTTCTACTTCCCCAGTCTAATATTTTTGGAGATCCACATAGGCATAACACTCCATGAGTCTGCGATCCTCATCTAATTGAGCTAAAGAGACAGGCTTAGAATATTGTATATTTGAGTGGAGAGTGCTGTCGTCCACGTAACTGTGAACTGGGTTGGATGTGCTAGAGAGGAGGTCATTGATCTGGAGGAGAAGCAAAGTAGGGGCTAAAGCTGAGCCTTGAGGGACTCGTGTATTAATTGGATACAGTTTATAGAAATGGCCATCCACTACAACAGAAATGTTCCGGTTGGAGAAGAAATTTGCTGTCCAGGTACAGAGTTTTGGTGGTAGACCTTGGCCGGAAGTTTATTGAGCAGCGCCGCGTGCCAAGTCTGGTCGAATACTTTGGATATGTCTAGAGCGACAATCTGGGATTTACCGTGTACTTCCATAGACTTGTGACAAAGGAAAGGAGGTCGGCAGTTGATCTGCGCTGACGGAATCCATACTGCCTGTCCTGAATTAAACTGTCTTTTTCAGGAAATTTTAGTAATTCGGTGTTTATATACTTTTCCATCACTTTAGAGACAACTGAAAGGAGAGAAATAGGCCTGTGGTCGCTAGGAAGCGCTTTGGATCCTTACTTGAGGACGGATTCTACTCGAGCAGTTTTCCAGTTACTAGGGAATATGCCTCTATTGTAAGATGTCTGAAACAGACGAATCAGGTCAGGAGCAAGTTGTGGTGCGCATTTTTTGAGAACAATTGCTGGTATCTCGTCAAAGCCAGAGGCTTTCCTGGTATTAAGAGAAGAGAGCATATTTCGTACCTTTTTAATTTTGAAAATGATATCCGTCATTTTATGCGTGACATTGGGGACTGTTGGTGGTTGAACATTTGGAGGTGGGTTGAGAGTAGAATTGCCGGTGAACAACGAGACAAAAAGTTCAGCCTTGCCCAGGGCCGTAGAAACAATATCACCCCCTAAAACAAGAGTTGGAAACGTGCTCTTGCTGAAATTATTAATAGATTTAGCAAGGGTCCAGAAGGGTTTACTGCCTGTCTTACATTTCACAACTCTCATACTATGTTGTTAATACACTACGAAAGTTTTAGCCATAAAACTTAATATGCTCTCAATTGCCAGAGACTTACATGTCTAGCTCTATGTATAATAAACGATACTACTTGTAAAATTTATAAAAACTGCAGATTTGATTTTCTACAGTACATCATTGTTTTACATTCTCCGACTATCGCGTTTCATTTTACTAGAAATTCTCATTTTAATAAACTGCTATACTGTTCTTCAAGCAATAGAAACGTAATAAATTCAAAATTGCCTGTTATAAATTCAAGTTGTTTCGCCATAAAAATTCCAATACATCGAGTCGTCTAGGAAAAATGTACAAAATGTAGCAGACTTCTTCTGTGTCGTTTATGTTCTGGAACAGGACCACAGAATAAAACGTCATGACACGGCGGGATAGTATATTTCTGCGTTATTTATCACTAACAACAACTTTTGTGGTATCAATGCAGGAATGACACTTCGATATTGTGGGCATCGAAAGCAATATTCTCGTAGCACTAAAGTTTGTCATAAATAAATGTACATATCGAAGATCTTTTATTGTATTCTTTACTCTGTGGATGCCGTCACATTGTGCGACTGTATTTGCAGAGCAATTTATAAACAAAGTTGCATATATATATATATATATATATATATATATATATATATATATATATATATATATATATATATATATATATATATATATATATATATATATATATATAGTGTATCCCAAACTGGATGGGAATGTATTGCTATCTCCGTTACTATTATAGATAGAGCGACGGTTAAATTAGCAATGTTTTGTAGAATTTCATGCTCGTTCCAATTGTGACTTGTACTGTACCCTGCCTCTTTTGGTTTTCGAGTTATTTAAAAAAAAACAAAATTTGTCGATTTCTTTTATTTTCAATATCTACGTAGGCCTGATCTGACATGTCTAAGACTTGCACATTATCAAGACACTTTTTACAGAATAGCCTTTTTGTACTATTCTTAACTTTGGATTGTCATTTGTATTTGAGCTAGAGGTATCAAGGTTTGTTTTTATTATGGCAGCCATATTGGATTTTTTTGCTCATGTGATATCCTCTAAAAAGAGCTTGCCAATGATGTACAACATGCTTCAGAAATCTTGTAATTGCACTGACAGTTTTGAGAAAAACCGTTTTGAGGATAGTAGGCTATGAGATCCAATACCAGAAAACAAATGACGAAAAAAATTTCAAAAAGCTGTTAGCCATGGAGTCTAACAATAGACTTCTACCTTTAACATAATTTTCCGTTATAGTTCACTATAAAAAAATATTGTGATTTAATTTACAATACTTAATTAGGTAATAATGCTAGGTAATATTATGTGAAACAAGTTAATAACGAAACCCGGCAATAACAAATAGAAACTTAAACTCCAAAAAACAACACAATTAGAAACGGAACTCAACCAAAAGTAAATTAGAAACTTAAATATACACTAAATAGAAAATTGTTCAATATGGCCACCGTTTTGTTCAATGCACTTTATACGCCTTTTTGAAACATGCCTACAAACTCTGGTGAGGGTGTTTCGGTTAATATGATTTATAGCTTCCGTGATTCTGTTTCGTAATTCATTGATATTTTGTGATGGACCGAATTTATACACATCATTCTTCAGAGTACCCCAAAAATAAAAATCCATGGGTCTTATATCAGGACTTCAAGCACACCAATGAACCGGCTCTATGTTACAAATGACACGATCATTAAAATTTTGTTACAAAAATTCTTTGACGATCCTAGCATTGTGAGCTGGACAACCGTCTTGTTGGTACCAAATCTCGTCTAAATTATCATGAACTCTTCTAATTGTTGGTAAGATGTCAATTCTCAATAGATTAAGATACCTTTCCCCAGTTAAATTATTTTCTAAAAAGAACGGACCAACAATGAACTTACCTGAAATTTTTTAAAATTAACTGTCTAATCTAGAAATAAAAATAAGAGTTTTTTACGTAATAAGCCGCACCAAACACTAATGCCAACTCTGTCTTGCAATCGTTTTTCTTCCTTTAGATGGAGATTTTCATTTGCCCAATAATGCCTATTATGGCGATTATACATACCACAATTTGTAAATCTGGATTCATCAGCCCATATTATTTTCAAATGAAAGTTTTCATCTTGCTGACATTATCCTCGATACCATCTGCAGGATTGAAGTAGCTTACGGGACTCGTCAACATTTAAGTCGTCTACGATTGTAGGTTTGTATCGATGGCAATGACTTTTTTTAATACAAGGTGTACCGTACTTTTTGGAATGTCAATTTGTTCACCATAAAACCGAACAGATTGCGGAGGGTTCATGTTTGAAATCTGTAAGACAGCATTATTTCTTTCTTCAGTTCTAGGCATTGGTAGTTTCTTTGCGTCGAAGCTACCGTCGTTCAATAGATTGGTCACTATCCTGCGAAATATTTTGGTGTTTGAATGTCGTATTTCTGGGTAGTTGTTTTGATATGAATTTGCAGCTGCCCCAGTATTTCGGTTAGAACGAATATAACATTCCAACATGTCAAAATATACTTCATTACTGAACATATTAAATAATATTTAAAATAAACAGGAAACAAACTATTTAGTACAAAATTTTAAGCAACGTGTTAAATACACCTCAAAGTTGTTCAGATAATTAAGAATGACAGTATTCTTATTTTTTGCGATAGTGTTATATCCATAGCAACCTTTCCTCTCTTGTTTTTCAGTTGACTTACGTTTAAAAATCAAACAATTTTCAAAGGCGTTTTCGTAAATCATTAATCTGCTTTTTATTGAGTTCTGTTAATAAATTTAATTATTTACTAGGTTTACCTATTTAATTAAAATACAACATTTTTTTCGGTTAATGTTGTAATGTAAAATATCATTTGTAATAATGGACCGATTTATTGGTGTGCTCAAAGTTCCTTTTTTTTATCGTGTATCATTACGGAAAATTATATTAAAAGTAGAAGTCTATTGTTAGACTCCATAGCCCACTGCTTTTTGAAAACCCTTTTTTGTCATTTATTTCTGGTATTGGATTTCATAGCCTGCTACACCTTTTGCGACGTTTAAGTGAAAAAAATTATTGAATTTTTTGTCACCGATGCCGTATTTCTACACGTTGTGATGATGTGGAATTAATTTACCTGATCTGACCTGACCCTGAATATGGATTTTAGGATTCCCTTTTTTGGGCTCTTTGCGAAGAAATGTCAAAATTCAAAAGCCGCGGTTTCCTCTTAGAGAATGTTTTCTACGAAAATTCACTAAAATATAAAATTTATCGATCAAATTTTCCTGCGTGTAACTGGTCATACCAAAAATTAACAATCCACCCTTATTAAACTGTTATAACCAGGGCTCGGATTTATATGCAAAATTTTAGGCGAAATATGCGCATATAAATGCAGTAAATTTGAAAAAAATATGCACCAACTTGAACAAAATATGCACAAAAATATCGATATATGCAATGCATAAATAATCATAGTATGCCAATAAAACAAGCTTTTAAAGGTCTATGCTATTAATTTTATTCACAATCAATACCACATAGGACCCTAATTATATTATTAATTAATTATTCATTAATATTATTATTGAAATTGTTACTATTAACAGATATTATTAAGTGGCGCTCTAAATTATCTATTGTGAAAGATTGCCTTCTCTCAGTTAGTAAGTTTTTATACGAAGAAAAACTACGTCGACTGGGGTAATTGGAGCATATTTTAAGCTTGATAATATGGCAGGGTCTAGATTGTTTAAATCGTCTGAAAAATCTCCATCCAGAGCTTTTGGAATCTGCGTTAACTTAGTAAAACCCTCATTTTTGGTTAGTGATTCCAACAATGTTTTTGTAATTTGTTTTGCAACAGGCCTATTTGCTTTATCAATAGTTTCTTTGAAATGTTCTATTAATTTAACTGATTCAGTTAGAAAAACATTTTGCTGCTGAATTTTTTTAGTTTCTGTAACTATTTTATAATTACTGTTTGTAAAACTTAATTGCTGGCTCAATTTGGAGTCCTTTAAAATGATTTTTGCTTGTTTCACTGACGCACCTGCTTCATCTGCAAATTCAAACATTACCTCCGTGATTTCCCTAAAATGTTCAAAATAAAACAAGGCAACCTCGTTCCGAACTTCTCTATCTCTTTGAACACTTAAAGAAGCTTTGAACACTTTTTTTCATATTATTAAGACATTCATTGACTAAAGGAAATTGCTGTCTAATTTCTTCTGTTACCCTATTTAACCCGTGAACCAGGCACGTACAATGAATTAAATTGGGATAAAATATTTTAAGTGAATTCCAACTTTGACCATATATGAAGCAGCATCGGTAAGCAGTAATAAAACTTTATCAACTGCTACAGCATTTGGTAAAAACACGTTTGACAGACCCTCTTGAATAAATCTTGTTATAGTAATATTATTTGTTTTTTCTAATTCTTTGACTGCAATTAAATAAGGTCCAGATGAAGGAATTTCAGTTAAGGTGCCTGTCATTTAATTAGCAATATATCTACCACAAACATTTTGAGTTTCATCTACTACAGCGTAACAAATATTATTTTTTATAAGACTTTTTACTTCTAAAAAGTTTCTAAATAGCATTTTTCAATCATATTTTTTCTCAAAGTACTTTCATCTGGTATAGACTGTTTACAATATTTTTCCAAAAATGACTTGAAGACAGCGTTATTTAATTTATTCAGTGGAATATTAGAAGCAACCATTACCTTGCATAAGTCAAATTTAAAGGTATCCTCTTCTGCTTTCTTTGTTTGGTCTCCCAAACATTCGCGTATTGATACTTGGGATGTATTATTTGATTTTCGTTTTTTACAATTTCTTTGATGCAGAGGTGTCCTACAGTGTTGGTCTATGAGATATTTCCTTGCGCTTGAAATCTGTTCGAAAAGAAATCAATATTATTACAGGCATCTACATTTTTTCGAATAAATAGAAATTTAGTATTGTTTTTATACAATATCCGTGATTAAGTAATAAAAACAAAGAAGTATATTTTTAATTTGTATTCCAGTAAATTCTTAAGAACTGCAAGGTATTTTTTTACTACTTTATAAAAAAAAAAATTTCGATTGAATTTTATAGTTTTCGATTATAAAAATCATGTGTCGGAAAATCTGGCAAATAGATGCTGGGCTGATTAATGGCGAAGGTTAGAAAAACAAATAAAATAGATGCTTAAAATAAAAAGTAACTTACCACTTTTCCGCATGGTTTACAAAAAACGTTGTCACCATCTACAGAAAGCCCTGAGTGTGGCCGTATCCAGCTTGGCAATTTGGAGCACATTTTTTTACAGTATAAAATAATAAAAACAACCCTACACTAACACTGTCTGAAGATGAAGTAAATTCGTTGTGGGTGCAACTAAGCACAAGCAAACTAAATAAGAGAAACAAATTATTTTAATTCTAGACACTCCTGGCGTGTAAATAGATCAGCTGTAATGTCTTCTTAAGAGACGAATTAAGTTACCTGGCGGTCAGTCCTTTTAATACATTCTGCAGTTATTATTGGGAATTCCAGACACAGTTTTTATGATAAGCGAGCGTAAAACCCTAGTTCTTACGAATTCTAGATTTATACAATACCTGCAAATTGCATATTGCTATTTATTTCACGTTGATGTAAAGTACATAGAAAAGAGCGCCATTACCGACAATCCTTCAAATAATTTGTTTTTATACTCTCACCTACTAGCTACTAGTTTCATTTAGGTACAGCACGTACAAAGCTAGGGGGTGGTAAATTATAAGAACCCAGGGGTAGCTTACCCTCTCTAGCGCACTGCCTTATATCTGAGTGAAGCGCTCGAACTATACAATACCCGGAATTTGGAATCTCCTTTCCGCCAGCTACATTTGAACGGCCTATAAATTTACCTTAGCAGTTGCTTACATTGAAACAAGTATATGGCTTTTGTTATATACGAAAACCCCCAAAAATTGTAAAATATGCAAATAATGCAAAATATATGGAATTAATCAATTTAGGCAAAATACACTAAAATATGCAAAAAATATGCGAATTGCATATAATCCGAACCCTGGTAATAACTTAGATTAACTCAAAAAACGGGCAACTTGTATGACCCAGTTTAGAAGCTCATAAAAGAGCCTATTTAAAATACAGTTAACTAGAAACTTGCTTTGTTATTTTAATCAAATTTTACCGAAAGTGGGTTGTTTTTATGAATTTATTTCCCCGCTGTCAAATCTTATCATACACTTTTATAGACAGAATTTTTAAAACGCCATATCTAGTAGTGAAACGCCTGGCGTTTAATCAATAAAACTGTGGAGAATTAAGCTGACAACCATTAGTCGCCATCAAAAGCACTATAAAAAAAACTTACAAAAGGTCACGATAATAATTTCAGTCAGCTCCAATTGAAAATGATGACGTAGAAAATCTTATTGTCACTATTTCATAAAACCATTACGAAGCTTATTGTTGACTCTTCCATAACTGTCTCCATTCTCAACAAATATACTTAATTACCGGAATTTCTTGAAGAGAACTATCTCAAGAAGCTAAATGCAAGTGAATGCGATTGTGCAGCGTCTTACTCTCCTGAAGAATGGCAATCTACGCCACAAAATAATTGCCATTTTCTTTTATTCTGATATTCTGGTGTATTGTGCTGTCTGAAAAAAGATGCGCTTATCGTTGACGCTTCCGTGAGCTGATTACTTTGAATCAATTGTGGTAAAAGTGCATTGTAACATGCCAGCCATAGAATATCGGCGAATACAAATGGTACTTTACAAATTAACACTTTAGCTACTGGAGGTGGATTAGGTAAAATTTCCATAAAAAATATTTGACTTTTTGTGGTAATTAATGGTTTTATTGTTTTAAACTATTCCTAAGATAATAACAACAAAATTTGCAAAAAGAAAAAAACAGTGACCGTGTCCCGAAAAGGTACACACAGTATGTGAAAGGGAAAATATTAATTTAGAGGTTATTAACAGAGACGTCAAGATAAAAAGCTTTTGACAAAATTTCTTCAGATGAGCGAAAATTTGTGTCCCTAGAACCCAAAACCAAGGTCCGTGAAAATGTTTATATGTATATATATATATATATATATATATATATATATATATATATATATATATATATATATATATATATATATATATATATATATATATATATATATATATATATATATATATATATATATATATATATATATATATATACAGGCTGTTTCAAAAAACATGAACCATCGCTCGTTGGGAAATTCCTTACTAAAAAATAAGAAAAAAAGTACCTGTGCACATGGGCCCGGAAACGCATAGTTTCCAATATACAGGGAGTTGAATTTTAATATTTTTTTTATTTTTTATAAATAATTTCAAAACCACTGGATTGATTTTAATGAAACTTGGAACTTGAAAGTGTATTGTGAAAGTGCATATTTTCAAGTGAAAATCTACTTACAACTGCGTCAGTGGCGTGCGTACGGGGTAACTGTAAAAACTCATTTGGGGAAAAAATATGTGCGCCACAGTCTTTTTTCAATTTTGATACATCAGTTATGAAGCTTATTACATAATCCACAAAAGCTGCCTCTTGGTATTTTTTCGTTCAGGGTATCCCCTAGGAGATATGATTAATTTTATAAAAAGGGGCAAAATAACGATTCGTTGGAGTAATGAAAACAGTAATCGTAAAGTGCCATGAAACTATAATTTTTGACAGTTCTCTAAATTCTACAATCTTGAAGTGCTTTGTAGGCGTCAAAAGAGTTTTCGTGCTATTCTTTAAATTTTGATACGGTGCAGTATTTTCGTTTTTAGTTATTTGTTGTTCCTGAGCTGCTCATTAATATTATTTCCTCCTCTCAAGATGGTTTTCATTAAGTACACCTCAGCGGATTTGACTGATATGTTGTTAATTTATGGACAAACAAATCAAAATGCTAGACAAGCTGTGCGAGTTTATCAGGAAACTTATCCGCAAAGAAGAATTCCTGACAAAAATATTTTCCCACATATTGTAAGACATTTGAGAGAAACTGGTTCTTTAAAACCTTTAAAAGCTGACTCTGGACGCAGAAGATACCGCCGAACTGTACGAGTTGAAGAGGCAATATTAAATAAAGTTGAACGTGATCCTAGTACAAGTACGAGAATTATTGCCACCGAACTGGCTAATATTTCGGCATCATCAGTTCACAGAACTCTGAAGGATCAAAGTTAATATCCCTATCATTTTACACGTGTCCAGGAACTTCTACCTAGAGACTTTCAACCAAGGGTAATGTTTTGTCAGTGGTTCTTAAACAAACTTAGGCACGACCAACATTTTTCTAAACGTGTACTATTTACTGATGAGGCGTCATTTACGTGAAAAGGTATCGTAAATTTTCACAATTTAGATACATGGGCCGATGAAAACCCACACTCTCTAAGAGTTGCAAATTCGCAGTATCAATTTTCCATCAATATTTGGGCTGCTATTATTGAAAATCACATAATTGGTCCTGTTGTTCTACCGAATCGTCTTGACCATGAATCATATTTAAACTTTTTACAAAATGATTTGCCGTTGTTACTACCGCTTTTTATGAGAAATTGTACAATGTGGTTCCAGCATGATGGTGCTCCCGCACATTTTGCAGCAGTTGTAAGAACATATTTAGCCAACACATACGGTCACCGATGGATTGGTCGTGGAGGTCCGGTGTCATGGCCACCTCGATCTCCGGACCTGAATCCTCTCGATTTTTATTTGTGGGTCATTTAAAAGAAATAGTGTATAAAACACCAGTAAATACACGAGAAGAATTGTTGGGAAGAATAGAATATGCATTTGACAGCATTAGAGAAGATCAAAATATTTGCAGAAGAGTAAGAAGATCTTTGCACAGAAGGTTAAATAATTGTAACGACGCTAATGGTGGTCACTTTCAACATTTTCTTTAGCTTTGTTATTAAAGTCAATTGAGTAATGTACAAAAAACAAGAGTTTGGAAAAATCATGGTGTCTTTACGATTACTTTTTTATTTTTTATTTTTTATTTATAATTTTTTATCAATGTTTGTAATATTCATTTCAATGTTTATCACCAATAAGTTTTACGTAGGTTAGTTATTTGCACGTTTATTGCTGTAATGTTTACTGTATGTTTTGTTTTTCATATTCTTATGGTTGCAGTAAACATATATTATTATTATTATTATTATTACGCCGACTAATCGGTACTTTGCCCCTTTTTATAAAATTAATCATATCTCCTAGGGGATACCCTGAACGAAAAAATACCAGGAGGTAGCTTTTGTGGCTTATGTAATAATCTTCATAACTGATGCATCAAAATTGGAAAAAGACAGTGGCGCACATATTTTTCCCCAAATGAATTTTTACAGTTGCCCCGTACGCACGCCACTGACGCAGTTGTAAGCAGATTTTCACTTGAAAATATGCACTTTCATAATACACTTCCAAGTTCCAAGTTTCATGAAAATCAATCCAGTGGTTTTGAAATTATTTATAAAAAATTTAAAAAAAAATATTAAAATTCAACTCCCTGTATATTGGAAAGTATGCGTTTCCGGGCCCATGTGCACAGTAACTTTTTTTCTTATTTTTTAGTAAGGAATTGCCCCACGAGCGATGGTGCATGTTTTTTGAAACAGCCTGTATATATATATATATATATATATATATATATATATATATATATATATATATATATATATATATATATATATATATATATATATATATTGCTGAATCTCAACAATTCTGTGGTTTATTATTTATTTGCTTCCCTTATAACTTGTTTTCTTTCATCAAAAAGTGATTTGCGATATTTTGACGAAAAGTGGTAATTCGCAGAGTTGGACCTGTTATGGTTTGATAAGCAATATAGGCATTTAATACTGCTGTGTTAGCTAACAGTTCAATTGCCACCTTTCTGTACCGCTTCACTTGCTACCTTTCTATACCATTTCACACCACGGCGGACCGCCGATTAATAAGAGGTCCGTTAGTCTGATCCATTAATAAATTATTTTATTTTGTTGTATGCGATGATTGTGAAAGGTTTCTGAACCAAGCCTCGCTTAGTTTCAACCTCTGCTATTCTTGGCATTGAGTCTGTTGTGAGAAACAACATTTCTCTTTTGTCTCTCCATTTTCCAACTATAATTTTACTATTGCTTTGTTTTACAATTAGGCTACATTTTTAAAGATAACTAGCTTAGGGTTAAGTTTTCTGTTTTTAGTGAATTTTTATAAAAATATTCACTAATAGACAGGTATCGATGATGTGACTTTGCAAACAAATTTTCTAATGAGCGCGAACTAGTACCCCTAGAACCCATATCCGGAGTCAGTTTCGATTTATATATATATATATATATATATATATATATATATATATATATATATATATATATATATATATATATATATATATATATATATATTGATATGGTTACTAAAGGGGGCCACATATACATATATACACATACATAAACACATGTTACCACAAATTATACTAAACACAAACAACAACTTACCTTTGGTGTATGCAATGTTTTTGCACTGTAAGGCAGGGAGAAACTAAATTTTACAGATATATATGTGTTAAAAGAAGGCAAGGCAGGTGTAAATGTGTTGAACATTAGGAATGTATGACAAGTTTAATTAGATAGTTTAAGGTATTATTGTTTGCTAGCTGTTATGTAATTTAAGATGTTATTGTTTGTTAGAATTAAGGATATTGTTTGCTAAAAGTAAGAATGTCATGTAATCTAGATATAAGATACAAAGACTATAAAGCAATAGAATGTAAATAATGGACAATACAAACTGTATAAGTAGTTTTTAGGTAGCTTAAGATGTTCATGTTGAGTCAATGACTTATAATACGTCGTTGTGTTGAGTAGAATTAGGAAATTTATCGTGTTATTGTTGTTAGCTTTAAGAATAGTAAGATGTCAAAATTTGAGTGATAAATTCAGGAATGTCATGTCATAACCTAGATGTAAGTCAGCTGTTTTTTTTATATATTTAGGACAGACGTCAAACTGACACTAAAATTATAGTTAGGTTAATTATTCTGTCATTGACTAACAACAATGAGAAGTATGTATCCGAGGAGATGATGGATAAGGTTTATTGTGTTAAAATTTGTTAGGATATTGTATTTGAAGCAGGCATAAAGCAGTTTTTTGATTAGTTACGCTGATTACAAAGAAAAATAATAAACAGAGGGAAAAATTTTGATAAAATCATCACATTGAAAATTGTTATTAAAAATTGAGGGATGAGAAAATTTTGATTAAAATATAAGACGGGGAAATTTTGCTTAAAAGTTTTTATTAATTGAATTTTTTGTATTAGAAAGAGACTAAAAACAAACAAAAAATTGGAAAGAAGTTTAAAAACAGTAGGATTATCTCTAGGTTGGAGTGAACAATCGACTGAAGTCACGACACGGAAGTGCAGAAACAGGCCAGGAAATAAACTGTGAGTAAAGTTAATAAAACACTTACACTTATAGTGAGATACGTCCACAGTTTTGAAAGGGGTGATAAACAATTTACAAAAAACTTTCGTGAATCAGGAGAAAATACAGCGGGTTCATTTTAGCTAGTAATTAAAATATCGAGACGTTTACAGGGCCATCTCTTGGGCTCTAACCAACAGTAAGCAGCTTGTGAAGGTCTCGTATATTGACTGTACGCCATAATACAGTGTAGTAGAAATAACACTTATGCCAATAGGTGTCGTCTTGATCTAGGAAGTGCATGAAATTAAAGTATAAATACATATACAAGTCTTCGCTAATTTAAATAAATAGTATTGTTCAGTTTTTTTTTTCTTGTGAGGGGGTTTCCTATTGTTTCAAAGAATATATAAAAAAAAACAAAGCACTAAATTAAATAGTAAAAACCATATTATAAGTAGTAAATAAGGATTAGGTTTTGTTAATTTCAATATTTCAATAAATATTCAATTTCTGTGAGCATATAAGGACTTTTGCTTTGTTTTCTTTAATACATACATATATATCTATAAGTATTTTAAGCAAAGATCCTAGGGTAATATATTTCAAAATTAAAAAAATAAATAAACAAAGATATTTCGGACTTGAACCCACCAGCTTAAGAAGCTCCCTGATTTGAGAGTAAGATCATCATCAAGGTGTAAGTCAAATATCTAATACACATATATTTAAAACACACATTTTCACAATAAAATTTCAGAGAGTATTTTACAGATAAGACCTAATCAAAAACTAAGATATTTAATCATCATTATATAAAACTCAAAAATAATTTTTTTCTATTTTAACAATTGCAACCCTATCGTGGGACCTAAAAACCTCAGCAAAAACCACATAACTATATCAATATATATATATATATATATATATATATATATATATATATATATATATATATATATATATATATATATATATATATATATATATATATATATATATATATATATATATATACAGTGTGGAACAGCCAAATGGAATAAATTCGATAACGGATAAATGAGGACGTGTTGGGAAAAACGCTTGGACACGTCGATTTGTATTTTTAACTGCGCATCTTTTTCAAGAAAAAAAAATTATATAGGGTGCGTCATGTGACAGTGGCCAATACCAACTTTCTTATTTTAAATACAAGCCCCTGTATATTATTAATATTTTGGATTCTTCAGAAAATTCTAGACATAATTCATGTACAATGTCCTATACCTATCTTCAACTGTTTCGGAAATATTAAGTATTTTCAGATTTATTACAAAAATTAACATTAAAAATAGAAAATTATTTTATTTCACAAATTCTAATAAGAAATACTGATTATTTCTCAATAATTTAAAAAAACAAAAAAAAATTAATGTAAATGTAGTAAATGTTCAAAATGCTCGCCACGAACATCTTGGCAACATGCTAATCTGGTATAGAAATGTCTTCTAACATTACTCAACATCTCAGGCGTGACTGATCTAATCGCAAGCGTGATTCGTCTTTTTAAGTCATCTAAGTTGAGGGGCTTAGTTTTGTATACAATACTTTTGACATATCCCCACAAAAAGTAGTCTAATAGCGACAGATCAGGAGATCGTGCTGGCCATTCTATCGATCCGCGCCTCCCTATCCACCGATTTGGAAAAATTTGGTTCAGGTACTGCCGGACATTGATTTGGTAATGGGGCGGTGCTCCATCTTGCTGAAACCATATTTTATTGGCAGGAACTTGTGGGTTTGCTGGATCTGGATATAAGTTTGTCAAAGTTGGCACGACATTATTTTGGAGCAGTTCTAAATATTTATCCCCATTCAAGTTGCCATCAATGAAAAAGGGACCTACGATATGATTTCCAACAATTCCTGCCCAAACATTAACTTTTTCAGGATATTGCGTATGTTCCTCTCTCATCCAATGAGGATTCTCATTAGACCAATAGCGGCAATTTTGACGATTAACATGACCGTGATGTGTAAATGTGCTCTCATCAGAAAACAAAACATCTTCTAATTGGATCACATTGTTATCTAACATTGCCATCATTTGTTCACAAAAATACGTTCTCCTATCGAAATCGTCCTCCATGAGCTCCTGAGTTGGTATCATTTTATAGGGATGCATTTTACTTTCCTTTAATGTTCGAAAAATTGCTGTGTGGCTAACGTTGAATAGTTGGGCTGCTTGTCGACCAGAAGTATGTGGGTTTTCTTGAAACTCAAGCGTAATATCCAATTTCGTATCATCACTTACTGCATTGGCAGCTACTTTTTTTATCTGTCTCACATGACCAAGCTCGCGAAACTGCTTTTCTATTTTGCTAATTGTTCCTTGGGATACAGGCGGCAAATTTGGAAATTTTTCGTGAAATAAGCGAGACACTTCCATCTGTGTCCGTGTGTTATCTCCATAACCAATCATTTGTAGAATGGTTATTTTGTGCATTTCTGTTAAATGAACCATTTTTCTGATATTATTACGTACAGTTAACGAAATTTAAACGACAATAGCACTGACACTAATCACTACTGTCATGCAGGCAGACAACAAGTTGCTAAGGCTACGAGTTTTATACGAACAGAAAGAAAACTGTTTTTGTTTTTGTTTCATTTCATATCAGTAAAAAGAAACGCAGGAATGGTTTTTGTTTACTTTCTCATTATCAAGAGCTGAATGGGAAATAAGTATTGAATGCAATGTAGCGAATTTGTGAAATAAAATAATTTTCTATTTTTAATGTTAATTTTTGTAATAAATCTGAAAATACTTAATATTTCCGAAACAGTTGAAGATAGGTATAGAACATTGTACATGAATTATGTCTAGAATTTTCTGAAGAATCCAAAAAATTAATAATATACAGGGGCTTGTATTTAAAATAAGAAAGTTGGTATTGGCCACTGTCACATGACGCACCCTATATAATTTTTTTTTTCTTGAAAAAGATGCGCAGTTAAAAATACAAATCGACGTGTCCAAGCGTTTTTCCCAACACGCCCTCATTTATCCGTTATCGAATTTATTCCATTTGGCTGTTCCACACTGTATATTGCTGCGCCCCGAACTTTTTTCTAAGTGTACCGAGCAAATGAGTAGTTCGTTTCAGTAGCTCATGAGCCAAGCTAACACTTGTGTAAAATTTGTCTGGGCATAATGATCAACCTGAATATAACACAGATTCCAATAGCTCCAATACTACCCTGGTTGCATGGGGTTGTTCATTGGGAGCTTGTTCTTTCTCAGAGTATATTTTCAAATTATAGGTAAAACCTTTCGCATCGCATCATTTGAAATGCTTTATGCCATAATTGTGACGCTTTCCTGGTAGGTATTGACGAAAACTTAGCCTTTCCCGAAACGTAATCATTGTGTCGTCAATGCAGACATTTATGTCAGGAAGGTACGATTTTTGAAATGTTTAAGTAAGTGGTTTCTGTAATGGTTCTATTGTAAGAAGTTTATTGTTATCGTTGTTGGGGTCTTCATTGTTGGAAAAGTGAATATTCAAAAACTCTGGACGCAGCAAGTGCGTTATGGTAGTGAATTTTCATAAAAATGTTTTTAATTGCAAATATGTGTGTTTCCTTTTTAAGAAAGCAGGCATCAATTTTGGTTACCAGTATAACCTATATAGTAAAAACAATGTGCCATGTTTCATAAAAATAACTTTATTGTGTGTAAATGTACAAAAATTTCCAAAAGTAAACTTAAAGTGTTCCCGGAAAAACTCGTTTCTTGGTCAACCTTATAGGTTAATAGCAAATTGAGCTATTCAAATTTGAAGCATTTAATGAAAATTCGCTACCATAACGCACTTGCTGCGTCCCGAATTTCTTTTCTTACAAACATGCATCGCTGAAAAATTAAAAAATGCAATAATATAAGGCGTGTTTGATTAAAAAAAAAAGAAAATTTGTATCACCAACGACTTATGGGCCATCCTGTGAATGTAGAAATATTTTTTTAAGATGTAGCTCAAGACACCCTATAATTAATATATACAAATTTTCTTCATATCTTGTATAATAACGGATATATTGAGCTTCATTGATTTTTTACGAAAATTCGACAAAAATTATATACCATTAAACGATAAACTCTAAAGCTAAGGCTACTGCCAAGCATCAGAGAAAGGGTCTATTTGAAATGAATTTTCTGGAAACATTTTAGTAAAATGAAGGACAATGACGGTTGAAAATAAGACTTCAGAGTTTGTAAAACATCCTTCTTGAGACATTTGATTTCCATATCCCGTATTAGATTCAAGTTCTTTGCCTAAATGTTGCCGATTTTGACGTTTTAAATCGCAACTTTGACGTTTTGAGGAAAACCCCAATTTATTTTTCTTTAAATACCTATAACTTTTTTGTCTTTTGACCTACATAGCTAAATTTTGGTAGGTGGGTTACCTATAAGGATATTAACTAGCGTACCAAATTTGGTTGCCCTTACTTTGTTAATTCCGGAGATATAAAATTTTTTCGAAAGAAAACACAAAATTTTCCGGGAAAACCTGGGCAGATTTTCCTGGCTAACGAACTTATCCAAGCCATTTGCAAAAGGAATTTTTTCACCAAATTTAGTCAAAATCGGCCTATTATTTTTTGAGTTATCGGTGTGATACATATATATATATAAATATATATATATATATATATATATATATATATATATATATATATATATATATATATATATATATAAATATATATATATATATATATATATAAACATATAAAAATTGAAACGGACCCCGGATATGCGTTCTAGGGGGCCTAGTTCGCGGTCATTTAAAGAAATTTTTTCAAAATTCAAAAGTTGGGATCTCCTCATTAGTGAGTTTTTTTTAAGAAAATTCACTAAAAGCAGTTCAAAGCTGATTCTATACATCTCCACCTTCTTACCAACGTAACTCACTCTCATAGTGCACTTGTGAAGCCACGGGAAAAGTCTACTACGTCTAGTTTCACTAAGTTAGGGCAAGTGCAAACAACCAGATATGCTATTCAAATTGAATTAACTCTTAAAACTTTCATCTCCTCTTTATCAGCTTATTTTTTCTACAAAAAAATCGATAAAAAATTCATAGGAATAACAATTATCTGATTAGATAACGGTAAAGCGAAATGAGATTTAAAAAAATAGATAAATAGTGAAGTCACTAACTATGATTAGAACTCGTCATGTAGGAGTCGATTATCCGATTTACACGGCTTAGCCAACTTGGCTACGCTCGACATATATGTACTAGCAGGGATATCCCGTAATACGTGTTAATCATCTAGGGTCTTTTTTTCCCCTCAGGGCTCGTCCGCGGCCTTGCCGCCCCGATAGCACCGCAACCCTTGGTTGATTGTGCATACCCTTAGTCTTACTCCATCCATTCCAAGATCACTGTGCCTTGAACTAGTCTGCACAGCGATTGGTAGGGTGAAGTTTTATATTGCTCTATCTCCGGTCTAGAGTGACCGTAGATCAGTTGTCTTTTCCGATCCAGAGCTATACACTCACACAAGATGTGCTGGGCTGATTCCTCCCCCTCGCCGCAGAGTCTGCATGCGAGGTCCCCTTCGAACCGCCCCATTTTATGCAGGTGTTTCTTGACGGCCATGTGTCCCGTCAAGAGACCTGTTGTGTTTCTGAGCTGTCCTCTGCTAAGGTTTAGCACCTCCACAGCTCTCTTTGAACTGGGTCCGTCAATTATTGACTTCCCATGTCTGAGCCCTGGACAGTCCGCCCAGTACACCTTGTGTTGGTTTCTGACCCAGGACTTAATGGCTCCCCTGGCAGTGCTCTTTGACACGCCCAGAGCCGGTTCTGGTCCCATAAATGGTTCTGCTGACCCTCTCTTCGCGAGACTGTCAGCTTCTTCATTGCCTTTAACCCCCGAGTGACCCGGCACCCAGATGAGGGTCACCTCATTCTGCCCAGCCAGGTCGCTGGTCTCGTCTCGGCACTCACTCACCAATCTAAGGTCTTTACAATTTACACAAAACAATTTTGATTTACAATGGATTTTTTGCTCATATTTTAAGCAAATAAAGAAAAATAGCAACTTAGACACATATCTAGGAGCTTGTTTGTCATTTCTTGTCGTATTTTTCACTCACATTTGTACTCCTAGCAAAATTATGAATTTTCACGTTTTAACTTTCTTGACTCAGATTTAGTTGGTCAAAATTAATTTACCTCTAACTTTTTGGCTTTTAATATAGAGATGTGAATTTTGGTACAGAGCATACTATTTATAACAGAAACCAGCATACCAAACTCGGTTGCCCTTACTTTGTTATTTCTGGAAATATATATTTTTATTTCGAAAAAAACACCGAATCTCCCAGGAAAACCTGGGCCTATTTTCCTCACTAACGAATTTGTTCAAGACACTTGCAAAAGGAAGGTATGTACCAAATTTTATCAAAATCGGCCCATTATTTTTTGAGTTATCGGTGTGACACAAATATATATAAACATTCATTGATTGTTGTTGCCCTTACTTGGTGAAACTTGTCCATACTACATACAGACTTGGAGACTACTTCTCTGGCTTCACTGTTAGTTTTCGTTTTTGTAGGTGAAGGACGTAGCCAGTAGGTAAGCTAGCTGGAGCAAGTGGCCCTTATGAATTCTGGATGTTCTAGGACGTTCTTCAACGTTTCTGTGGCTATAGTTTCGCTGTCTGAGAATGCTGTCAAGCAGCGAAACTATGGTCATAAAAACGTTGAAGAACATCCTAGAACATCCAGAATTCATAAGGGCCACTTGCTTCAGTTAGATTACGTGCTGGCTACGTCCTTCACCTACAAAAAAGAAAACCAACAGTGAAGCCAGAGAAGTGGTCTCCAAGTCTGTATGTAATATATTAACATATAAAAAAAAATCTCGGGACGCAGCAAGTGGGTTATGGTAGCGAATTTTCTTTAAAATATTTTTAATAGCAAATGTCTTTCTTTGATGAAAGCAGGCATCAAACTTGGTTGCCTATATAGTAGAAACAATGTACCATATTTCATTGAAACAAATTTAGTGTTTGAAAATATATAAACATTTTTCAAAAATCTAGATGCAGCAAGTGTATTAAGGAAGTGAATTTCCATAAAAATGTTTTTAATAGCAAATGCGAGCAGGCATCAATCTGATTACCGGTATAGCCTATGTGGTAGAAACAATGTACTATATTTTATCAAAATTACTTATGGTTTGAAAATATACAAAAATTTTCCGAAAATAAACTTAAATGTTGGTTTTCTATCCAACAAAGCTTACGTTAATAGCAAAATGAGTTATTGAAATTTGAAGGATTTAATGAAACTTTGGTAAATTTGCAAATTAGCACCCGAACGCTTTTCAACAAATTGTTTTCAGAGACATTACTAGGACCTCACCTGCAGGTTTCTGAACAGTTTTTTGAAAAACTTTCGGGAGCTAAACTGCAAATTTACCGAAAATTTGCTACCAAAACGCACTTACTGCGTCCAGATTTTTTTCTTACAAACGCATCATATTTCGATAAAAAATGCAAAAATGCATTAACGAATTTGTTCTACGAAAATTAGTTTAAAAAAATTATACACCCCTACTCACTGCTGGTCCCGTAACTTCCTTGGGAAGTGTGAACAAGAAATTTTTCTTGGGGTTTATGGATCCAGAGGGGTGGGGGCCTATGCAGGTTTCTGAAAACAGTTTTTTGAAAAGCGTTCGGGAGCTAAACTGCAAATTTATCGAAAATTCGCTACCAAAACGCACTTACTGCGTCCAGATTTTTTTCTTGCAAACGCATCATATTTCGACAAAAAATGCAAAAATGCATTCACGAATTTGTTCTACAAAAATTAGCTAAAAAAATTATGCACCCCTACTCACTCCTGGTCCCGTAACTTCCTTGGGGAGTGTGAATAAGAAATTTTTCTTGGGGTTTGTGGATCCAGAGGGGTGGGGGCCTATGCAGGTTTCTGAAAACAGTTTTTTGAAAAGCGTTCGGGAGCTAAACTGCAAATTTATCGAAAATTCGCTACCAAAACGCACTTACTGCGTCCAGATTTTTTTCTTATAAACGCATCATATTTCGACAAAAAATGGAAAAATGCATTCACGAATTTGTTCTACAAAAATTAGCTAAAAAAATTATGCACCCCTACTCACTCCTGGTCCCGTAACTTCCTTGGGGAGTGTGAACAAGAAATTTTTCTTGGAGTTTGTGGATCCAGGGGGGGCCCTAGGCAGGTTTCTGAAAACAGTGTTTTGAAAAGCGTTCGGGAGCTTAACTGCAAATTTACCGAAAATTCGCAACCAAAACGCACTTACTGCGTTCAGATTTTTTTTAAGATAAACGCATCATATTTCGATAAAAAATGCAAAAATGCATTAACAAATTTGTTCCACGATAATTAGCTAAAAAAAATTATAGGCCGTTAAACCATAAATTTTACTAAACCTACAAATAAATATCCAAACAGCTACCAAACTTAACTAAACTGACAGCCAAAGCACCAGAGAAAGGGTCTATTTGAAATGGATTTTCTGTAAACATTTTAGTAAAATGAAGGGCAATGACGGTTGAATCTGAAACTTAAGGGTTTGCAGAACACTCTTCTTGCAACATTTTCTTTTCACAAATGGTATTTGTTTTACATTCTTTGCCTAAACATTGCCAATTTTGACGTTTAATATTGCGAGTTCGACGTTTTGAGGAAAACTCCAACATTTATTGCTTTAACTGCCCATAACTTCTTTGTCTTTAAAGCTATGGACCTAAATTTTGGTACGGAGTTCACTCTTTATAATGCAAACACGCGTACCAAATTTGGTTGCCCTTACTTTGTTATTTCTGGAGGTATGATTTTTTTTATAAAGAAAACACAAAATTTTCCGGGAAAACCTGGCCCGATTTTCCTGGCTAACGAACTTATCCAATCCACTTGGAACAGGAAGGTACTCTGCAAATTTTATCAAGATCGGTCCATTATTTTTTGAGTTATCGGTCGGATATATATATATATATATATATACATATATATATATATATATATATATATATATATATATATATATATATATATATATATATATATATATATATATATATATATAAACACAGATCTCCCCATAAGCGAATTTTTTTTAAAAAAATTCGCTAAAATTGAAACTGACCCTGGATATGGGTTCTGGGGGTCCTAGTTTGCGCTAATTTGAAGAGATTTTTTCAAGATTTTTCAAGAAAAATCGTGATCTCCTCATTAGTGAATTTTTTGTTAAAAAAATTTACTAAAAAACCGCACACTTACTAATTATATAATATAATATATACATTGTATTTTAAAATGTTTACCTATACGCGACAAACACTATTCAATCGTTTACTCACCCTGTGTCTAACATTTTATGTTGCTTATGATTCCAAAAGTAAATTGTGTCATTAAATGCAGGAAGCACTTGTAGTTGCACAGTCTTATTCCTCATTTTCCTGTAAATGCGCATTCGACTAAAGGTGATGCAAGAAGATTACAAGACGAGGATAAGGCGTCATCATCACCTGCCATATCCCTGGAACCCAATCGCCTCATTAACGTTAAGGTAATGAGATCCGTGGAACAGCTATGAAACCGTCGTGAGGTGGACTACAGGAAGAACAGAACACGACATCAGGTGTCAGCGTTCACCAAAATGTGGGTGACAAAAGCCAAAATAAATATTTCAAATAGCTTCGACGCTATTTAATGTTTTGTTTGGATGTGTTCGTGACCCATGCATTTACCCACGGTCATCGTTTTTAGTCAATTTTCTTTAAAAAATTCACTATTGACGAGACCCGTATTTATATATATATATATATATATATATATATATATATATATATATATATATATATATATATATATATATATAGGGTGGCGCATTGAAGAGAAAACAGACCGATTTGCGGCCAGAGAGCATTTTTTTAAGAAACGCTAAAACATATCAATTTTAATATTGAGGGGGACATGTTTTGACATAAAACTCAACTTGGTCACATCAACCCCTGAAGGGTGGTGATAACAACCCTTATATTTTAAAAAGGGAACATGGGTCGAGTGTTACATCATTTGAAAGTTCATTCTTTACTGAATTCAGCACACTAATTTTTTTAGAAGTTTTATCAACTCGTTTAAGAATTATTCACAGTTGGAATTGCAAGAACCTATTTCATTCATTGTGATAAGAAATGCACTAATTAGTCAATTTTTCGTTAAAAAAACTAAATAACAAAACCAAACGTTCAAAAATATTTATTCAGTTAAGTAAGTGTTCAAATTGTTGACCACCAGTTGTGAAAAATGCGTAAGAGCTCCATCTTGTTGAAATACTAATTGATTTTCTTGATAGCGATCATCATTTTCAACAATGTCAATTAATAGAGGGTGAACGATATCTTTTAGTAACTCCAAATACGTTTCGCCACTCAAATTTCCATCAAGAAAAATTGGTCCGATTAAACGGTCTTCAAAAATGCCAGTCCAGACATTCATTTTCTGTGGAGTTTGAGTGTGAACTTCGTGAAAATTTCTTGGATTATTATCTGGCCAATAACGACGATTATGACGATTGTCTGTAGAGTTTAATAAAAACGTACACTCGTCTAAAACAGACATTGAACGGAAAGTTCCAGTTATCAGCTATTCGTGCAGTCACAACTTCACAAGACTCCAGCCGCCGATCAAAATCATCTTCATTCAGTTGTTGTACGAGATGAATATTATACGGGTGAAATTTATGATGCTTTAATATTCGCTGAATAGTTCTTCTTTTGATGTTTGAAACAGTGGCCAATTTTCTCGTGCTCAAAGTTGGGTCTGCAGCAATTGGTCCTAAAACTTCAATCTCAGTAGTCTCATTTCTAACCGGAAATACACGTTCAGGATGCCGTTTTTTTGTTAGCTACTGAACCACTTTGTCAAAACTTTGTAACTAACTTAAAAATGTATTTTCTGTCAACATGGCTATTCGGATGTCGTTCATTGAACAAATTTGCGGTACGGTTGGCACAGTCATCGTTTTTGAAAAAAAGAGTAATTATTTCAAGTCTTTGTTCTAGAGAATACACCATTCTGAAATTAATTTTCGGTAGTACTATCAAGTATCAAACCGACCGATAAACTGAAATAATAAACCGCATTTCTCTCATTCCGATAAGAAATGTTGTGATAATCAATTGTTTGTTAACAAACCAACAAAACATTGACTATCAGCACATTTTTTATCGGAATGAGTGAAATGCGTTTTTGCATCTTCATCTGTGAATAACTTTTAAACGAGTTGATAAAACTTGAAAAAAAAAATAGTGTGCTAAATTCAGAAAAGAAAGAACTTTCAAATGATGTAACACTCGACCCATGTTCCCTATTTGAAATATAAG
Source organism: Tillus elongatus (assembly GCA_964006375.1). NCBI lineage: Eukaryota > Metazoa > Arthropoda > Insecta > Coleoptera > Cleridae > Tillus > Tillus elongatus. The sequence continues at coordinate 1,913,108 of OZ023270.1, forward strand.
GGTTATTATCACCACCCTAAAGGTATTGATTGACAAAGTTGAGTTTTATGTGAAGACATGTCCCCCTCAATTTAAAATTGACGTGTTTCAACGTTTCTTAAAAAAAATTCTCTGGACGCAAATCGGTTTGTTTCGTTTCCAATGCGCCACCCTTTATATATATATATATATATATATATATATATATATATATATATATATATATATATATATATATATATATATATACACTATACAAGGAGAAAGGTTATGGGCAAGACCGCAAGGAGACAACCGCATACACGTGTTTCAACCTTATTAGCTATCATCAGTACGGTATGGCCAGGTGATGATGGGAACACTCTGGATGGAGAAGCAAAAATACACGGAGTCACAACAGGCAATCAGTGCACATTTGCAGCATCATTCGGAAGACCCTCAATTCGAGGGCAACAACCAAAGTCGAATTGAGGGTCTTCCGAATGATGCTGCAAATGTGTACTAGTTGCCTGTTGTGACTCCGCGTATTTTTGCTTCTTCATTCAGAGTGTTCCCATCTTCACCTGGCTATACCGTACTAATGATGGCTAATAAGCTTGTGTATGCGGTTGTCTCCTTGCGGCCTTGCCCTTAACCGTTCTCCTTGTGTTGTCTACAGAAATGCCGTGTTAAAAATCCTGATATATATATATATATATATATATATATATATATATATATATATATATATATATATATATATATATATATATATATATATATCGTACCGATAACTCAAAAAATAATGGACCGATTTTGATGAAATTTGGTAGGTGCCTTCCTTTTGCAAGTGGCTTAGACAAGTTCGTTAGCCAGGAAAATCGGACCAGTTTTTCCTGAAAGATTTTGGGTTTCATCCAGAAAATTTTTGTATCTCAGAAAATAACAAAGCTATGGCAATGAAATTGGCATATAGGTTAACGCTATTAAACTTACACTACATACCAAAATCCAGATCTCTAGGTTGGAAGAGAAAAAAATTATAGACGTCTAAAAAATATATTTTGGGTGCCACTGGTGACCAGAGAAATGGACAAAACCTAAATATTTTGTGTGGATAAAAAGATCTATTGTATAATACAGAGAAAGATTACATTTTCTTGATGCAAATGTGACCTCGGATTGCAGTGACCATGCCGTGGTCTGAGCGACCAAGTGGGGCGGTAACTGATATCTTATAGCATTCAGGTTTTGTAGTAAGAAAGAGACCCAAGGGATTTGAGCTGTGTATTGGGATGCGAGGAAAGTAAGTAGGTTGCTGAACCATATTGGCTAAAGAATTGCTGACTGCAAAGGCCTCCGCTGCTCTCCCTAATGGATCGGTTTCTGAAGATCCTAGCCATTCCTTATTATGGACATTGAGTCACCAAGAATAGTGACCTCGGAGGAAGGATATTCAGAAATCAGGTGGTCGGTTTTTTCAGAAAAGTAGTCGAAGAGCTGGACAAAGTTGTTGTCAAAAGGTGACCAGTAAATGCAACAGATGAAGTTAGTTGCAGCCCTGAGAGAGAAAGAGAGAGTTTCATCCAAAGTATGTCTTTTCTTTCAGCTTCTAAATTGGGGAGTCTGGTGCAGGGTAGATTGCGACGAAAATATGCGCACACGCCTCCATGCAATCTAAAAGAAGTAAGAAGCTCATACCCCGGGAAATTAAAGTGATTAGTGGCTGTTTTAGCACTGATTTGGATTTTGGTGAGGAAAAGGACTTGGGGCCTTTCAGTCTGGTGGAAATGGTGCACGGAGTTCAGGTTAGAATTTAAGCCACATATATTAGAGAAGGATATGTTAAATCTTGATGCCGGCGCCCCGTGCACACCCCTTCCCCGGAGATCCGAATGGAAGGGTATTTTATCTCTGGAATCTTTTGTACAAAGAGGAGCCATCATCATTTTTGTTTATAAGGGAAACCGACTCATACACCAGAACCGGAAACGTCCTTTGGGACTTCACCGGCCCTTTGATGTAAGGGGTGGTACTTCCTTGGGCGTGCAAAATCATTTAATATCACGTGAAGGAAGAGTACACTACCACCTGCCAAGCTAAGTAGTTTAGAAATTTTCATTCTCTGGTGACTTCAACTTTGTTAGTCAAACGATGGTCCGGTCGTTATAAGATGTGTTGTGGTGACTCGCGTTCTCCAAGTGTACTTATCAGTGCTTATCACAGGTTCCCATCTTCGCTTAGCATTTTCTATTCACTGCTTCAATTCAAAAAAATATATATTCCTGTTAAATATTTTAAAAAATATTCTTGGTAGTTAACTGATATATTATCAATAAGTACACTTTGAGAAAGCCCCAAATCACCACAACACTTATTTCAGAGACCTCACAATCGTTTCGTTGAGAAAGTCAACACCTTCAGAGGAAGATAATTTTATCTTTTCTCAAAGTGTACTTAATTATGCTCATCACAGGTTCCAGTTTTCACATAGTGATATATTAACGTCAAGAAAAGACAAGACACATATGTAGTGAAGTGAGTTTCACCACAATGTACCGTAGGTTCGCCACAATATGATAAAATCTAGTATAAAAACATTTTTACAACTGCCGATCTTGCTGGTGGAGGCGAAGGTGATGAGCGCAACGCCCCGGATCACAACAGTCTCTCCAGGCCACATAACAATTTAGAATTCATACAGCGCGGTAACGAGATTGCCGCCGAAATGGTGAATTTTCTTACGCCATCTCGCTCTCTCTCTCTTTCTCTCTGTGTGTATTGGCTTATTATAAATTGAAATTAGCTAACAAGCCTGCAACGTGGCGGGAGAGTTGTAGTCCAACAAGAGAAGAGATAGGTGAGAGATAGGAGAGGCAGAGGTTTGATGAGATAGGATGACGTAGACCTGATGATGAACCTAATACCGGGCGATAATACCTGAACAGAATGGAGCCACTCCCGGTGAAATCTGATGGATGTTTTCCTCTACTTCTCCTTCAGGATCATTTGAATGCAGATGATGATTTAAGTCTTATTTCAGATTAGATCAGGGAAGTGGTGGAAGATTGCATGGAAAAAATGGAAGTGTCGGCGAAATGGAAGTTTGCAATAAGATTTTCATGAATATTTGCATAAGGATAATACAGAGATTTTAGTATTTCCTTAACATATATTACACTGATACAAACAGGGTGGCCTAAAATTATTCTTTTACTTATAGAACTGGTTATGAAAATGCCGGGAAGGATTGAAATGAATTCTACTAACACAAGAGAGGGAACATTCAAAGAAAAACGTAATTAGTGAATTTTTATTTAAAAAAATTTACTAATAGAGAGGTATCGATGGTGAGACTTTGCAAAAATTTCTTCAAATGAGCGCGCATTTGGGCCTCTAGAACCCATATCCGGGGTCAGTTTCGATTTTTATAGGTATCCAACCGATTACTCAAAAAGTAATTAACCGATTTTGATGAAACTCGGCAAGTTCCTTTCTTTTATTAATAGCTTGAATGAGCTCGTTAGCCAGGAAAATCGGACAAAGTCTTCCGGGAAAATGTTGAGTTTTCTTTCCAAAAAAAAAATTCCCCCGAAAATTACAAATATATTTCGATGAAATTTGGTGTACATATTGCTTTGGGTAAGACCTAACTATGCGCCAAAATTTAGTTTTCTAGGTTTACAGAAAATGGAGCTATTCAAATTTTAAACGTTTATTTTTAATATCACCGCGTTTCACTGTCAATCGTAAACCTGGTTTATATGAGATCTAGTATGTCGTTGCTAGGCGACGGAACATTTGATATTATTGCGCAGGTCTGTTAGACGCTGTAACTGACGTTTGGTATGAGATTGTTTTATATGTTTATCTGTTTGAGTCGACAAATTATTTGTTATTTGGGAAATGTTTATATACAAGTGCAAATTATTCCTTTATTAATGTTAGTGGGTAAACTAAGCAGTGTTTGTTATGTTTTATCAACACATGTAAAGGATCGAAGTTTTACAAAAGGACCTGATATGCAACAGCTTAGTTATTTTCTCTGATGCTTTGGTGGTAGTTTTAGTTAAGTTTATGGTTTAACGGTCTATAATTTGTAGCTAAGTTTCGAATTAAAAAGATTTCTTCAAATGAGCGCAAACTAGGCCCCCTGGAATCCATATCCGGGTTTACATTTAGTTTTGATCTGCTTACATATATACAGGGTGACGCGTTTCTACGGTAAAGCTCAATATAATTATTAATATACAAGAGACGAGAAAAAAAAAGTTAATTATAGGGTATCTTGAGCTGCATCTTATAAAATTATTTTGACAATCACCGGCTGGCCCATAAGTCTTTGGTGATCCCTACAATATATTTTTTCGAACAACCTTATTTTGTTGCATTTTTTATCGAAATATGTTTGTTAGAAAAAAATCAAGACGCAGTGAGTGCGTTTTGGTAGCAAATTTTCATTAAATTCTTCAAATTTCAATAACTCAATTTGCTATTAACCTAAGGTTTGTTGGCTAGGAAACCAACGTTTAAAGTTTATTGTCGGAAAATTTTTGTACATTTTCAAACAATAAGTTATTTTGAAAAAATATGGCAAATTGTTTTTTAATTTTCGAGACATGAATCTCTAACACACTGAAAATGTTTTGTATCCTCCTACTATGTCGAAAATCATAACTACTGGACAATTGATAGTCCCTTTATGAATCTTATTTTTAAAGGGGTAGACATTGATCCAATCCACTCCATAGCAGGTGGTAGTGGAATTTTCCTTTATGTAATAGTAAAGGATTTTTTCACGCCCGAGGAGGTACCACCCCATACATCAAGGGGCCGGTGAAGTCCCAACAGACGTTTCCGGTTCTGGTGTATGAGTCGGTTTCCCTTATAAACAAAAATGATGATGGCTCCTCCTTGTATAAAATATTCCGGAGGCAAAATACCCCTCCATTCGGATCTCCGGGAGAGGGGTGTACAGGGGGCGCCAACATCAAGATTTAACATATCCTTTTCGAATATATGTGGCCTCAATTCTAACCTGAACTCCGTCCACCATTTCCTCCAGGCTAATAGGCCCCAACTCCTCTTCCTCACCGAAACCCAAATCAGTGCCAAAACAGCCACTAATCACCTTAATTTCCCGGGGTATGAGCTCCTTACTGCCTTTAGATTGCATGGAGGCGTGTGCGCATACGTCCGTAGCAATCTACCCTGCACCAGACTTCCCAATTTAGAAGCTGGAAGAAAAGACATACTATGGATAAAACTCTCTCTCAGGGCTGCAACTAAATTCATCTGTTGCATTTACCGGTCACCTTCTGACAACAACTTTGTCCAGCTCTTTGACTACCTTTCTGAAAAAACCGACTATCTGATTTCTGAATATCCTTCCTCCGAGGTCACTATTCTTGGCGACTTCAATGTCCATAATAAGGAATGGCTAGGATCTTAAAAACCGATCCACAAGGGAGAGCAGCGGAGGCCTTTGCAGTCAGCAATTCTTTGGCCAATATGGTACAGCAACCTACTTACTTTCCTCGTATCCCAACACACAGCTCAAATCCCTTGGATCTCCTTCTTACTACAAATCCTGAATGCTATAAGATATCAGTCACCGCCCCCCTTGGTCGCTCAGACCACGGCATGGTCACTGCTTCCTGTGCAATGCAACCCGAGGTCACACAGTCATCACACCCACGTATCGTTTGGCACTACAACTCCGCAAACTGGGACGAAATGCGGGATTACTTTTCCTCATTTCCATGGGCGTCTGTCTGCTTCTCTCATCCTGACCCCTCTGATATCTCACAAAACGTCACCGAAATTATCCGAGCTGGCATGGAATTATTTATTCCACGTACACAGAAAACCTCTTCAGCCACTCAAAAGCCCTGGTTCTCTAAATCCTGTGACAAGGCCAGACTTGAAAAGGTCAAAGCTCACAAAACGCTTCTACACAATCCCAGTCAAGAAAATCGTCAAGCATTCAACGACGCAAGAAACCGCTATGTCCGCATTCTTTCTGAGGCAAAAAACTCGTTTAATAACCACATCAAAAACAAAGTCCTCTCAAGCTCCAACGGCGGCAAACCCTTCTGGACTCTTGCTAAGTCTATTGGGAATAATTTCTGCAAGAGCACGTTCCCACCTCTCGTCTCAGGTGATGAAATTGTTTCTACCGCCCTGGGCAAGGCTGAACTTTTTGCTTCGTTGTTCGCCGGAAATTCTACTCTCAACCCACCTCCAAATGTTCAACCACCAACAGTCCCCAATGTCGCGCATAAAATGACTGATATCATTTTCAAAACTAAAAAGGTACGAAACATGCTCTCTTCTCTTAATACCAGGAAAGCCTCTGGCCTTGACGAGATCCCAGCAATTGTTCTCCAAAAATGCGCACCAGAACTTGCTCCTGTCCTGACTCGTCTGTTTCAGATATCTTACAATAAAGGCATATTCCCTAGTAACTGGAAAACTGCTCGAGTACAACCCATCCCCAAGAAAGGATCCAAAGCGCTTCCTAGCAACTACAGGCCTATTTCTCTCCTTTCAGTCATCTCTAAAGTGATGGAAAAGTATATAAACACCGAACTACTAAAATTCCTTGAAAAACACAGTCTAATCCACGACAGGCAGTATGGATTCCGTCAGCGCAGATCGACTGCCGACCTCCTTTCCTTTGTCACCCATTCTTGGAACAAGTCTATGGAACAACACGGTGAATCCCAGATTGTTGCTCTAGACATATCCAAAGCATTCGACCAGGTCTGGCACGCAGCGCTGCTTAATAAACTTCCGGCCTATGGCCTACCACCAAAACTTTGTACCTGGACAGCAAATTTCCTCTCCAACAGGAGCATATCTGTTGTTGTGGATGGCCATTCCTCTAAACTGTATCCAATTAATGCAGGAGTTCCTCAAGGTTCAGCTTTGGCCCCTACTTTGTTTCTTCTCCACATCAATGACCTCCTCTCTAGCACATCCAACCCAGTTCACAGTTACGCGGACGACAGCACCCTCCACTCAAACATACAATATTCTAAGCCTGTCTCTTTAGCCCAATTAGATGAGGATCGCAGACTCATGGAGGGTTCTGTCTCCGTAGACCTCCAAAAAATATTAGACTGGGGAAGTAGAAATCTTGTACAATTCAACCCCACCAAAACTAAGTCTTGCTTTCTTTCTCACAAGAGATACAGCAGCCCTAGACCCATCACAATGAACAACCAAGTTATTCAAAGTAATGAGTCCTTTTCTCTTGTTGGCATTTCTGTGGATCGAAATCTTAATTGGCACCAACATGTTACATCAATTGCAGAAGCGGCAGCTAAGAAATTGGGTTTCCTCTTCCGGGCTCGCAAATACTTTTCACCAACTAATCTCTATACCTTATACACTTCACAAATAAGGCCAAACCTCGAATACTGCTCCCACATCTGGGGTGCAGCAGCCGCTTCTACACTCGCTATCCTGGACTCCATTCAAAAGAGAGCTATACGTCTCATCGGTGACCCTACCCTCACCCAAAGGCTTCCATCCCTTGCCCACCGACGTGCCGTTGGTGACCTCTCTCTCTTTTATAGATATCTGCACGGGCACTGCTCAGAGGAGCTTTCCTCCATAATTCCCCCACCTGCTGCCCCCAGCAGATCTACCAGGGGAGCAGAGCGAATGCACCCTTTTAATGTCCAGGTCACCAGACATAGAACATCTTGTTATGCCCGCTCTTTTGTCCCGAGGACTTCCAAGTTGTGGAATTCCTTGCCAGCACATGTTTTTCCTTCTCCTCCGAACCTCCAAACCTTCAAGTCCAGAATTAACAAGCTGCCTCTTTCCTCCTTGTCAACACCCACGGTACGATAGTATTTAGGCTGTAAGCCCTCGTGGTGTGTTGTTGACATAAAAAAAAAAAAAAAAAAAACTCATTTCAACATTTCTTCAATGGAGGACCCGTACGCAGCCAAGAAATAACTTATTATTTTCGAACATATTTATAAACGCTGACGACTCTAATGTTCTCAGGGAATACAGATGTGGACACGGAGACGTCTTGTCTGGCTTCACACGTGTTGGTTTTCTTTACTGTAACCGGTATTGCTGCTTGACATGAACATCATCCGACAGGAGAAAAATAAATTTATTTATTTTAAACGCAATCCTGTCAACTATGAATTAAAATGTATTGTTATGTTATAATGTATTGATCAAAAAATTATTTGGAAGAAATCAATTATAACAAAATATTATTTTAGAGCTGATGGTAATCTCCTTTCCACAATGCCTTATTTTTAATGAATTTTCAATAATTTTCATTTACAATATATATATATATATATATATATATATATATATATATATATATATATATATATATATATATATAGGGTGATTCCGGAGGAATGGGAAGTACTTCAGGGATAGAGTAAGGAGGTCAAAATAAGTAAAATAAACCCATAAGTCAACTATTCTTGAACCTTTTTTTTGTGAAACAAACTTTACAAAAAATCAAGCCTGAACGCAATTTTCCGCATCGATTCAGCATAAATATTTGGTGTGGCCTAATCAATGATCAGTTAGTATGAGTTTTTGTATTTACTTCAACAACACACCACGAGTGCTCACAGCCTAAATACTATCGTACCGTGGGTGTCGACAAGGAGAAAAGGGTCGACTTGTTAATTCTGGACTTGAAGGTTTGGAGGTTCGGAAGAGAAGGAAAAACTTGTGCCGGCAAGGAATTCCACTTGGAACTCCTCTGGACAAAAGAGCGGGCATAACAAGATGTTCTATATCTGGTGACCTGGACAGCAAAAGGGTGCATTCGCTCCGTTTTCCTGGTAGATCTGTTGGGGGCAGCAGGTGGAGGAACTATGGAAGAATCTCTGAGTAGTGGCCGTGCAGATATCTATAAAAGAGGGAGACGTCACCAACGGCACGTGGGTGGGCAACGCATGGCAGCGTTTGAGTGAGGGTAGGGTTACCGATGAGACGTATAGCTCTCTTCTGAATGGAGTCCAGGATAACGAGTGAAAAAGCGGCAGCGGCACCCCAGATGTGGGAGCAGTATTCAAGATTTAGCCTTATTTGTGAAGTATGTAAGGTATAGAGATTAGCTGTTGAAAAGTATTTGCGAGCCCGGAAGCGGAAATCTAATTTCTTAGCAGCCGCTTCTGCAATTGATGTGACATGTTGGTGCCAATTGAGATTTTGATCCACAGAAATGCCAACAAGTGAAAAGGACCCATTACTTTGAATAACTTGGTTGTTCATTGTGATGGGTCTAGGGCTGGTGTATCTCTTATGAGATAGAAAGACTGAGATTTAGTGGAGTTGAATTGTACAAGATTTATACTTCCTCAGTCTAATATTTTTTGGAAATCCACAGAGAGAGAACCCTCCATGAGTCTGCGATCATCATCTCATTCGACAAAATAGACAGGCTTAGAATATTGTATATTTGAGTGGTTTGGATGTGTTAGAGAGGAGGTCATTGATGTGGAGAAGAAACAAAGTAGGGGCTAAAGCTGAACCTTGAGAGACTCCAGCATTAATTGAATACAGTTTAGAGGAATGGCCATCCACGACAACAGAAATTCTCCGGTTGGAGAGAAAATTTGCTCTCTAAGTACAGAGTTTTTGTGGTAGGCCATATGCCGGAAGTTAATTAAGCAGCGCTGCGTGCCAGATCTGGTCGAATGCTTTGGATATGTCTAGAGGGACAATCTGGTATTCACCGTGTAGTTCCATAGACTTGTTCCAAGAATGGGTGACAAAGGAAAGGAGGTCAACAGTTGTCAACATCTGCGCTGACGGAATCCATACTGGCTGTCCTGGATTAGACTGTGCTTTTCAATAAATTTTAGTAATTCGGTGTTTATGTGCTTTTCCGTCACTTTAGAGACTAAAAGGAGAGAAAGAGACCTGTAGCTGCTAGGAAGCGCTTTGAATCCTTTCTTGTGGACGGGTTGTTCTTGATCAGTTTTCCAGTTACTAAGGAATGTGACTCTATTGTAAGATGTCTGAAACAGACGAGTCAGAACAGGAGCAAGTTCTGGTGTACATTTTTTGAGAACAATTTTTGGAATCTCGTTAAGGCCAGAGGCTTTTCTGGTATTAAGAGAAGAGAGCATCTTTCGTACCTTTTTAGTTTTGAAAATTGTATCCGTCATTTTATGCGAGACATTGGTGGTTGAACAGTTGGAGGTGGGTTGAAAGTAGAATTGCCGGAGAACAACGAGGCAAAAAGTTCATCTTTGCCCAGGGCGATAGAAACGATTTCGTCCCTTGAAACAAGAAGTGGGAATGTGCTCTTGCAGAAATGATTCCCAATAGATTTAGCAAGAGTCCAGAAGGGTTTGCTTCCCTTGGAGGTCAAGAAGACTTTGTGTTTGATGTGGTTATTAAACGAGTTTTTTACCTCAGAAAGAATGCGGACATAGCGGTTTCTTACGTCGTTAAATGCTTGACGGTTTTCTAGACTGGGATTGTGTAGAAGCTTTTTGTGAGCTTTGGCCTTATCAAGTCTGGCCTTGTCACAGAATTTAGAGAACCGGGGCTTTTGAGTAGCTGAAGAGGTTTTCTGTGTACATGGAATTAATAATTCCATGCCAGCTTGGATAACTTCAGTGACGTTCACAACAAGTACTAAATGTAAGACGATGCTTGAAAGCTTATTTATTTTATTACTAGGTATGTATTTTATTTAATATTGTATAAAATACAATAGTAAGTTCAAGTGTAAATGGACTGTAAAATTATATTGATTGAAACATGCCTTAAATCAAATCAGTGTGCTCTACTAAGTGTGTAAAATTCTTATGAAAATTCACTAATATAGCCCACTTCCTGCGTTCAGGATTTTTTAAATATTTACTGAACGAGTGAGAAACTGCTGCTCGCATAGTAGTATTCTTGTCCGAAGCAAACTTATTTAAGAGAGATTCGTTAAAAATATCGATATAGATAACACCTTCCCTATCAGATGTCTCGTATTTCAAATTTAATTAAAACGGTATTAGCTTGTTGTCTCTATCTTTTTGTCTGGATAAACTGATGGATACAGTGATAACACCGAAGTTCGATAGCACCTGTAGACTGGATGGGGCTGTTAGAAGAGCCTATTAGCCAGTGACTTGTAACAGATGGAAAAAAGCATTCATCATTTCAGAGGCCGTTATCATGTTGTTGCCATTTCATCTCGATTTCATAGAATGTTCTCTGTCACCGACGAAACAACAAACAATGTATCCTATCACATGGAGGAGAGCGGGAATCGATTCGATTAGTATGGGATGCCAGAGGCGGCATTCGATGTAATTTCTCTTTGGGGTAATGTTTTATACAGCAAAGCGATATGAGAAAAAATACTTTGAAGCTGACATCCCCTCGATAATGCGGGTTCTTGTTTATTCTACTACCTTGTGTGTGTGCATGTGTGTGTTTGTTTATTTGATTATCGTCGAACTATTTCCACGAATGCATCCTATTTACAACACCAAAGAGAAGTTCTAACCTATTAACTAAAAATTTGTCAACATCCTTGCCAAAACTATATAGAATCGAATTTTTTACTTGCCAAACATCGAATGGTACATAGGACTGACGACTTAATGACATCCACGCAGATCGAATGTACAGAGATTCACTCTATTCGGGTACAATAATAATAATAATAATAATAATAATAATAATAATAATAATAATAATAATAATAATAATAATAATAATAATCTTTATTGACTCAAATATGATACAAATGCCCACTTGGGCGTAGAGCCAGTTTTCACAAATATATACACCTACATATAGAAAAAGGAAACAACAAAACTGTATTTATGAACAGAATATTTAAACCGAGTGCACAGAGAAAATATGTCTCAAACAATGCTTGCCAAGACTAGTGCAGACCAACAGAGTTACCGAGTAAATAAAGACCACTCCGCATATAAAAGCGCATGTATCAATCTAAAATACTAAACACAATGTATAAATAAAATATAAACAATCATACAAAAAGTGTAAAATAACAAATACAAAACCTAAAAACACATTAAAATTGTATGTATAGAAAAAAAACTATGTATAAATAAAATATAAATAGGTTTATAAAATTGTAAAATATAAAACACAAAAACATTAAACACATTAAAATTGCATGTAAAAATAATAACTATGTATAAATAAAAACATAATAATTAAGTAAACAAAAAGTGTAAAATATAAAATACAAACATTAAACATATTAAAATTACATGTATAATAAACAAATTATAATAACTAAAAAGACAAAAACCTCTCCAAACACAAACTGTATTATAAGAAGGCCTTGTTTTGAGGGAGCCTAAACCAAAATATGCTGCAGATCGGTAGCATTGAAATACTCATCCATATCGTAGATGGCTTTAGCAACAAGTATTTGTGTAATTTTGCTTTCAGCTTTGGCATGGGCAACTGTCTTACTTCAACGGGCAGCTGATTAAATATTTTTATAATATAATAATAATAATATAATAATAATAATAATAATAATAATAAGACCAAATTGATGTGTACAAATATCTAGGCATAGATGAACACAACGGTATCCAACACAAAAAAATTAAAACCAAATTGAAGAAATAATATTACCGGCGAATAAGAGCGATTCTTAAAACCGAGCTTAATGCCAAAAACAAGAACTATCACCTCCCTAGCTGTTCCTGTCATCCAATACAGTCTAGGGATCATCAAGTGGACCCAGGCAGAGATTCAGAAACTGGACACCCAGACACGCAAGCTCCTCACAATATACGGTGCTCTCCATCCACGTTCCGACATTGACCGATTATATATATCTAGAAAATAAGAAGGCAGCGGAATGATTAGCATTGAAGCTGCTAACAACATCGCCAAGGAAGGAATCAGCAGCTACCTGCAACTAAAACAAGAAGATAAATACCTGGGAATGGTGTACAGACAACAACAAGGCGCCCCTAGAGAATATGACAGCACAGAGAAAGGCGAAAATAACGAAGAAAAAGGAGAACCAGAGCACAACAGCCATAGTATGCCTGAGACAAAGATGGTGCAGGAAATGAAACATAGAATGAAACAACAGATAAAAGAAGAACGAATTACAAAATGGAAAACAAAGCCACTTCATGGACAAATGAGGCCGTCAAGAAAACCATCCATCAAAATAACTCATGGGCCTTGCTCACCCATGCAAATCTCAAGACCGAGACAAAAGCTCTGATAACTACCTGCCAAGATCAAGCCATCGCAACAAATTATATGAAAGCTAAAATAATAAGGAGCGACACAGACCCAAAATGCAGACTCTGTCGGTCTTTCAATGAAACCATCCACTATATTGTTGCGGGCTGTCCCATACTTGCAAAACATTCATATCTGGAGCGACACAACACAGTAGCCAGACAGCTCCACTGGAACATCTGCAAACACTACAAGATAGATATAAATGAAAAGTGGTACCAGCACACCCCGGACCCTGTAATAGATGCTGAAAATGTGACAATCATATGGGACACACAAGTGCATACGGATAGAAAAATAGTTGCAAACAAACCAGACCTCATAGTTAAGGATAAGAAGAAAAAACATTACCTAATCATAGACGTGGCCATACCTTCTGACTACAACATCACACAGAAGGAAGCAGAAAAGATGCTTAAATATAAATATCTGCAAATTGAGGCACAGCGCATGTGGAACCTGAAGATCAAAATAATCCCCGGCATCATCGGAGCCACAGGACATATTTCCAATGCCACCACCAATTTCATGAAGGAAGTTCCAGGAAAACACAATCTCTTGCTAACGCAAAAGGCGGTGGTCCTGAGCACGGCGCATATAGTACGGAAAATATTATGATACTTCCTGACATCCAGATGCAGGAGCAACACCCTAGGTGCACGGAGTGCACTCGGTGTTGATCAACTCATGTAGAATAATCCTTAGAATAAACTAAGGGGAATCTCTTATAATAATAATAATAATAATAATAATAATAATAATAATAATAATAATAATAATAATAATAATAATAATAATAATAATAATAATAATAATAATAATAATAATAATAATAATAATAATAATAATAATAATAATAATAATAATAATAATAATAATAATAATAATAATAATAATAATAATAATAATAATAGTAATAATAATAATAATAATAATAATAGTAATAATAATAATAATAATAATAATAATAATATTTCATTCGTCGAGTAAAAAAGTACGAGTTGATAATGTTTTTAATAGTTATTGATTCTAATTAAATTGTGCTCTTCGGTGTCTTTATTTGCAAAAAAGCCTTAGCCTACAACTCATTTTTATTTCATTTTCTCGACAGGTTGTTGCTGCTTGTGCAGTTATTCAACAAAATGGTTTACTCGATTATACAGAGGCTGGAAATGATATATCTTTTGTATGCAAATAACTAATGTGCTAATAAAAATTTAAAGGCTGGAAGAAAAGACATACTTTGGATGAAACTCTCTCTCAGGGTTGCAACTAAATTCATCTGTTGCATTTATCGGTCACCTTCTGACAACAACTTTGTCCAGCTCTTCGACTACCTTTCTGAAAAAACCGTCCATCTGATTTCTGAATATCCTTCCTCTGAGGTCACTATTCTTGGTGACTTCAATGTCCATAACAAGGAATGGCTAGGATCTTCAAAAACCGATCTACAAGGGAGATCAGCGAAGGCCTTTGCAGTCAGCAATTCTTTAGCCAATATGGTTCAGCAACATACTAACTTTCCTCGCATCCCAACACACAGCTGACATCCCTTGGATCTCCTTCTTACTACAAATCCTTAATGTTATAAGACATCAGTCAACGCCCCCCTTGGTCGCTCAGACCACGGCATGGTCACTGCTTCCTGCGGAATGCAACCCAAGGTCACACAGTCATCACAACCATGTATCATTTAGCACTACAGCTCCGCGAACTGGGACGAAATGCGGGATTAATTTTCCTCATTTCCATGGGCGTATGTCTGCTTATCTCATCCTGACCCCTCTGATACCTCATAAAACGTCACCGAAATTATCCAAGCTGGTATGGAATTTATTATTCCGCGTACGCAAAAAACCTCTTCAGCCACTCAAAAGCCCTGGTTCTTTAAATCATGTGATAAGGGCAGACTTGAAAAGGTCAAAGCTCACAAAACGCTACACAATCCCAGTCAAGAAAACCGTCAAGCACTTAACAACGTAAGAAACCGCAATGTTCGTATTCTTTCCGAGGCAAAAAACTCGCTTAATAACCACATCAAAAACAAAGTCCTCTTAAGCTCCAACGGCAGCAAACCCTTCTGGACTCTTGTTAAATCTATTGGGAATAATTTCTGCAAGAGCACGTTCCCAACTTTTGTTTCAGGGGATGTAATTGTTTCTGCCGCCCTGGGAAAGGCTGAACTTTTTGACTCGTTGTTAGCCGGCAATTCTACTCTCAACCCACCTCCAAATGTTCAACCACCAACAGTCCCCAATGTCGCGCATGAATTGACGGATATCATTTTCAAAATTAAAAAGGTACGAAAGATGCACTCTTCTCTTGATACTCTGGCCTTGACGCGGACCCAGCAATTGTTCTCAAAAAATGCGCACCAGAACTTGCTCCTGTCTTGACTCGTCTGTTTCAGGTATCTTACAATAGAGGCGTATTCCCTAGTAACTGAAAAACTGCTCGAGTACAACCCGTCTCAAAGCAAGGATCCAAAGCGCTTCATAGCAACTACAGGCCTATTTCTCTCCTTTCAGTCGTCTCTAAAGTGATGGAAAAGTATATAAACACCAAATTACTAAAATTTCTTGAAAAACACAGTTTAATCCAGGACAGGCAGTATGAATTCCGTCAGCGCAAATCAACTGCCCGCCTCCTTTCCTTTGTCACCCATTCTTGGAACAAGTCTATGGAACTACACGGTGAATCCCAGACTGTCGCTCTAGATATATGCAAGGCATTCGACCAGGTCTGGCACGCAGCGCTGCTTAACAAACTTCGCTCAAAAGTTAATCCTAGAACATATATTTATTTAGTTATACGCATAAACAAAACAAAAACACAATTGACCCACATTTAATAAACTGATATATTTCACATTAAAACCATAAAAATATATAAACGTATATTATTCTGATCAAGTCTGTAGGATATATACGCAGGCACGTAGAAGACATGTGGTAATATAATTTAGAAATATTTTAATAATTTCACCCAGAATTAGCTTATCTAGCTCTACTGTAGTGGCTACATTCGAGAATTAGTAATCGATTATAAAAAGCCTGGACGCAGCAAGTGCGTTATGCTAGTGAAT
Source organism: Tillus elongatus (assembly GCA_964006375.1). Lineage (NCBI taxonomy): Eukaryota > Metazoa > Arthropoda > Insecta > Coleoptera > Cleridae > Tillus > Tillus elongatus. The sequence continues at coordinate 1,929,405 of OZ023270.1, forward strand.
TTTCATAGAAATGATCTGGCACAAAATATTTTATTATAACTTTTTTTTTCTTGTAACATAGAAATCTAAATTTTGGTGCATAGTTTACTTTTTATATCATAAACCCACCTACCAAATTTGGTTATCATAGATTTTTTATTTTTTAAGATAAAAATTTTTTTCAAATGAAAACTCAAAATTTTTTCGGAAAACCTCGTCCCATTTTTCTGATTAACGAACTTATCAAAGCCATTTACAAAATGAAGATACGTGCCAAATTTTATCAAAATCGGCCCATTATTCTTTGAGATAAACATTTTTTTCGAATGAAAACTCAAAATTTTCTCGGAAAACCACGGCCGATTTTCTTGACTAACAAACTTGTCAAAGCCATTTACAAAAGGAAGGTACATGCCAAATTTTATTAAAATCGGCTTATTACTTTTTGAGCTAAGAATTTTTTCGAATAAAAACTCAAAATTTTTCCAGAAAACCTCGTCGATTTTCCTGACTAACGAACTTATCCAAGCCATTTACAAAAGAAAGGTACATGCCAAATTTTATCAAAATCGGCCCATTTTTTTTGAGTTATTGGTGTGATATATATATATATATATATATATATATATATATATATATATATATATATATATATATATATATATATATATATATATAAATATAAGACAAGACTTGCAACGAACTGCCAGATCTCTCTGAGGCCTAGGGTTGAACACACTAAGACCTCACAGACGATCTCCGGCGAGATTTGGGGAGTAGGCAGATTGAGGCCCCGTAATCGAGCTACAACAACCCAACCTATCTTTATCCACCGCTCTAAGGAGTAGGCAGATTGAGGCCTTAGAGTGTCCTTACACATTTCCTTTACCCACCTTTGTCCACCACTCTAAGGAGTAGGCAGATTGAGGCCTTAGAGTGTCCTTACATATTTCCTTTACCCACCTTTGTCCAACACTCTAAAGAGTAGGCAGATTGAGGCCTTAGAGTGTCCTTACATATTTCCTTTACCCACCTTTGTCCAACACTCTAAGGAGTAGGCAGATTGAAGCCTTAGAGTGTCCTTACATATTTCCTTTACCCACCTTTGTCCATCACTCTAAGGAGTAGGCAGATTGAGGCCTTAGAGTGTCCTTACATATTTCCTTTACCCACCTTTGTCCACCACTCTAAGGAGTAGGCAAATTGAGGCCTTAGAGTGTCCTTACACATTTCCTTTACCCACCTTTGTCCACCACTCTAAGGAGTAGGCAGATTGAGGCCTTAGAGTGTCCTTACACATTTCCTTTACCCACCTTTGTCCACCACTCTAAGGTGTAGGCAGATTGAGGCCTTAGAGTGTCCTTACATATTTCCTTTACCCACCTTTGTCCACCACTCTAAGGAGTAGGCAGATTGAGGCCTTAGAGTGTCCTTACACATTTCCTTTACCCACCTTTGTCCACCACTCTAAGGAGTAGGCAGATTGAGGCCTTAGAGTGTCCTTACATATTTCCTTTACCCACCTTTGTCCATCACTCTAAGGAGTAGGCAGATTGAGGCCTTAGAGTGTCCTTACACATTTCCTTTACCCACCTTTGTCCACCACTCTAAGGAGTAGGCAGACTAAGGCCTTAGAGTGTCCTTACATATTTCCTTTACCCACCTTTGTCCATCACTCTAAGGAGTAGGCAGATTGAGGCCTTAGAGTGTCCTTACATATTTCCTTTACCCACCTTTGTCCACCACTCTAAGGAGTAGGCAGATTGAAGCCTTAGAGTGTCCTTACACATTTCCTTTACCCACCTTTGTCCACCACTCTAAGGAGTAGGCAGATTGAGGCCTTAGAGTGTCCTTACACATTTCCTTTACCCACCTTTTTCCACCACTCTAAGGAGTAGGCAGATTGAGGCCTTAGAGTGTCCTTACACATTTCCTTTACCCACCTTTGTCCACCACTCTAAGGAGTAGGCAGATTGAGGCCTTAGAGTGTCCTTACATATTTCCTTTACCCACCTTTGTCCATCACTCTAAGGAGTAGGCAGATTGAGGCCTGAGAGTGTCCTTACACATTTCCTTTACCCACCTTTGTCCACCACTCTAAGGAGTAGGCAGATTGAGGCCTTAGAGTGTCCTTACATATTTCCTTTACCCACCTTTGTCCATCACTCTAAGGAGTAGGCAGATTGAGGCCTTAGAGTGTCCTTGCATATTTCCTTTACCCACCTTTGTCCACCACTCTAAGGAGTAGGCAGATTGAGGCCTTAGAGTGTCCTTACATATTTCCTTTACCCACCTTTGTCCACCACTCTAAGGAGTAGGCAGATTGAGGCCTTAGAGTGTCCTTACACATTTCCTTTACCCACCTTTGTCCACCACTCTAAGGAGTAGGCAGATTGAGGCCTTAGAGTGTCATTACACATTTCCTTTACCCACCTTTGTCCACCACTCTAAGGAGTAGGCAGATTGAGGCCTTAGAGTGTCCTTACATATTTCCTTTACCCACCTTTGTCCACCACTCTAAGGAGTAGGCAGATTGAGGCCTTAGAGTGTCCTTACACATTTCCTTTACCCACCTTTGTCCATCACTCTAAGGAGTAGGCAGATTGAGGCCTTAGAGTGTCCTTACACATTTCCTTTACCCACCTTTGTCCACCACTCTAAGGAGTAGGCAGATTGAGGCCTTAGAGTGTCCTTACACATTTCCTTTACCCACCTTTGTCCACCACTCTAAGGAGTAGGCAGATTGAGGCCTTAGAGTGTCCTTACACATTTCCTTTACCCACCTTTGTCCACCACTCTAAGGAGTAGGCAGATTGAGGCCTTAGAGTGTCCTTACATATTTCCTTTACCCACCTTTGTCCATCACTCTAAGGAGTAGGCAGATTGAGGCCTTAGAGTGTCCTTACATATTTCCTTTACCCACCTTTGTCCACCACTCTAAGGAGTAGGCAGATTGAGGCCTTAGAGTGTCCTTACATATTTCCTTTACCTCTTGAAAATGGCTCCAAAACAGGAGCCGAAACGTCGATTTTCCATAAATTCTGGACGCGGTTTAACCTGAGAACCAAGCATGTCTCATATATATATATATATATATATATATATATATATATATATATATATATATATATATATATATATATATATATAAATGTATATAAACATATAAAAATTGAAACTGACCCCGGATATGGGTTCTAGGGGTCCTAGTTCGCGCTCATGCGAAGAAACTTTTTCAAAATTCAAAAGTAGGGATCTCCTCATTAGTGAATTTTTTCTACGAAAATTCACTAAAAAAGTAATCATTCGAACCCGGGAAGTTATAGAAGACATTATTTATTTCAATGTGGTGGTTTAAATTTCAAGAATAATCTATATCAACATGTAACAGAAGATTGAGCACTTAGTAATTTAAACGATTTAATTAAACACCACACAGGGTGTAGTGGCCTTTATCGCCGACAACATTTAATAGCGCTGTTCAAACAAAAAGTACAAAAAGGCTCCTAAATAATACAACACGCCAATGTCTACCAACACTGGCAAGAAATAACTTGGGCGAACTATGTTTTCTGGCAAGGATATCTAGACTTTCTTAATTATAAAGTTGTAGAAAACATTATGTTTGCCGCGGGAGATCTCTGGTCAAGACCGATAAAGTTTCGGTGAATGTTCGGAGTAAAAAGTTGAAGTTTGCGCTAGTTTCAGACACACATATAAAGGAAGAAGAGTCCAGCGGGAAGACGATGTTAGGGAAGTGTTATTTATTGAACCAGTAAAGTTTAATCTCTTGACGATTGTTTAAATATTGACTCTTCTCCACATGCACGGTTTCAAATTGCAGAACTATATGGGGACTTTATTAAAACTCTTACAAAACTTTAACATAAATAAGACAGTTGATATGAAGCTCTTTTATATTATCTTAATACTTATGACAGGCAATGGTTGATTTTCGTCAACTGATGTAAAAGAAAATTATAGATATGTTGAGTTCTTACTTTGATGATCACCCAGGTGATTTTTAGTGAATTTTTATTTTAAAAAATTCACTAATAGAGAGGTATCGATGGTGACATTTTGCAAAATTAGGACCCCTAAAACCCCCATTAAAAAAAAAAATTCTCCGAAAATTTCAGTAAAATTTAGTCTACATATTGCTTTGGGAAATACCTATCTATGTGCCAAAATTCAGCTTTCTAGGGTTACAGAAAATTGATCTTTTCAAATTTGAAACATTTATGTTTAAATCACCGCTTATATGAGATCAAGTATGCGGTTGCCGTTGGTTAGTTAATGACAGCTGCTATTATTGTCATTGACTCATGAAATTCTTTTTTAAGATTCAGAGAAATGTGAATAATACTGAATTCACTGATTGTTAATCATTGGCAGCATTTACGATTATATATAACTCTATTGTAATTTATCATCATTTATCACCTCTGTAGTATAATTATTTTTTTCCTAACAACTCGCATCGTTTTTAGTCAATTGTTGTTATTAATAGTCAATAGTTTCTTCCCAAAATTTGCTCTTACCGAACACACATGTATTCCATTGACTTCTGCTTCTGCCGCTGTTACAGTCTTAACTCTTAACATGTCGCTTTGCTTACGCTTACTGCTAAACTGTTAGTGAATTTTTTATTAATGGCTTGGATGAGTTCGTTAGTCAGGAAAATTGGATAATGTATAATGTATAATGTAATGTATAATGTATATATTAACAATGAAACAGGCCAATGTCACCTGAATGACACAGGGATGTTCATGTACGTCAAAAAATTAACAATAAAAACGACAATAGCACACACAATAAGCATAACAATTAAGGAAAATTTTTCCTTAAATAATACAAAACAAAGATACTTATAAAATACACTTATAACGTTTATAACGTTCAAAAGATAAGAGCTGCAGAATCCAGATCCAATTCCAATATTGTTTTTTAGAGTCACCAGGTGCACTAGGTTTATAGTTTATACTATGGCAACTACACTACAAACAAAGTGTTCATATTATAAGAATTTAAAAACAGAAGATAGTTAATGGTAGTTTATGTGTAAAAATCATCCACCGAGTAGCACGTCTTGTTTATAAGAATCGTTTTCACTTTTTTTTTAAAAGCTGGTAAAGTGTCAACATTCCGTACATCTTCCGGCAACGCATTATACAACTTGCAGCCATTGTAAAACAGTGATTTTTGGTACAGAGCTGTGTGATGTTTGTCAGTTTGCAGGTTATTTCTACCTCTTGTGGTATATCCATGTTCCACTGCATTGCGTGTGTATTTGGTTTTGTTTTGAAAAACATGGGTTAGGACTTCCATGATGTATATGCTGGGGAGTGTAAGGATACCCTGTTCTTTAAAAGTGTTTCTGCAAGTGTGTCTATGAGGGATATTGAATATGATCCTCATCACTTGCTTTTGTTGTTTAAAAACTCGGTTTACTTTACTTGCTAATCCCCAGTGCGTAATACCAAACCTTAGTTGTGAGTAGAAACACGCATAATACAGTGACAACACAGTAAAGGTACTGCATCTTTGGGTAAGTGTTCTTATTGCATATGCAACGGATGAGATTCGCGAGCAAAGTTCATCGATGTGAACATTCCATTTTAACTCACTATCGATATGAAGTCCTAGTAGTTTTGTAGATGGCTGCAAGGTTACAGTTTGGCCATCAAGTTCTACGCTTTGTACAGTACCTTTTTTTGATTTTGAAGATTTAAAAAACACGCAAGCTGTTTTATCCTTGTTAAGTGCAAGCTTGTTTTTATCGACCCAATTGGTTAGACTTTTGAGGGTTTTGTCAGAATCAGCCATAATGTGCTCAACACTATGTCCACCTATCAAAAAGTTGGTATCATCGGCATAGGAGGCGACCGTTCTTTTGTTATCTGGATTGATGTTGTTTTCAGATTGGTGCGTGATGTACTGAAGTAGGTTGTTGGCATAGATAATGTACAGCGTAGGTCCAAGAACTGTTCCTTGCGGCACCCCAACCGTTACTTCAAAAGTCCTAGATAAGTAAGTGTTGGTAGAGTTAGATATTACAACTCTTTGTGTTCTGTCTGAAAGATAGCTTCTGAACCAGTCCAGTGCGGTGCCCGTCACTCCATACCTACACAGTGAACATATAAGGATCTCATGATTCACACAGTCGAAGGCTTTGGAAAAGTCCACAAAAACTCCCAGCGCTACCTCTTTTTTGTCAATGTGTTCGACAATTTGCTCCACAAACTCAACAATTGCAGTTTCAGTGCTTCGTGCTTGCCGAAAGCCATGTTGATATGGCGAAAGAAGTTTATTATCAGCAAGATAGGTTGTCAGCTTGTTATTGACTATTTTTTCGAGGGTTTTTGCGAAAGTTGGTGTTAGGCTGATTTGTCTGTAGCTTGAATATTCCGCGGGATCACCCTTTTTATATGTCGGTTTTGTGTATGCTTCTTTCATTTTTGATGGAACGATACCTCTGGATAATGAAATGTTATATATATATATATATATATATATATATATATATATATATATATATATATATATATATATATGTGACAGTGGTAAAGAAACAACAAACCTGCAGCGCTTAAGCAATGTGCTTGATACCTCGTCCGGCCCTGCAGAGCTTGATGATTTAAGGGTATTTATTGCGTTTAGGACATCCTCTTGAGTAACAGGTGGGAATTTAAATTGGGTGCTCACTTGTGGTGTTATCCCCGCAACAAATGCTATATCTACCGCAGCAGGCAGACGAGCAGTTACTTTTTGAGCAGCAGATGAGAAGAAGTCTCCAAACTGGTCTGGGAGGTCCGCATGTATGACAGGGTATTCAGTTTTACATCTTACATTCCTCCCTGTTAGTTCGTCTATGGTTTTCCACATAGTTTTGCTCTTGTTGTTGCTGCGGCTGATAGCTTTGTCGAGTTCGGCCTTCCCTACATCTGCGATCAGCTGTTTATATTGTGCATTTACTTTTTTGAAGATAGGCTTAAATGCTGAAAAATGCTGGGCAAACTCACCATATAGAGCAACGACCTCCTTCATCTCTCTAACTTCTGTCGTTGCAGGAGCTCTACGTTTCTTACCGATTTTAACTTCCCTAATGGGAAAACATGCATTAAAATGGTTGTTCTCCAGGAAAATTTTGATTTTTGTTTCAAAAAAAATCTATTTCTCCTCAAATTACAAAGCTATTGTAATGAAATTTGGTAGATATGTTGCCTTGTAAAAGACCTTACTACACACTAAAATTCAACTTTCTGCATTTTTAGAAAATTAAGTTATTCTAATTTCGAGTTTTCATTTGAAATTTTTTTCTGCGAAAATTACAAAGTTATTATGATGAAATTTGTTGGATATTTTTCCCTGGGTAAGGCCTTACTGTACACCAAAATTCAACTTTCTAAGTTTGTAAAAACTTGAGTTATTCAAATTTGAGGCATTTAAAAAAATCCACTACCATAACGCACTTTCTGCGTCCCGAGTTTTTTATATACTGCTTTATAGGATTTTTTTTTATTTTAGAGAAAGAAAATTATGTCTCGACTGCTAAGGCCATTGACCTATATAAATTATATATAAAAACATTCTAGGTACAATGTAAGTGCATTAATAATGTATGTGTTCCTGAACCAGTAAATTATACAATACAACAATTACAGTTATATGTGTTTATATAGTTCACTTGATTTTAAGAAATTTATTATGTTTTCTGGTGCTGCTGTGGCTAGGGTTACCATGGATATATTTTCGCCTAAAAACAACCTTCTTTGGAGTCTGTGTTTAGTGCACTCTGTGACAATATGACTTGCTGAAAGGCTCACATTGCAGGTATCACAAACTGGTGGAATTTGGTGTTCCAGTAGGTACTTGTGTGTGAGTGCTGTGTGTCCTATCCGGAGTCTTCTCAGGACGGCCAGCGATCTGCGACTTAGTATAGATGGTTGGTGCTAATTCGTGCAGCTTGGTAGTTTGATTATTCCAGTATATTTGACATTTGTCGTAAATTACTGCTTTAACGTGTGGTCTTAATAGTTGGTGGTATTGGCTTCTTACTGTCGTGCCTTCCGTGATCGCTCTTTTAGCAGCAGTATCTGCCAGCTCATTGCCTATAATGCCGGAGTGTGAGGGTACCCAGACGAATGTAATGTGTGTGGATTGGCGTTTAAAATCTTGAGCAGTATTTTGTATTTCCCTTGCTATATGGTTCTTGGTATATAGGCTACTTATTTCATTTAATGCCAGTTTAGAGTCTGTGCAGATGACTATTTTCGTTGGACAGTCGGAAATGTCTTTTATCCTCTTTATGGCTTGCAGAATTGTAAAAAGTTCAGCTGTGCCAATACTGATGTCCTTGGGTAATTTAATAAGCTGCTCAGATGAGGGAAATGTCACTATCATCCCACCCACTCCATGTGGTGACTTAAAAGCATCGCTGTACATTACCAGTTCGGGATTATATTCCCTTAGTGTTTCTGTAAATATTATCTGCATCACTGAATTTGATGTTTTGGCATGTTTAGGTCAAATTAATGATGTGTTACAGTCTATTTTTAATTGAAGCCATGGTGGGGTATTTGATTTCGGATTTTCAGTGGTTCCTGTGAGATCGATTTGATAAATGTCTTTTATTATTTCTGATATAAGACGTGGTTTTTCGGTGGAGTTGGACAGCTGATGACTGTGGCATTGGGTGTCAGTTAGGACTGAACGAACAGGATTATTTGCTGAACGAGAAATTCTGGAAGCGTATGTCAATATTAGCAATTGTCGTCTTAAAAAGAGTGGCAGCTCATTTGACTCTCTTTGCATACTTGTTGTAGGGCTTATTCTGAAGGCACCGAGACATAGCCTCATAGCTGGATTCTGTATAGTATTTAGTGGTTTAAGTGTGGTTTTGCTTGCACTTGCATAAACGATTGCGCCATCATCTATTTTAGATCGTATTAGTGATCTGTATAAGCTAATCAAAACTGATTCTTCTGCTCCCCAGTCGTAGTGAGCTACGCCTTTGAGAATGTTCATTCTGCTAGCACATTCCGTTCTGATATTGTTTATTTGATGCTTTCAAGACAGTTTTGTATCGAATATAACACCCAGGAATTTGTAATGTTCTACTCTGTAAAGCGTTGCACTGTTTAGTATAACGTTTGGTACAGTTTCCTGGTGGTGCCTTCGACTGAATAACATAAATTTCGTTTTCTCTGCTGAGAAATTTATAAGAAATATTAACATAAATTTCTAAATAATGATAATGTGACAGAAAGTTATCTAAATGTTTTAAGTGAGGCAGGATATGTGTCAACAATAAATAGGCCAACAAGGGTACACAGCAATAAAAGTTCTTGTCTGGATCATTTCTTTGTCAGATCTCGTGGTTTGCATGACCATAGAATTTACCCTACCGTTCTTGAATATGACATCACCGATCACTTTTAGTTGGTTTTTGGAGTCTCTTTTCCTAAAAAAATAAAACAAGCTGAAAATTTACAATATGCGCAAAATAGACTTTTTGATAAAAACTCTCTTAACAGAACGGCTTAAATTAGTACCTTGGTTTGATGTATTAAACTGCCTAGATGCCAACAAGTCTGCAAGTACATTTGTTTGAAAATTTGTTACATGTATTGAAAATAACACAAAAACTCTACACATCGGACAAAATAAAATTTAAAAAACTCCATAGATAAGAAACGAAAGATTATAGTCAATAGACAGACACAAGAAATAAGTTATATCGATTAATAAAAAAGTATGGACCCAGAAAGTGCGTTATGGTAATGAATTTTCATAAAAATGTTTTTAATTGCAAATAAATCTAATGCAAGCAGACATCAATCTGGTTACTACATAACCTGAATGCTATAAGACATCAGTCACCGCAGACCACGGCATGGTCACTGTTTCCTGCGCAATGCAACCAGAGGTCACACAGTCATCACACCCACGTATCGTTTGGCACTACAACTCCGAGAACTGGGACGAAATTCGGAATTACTTTTGCTTATTTCCATAGGCGCCTGTCTGCTTCTCTCATCCTGACCCCTCTGATATCTCACAAAACGTCACCGAAATTATCCAAGCTGGCATGGAGTTATTTATTCCACGTACACAGAAAACCTCTTCAGCCATTTAAAAGCCCTGGTTCTCTAAATCATGTGACAAGGCCAGACTTGAAAAGGCCAAAGCTCACAAAACGCTTCTACACAATCCCAGTCGAGAAAACCGTCAAGCATTTGACGACGCAAAAAACCGCTATGTCCACATTCTTTCTGAGGCAAAAAACACGTTTAATAACCACATCAAAAACAAATTCCTCCCAAGCTTCAACGGCAGCAAACCCCTCTGGACTCTTACTAAATCTATTGGGTAAAATTTCTGCACGAGCACATTCCTACCTCTTGTTTCAGGGGATGAAATTGTTTCTACCGCCCTGGAAAATGCTGAACTTTTTGTCTCGTTGTTCGCCGGCAATTATACTCTTAACCCACCTCCAAATGTTCAACCACCAACAGTCCCTAATGTTGCGCATAGAATGACGGATATTATTTTCAAAACTGAAAAGGTACGAAAGATGATCTCTTCTCTTAATACCAGGAAAGCCTCTGGCCTTGACGAGATCCCAGCAATTGTTCTCAAAAATGCCCTCCTGTCCTGTGTCGTCTGTTTTAGACTTCTTACAATAGAGGCATATTCCCTAGTAACTGGAAAAACTGCACGAATACAACTCGTCCCCAAGAAACGATCCAAAGCGCTTCCTAGCAACTCCAGCCCTATTTCTCGCCTTTCAGTTATCTCTAAAGTGATGGAAAAGTATATAAACACCGAATTACTAAAACTTCTTGAAAAACACAGTCTAATCCACGACAGGCAGTATGGATTCCGTCAGCGCAGATAAACTGCCGACCTCCTTTTCTTTGTCACCCATTCTTGGTACAAGTCTATGGAACTACACGGTGAATCCCAGATTGTCGCTCTAGACATTTCCAAAGCATTCGACCAGATCTGGCACGCAGCCCTGCTTAACAAACTTCCGGCATATGACCTACCACCAAAACTCTGTACCTGGACAGCAAATTTCCTCTCCAACCGGAGAATTTCTGTTGTCGTGGATGACCAGTCCTCTAAACTGTATCCAATTAATGCAGGAGTCCCTCAAGGTTAATCGAATTAATGCAGGAGTCCCTCAAGGTTAAGCTTTGGCCCCTACTTTGTTTCTTTTCCACACCAATGACCTCCTCTCTAGCACATCCAACCCAGTTCACAGTTACGCAGACGACAGCACCCTCCACTCAAATATACAATATTCTAAGCCTGTCTCTTTAGCCCAATTAGATGAGGATCGCAGACCCATGGAGAGTTCTGCCTCTGTGGATATCCAAAAAATATTAGACTGGGGAAGTAGAACTCTTGTACAATTCAACTCCACAAGATCTCAGTCTTGCTTTCTATCTCATAAGAGACACACCAACCCTAGGCCTATCACAATGAACAATCAAGTTATTCAAAGTAAGGAGTCCTGTTACCTTGTTGGCATTTCTGTGGATCGAAATCTCAATTGGCACCAACATGTCACATCAATTGCAGAAACGACTGCTAAGAAATTAGGTTTCCTCTTCCGGGCTCATAAATACTTTTCACCAGCTAATCTCTGTACCTTATATACTTCACCAATAAGGCCAAACCTCGAATACTGCTATACGTCTCATCGGTGACCCTACCCTCACCCAAAGGCTGCCATTTCTTGCCCACTGACGTGCTGTTGGTCACCTCTCCCTCTTTTATAGATATATGTACGGGCACTGCTCAGAGGAACTTTCTTCCATAGTTCCTCGACCTGCTGCACCCAACAGATCTGCCAAGGGAGCAGAACGAATGCACCCTTTTACTGTCCAGGTCACCAGACATAGAACATCTTGTTATGCCCGCTTTTTTCTCCCGAGGACTTCTAAGTTGTGGAACTCCTTGCCGGCACATATTGTTCCGTCTCCTCCGAACCTCCAAACCTTCAAGTCCAGAATAAGTTGCCACTTTCTTCCTTGTCGACATCCACGGTGCGATAATAGTTATGCCGTCGTGGTGTGTTGTTGAAATATTAAAAAAAGAGGTCAAACTACTACTACTAGAAATTCTTCTAATATAACGTCCTGTATATAAGCACCTGAAACATTTCAAAAATTAATTTACTCTCAAATTTATATCCACTTGCTTTAATGTAAAGGCGATACATTCCCTATTCTGCTAAAATTATCCAGTAAAGATTCGAATCACAGAAGATCATTTACTTGGAGCTAGTTTAATAGGTATCACAGGAGAAATAACGATGAAGTAAACAAGTAATAAATTAAAGATAATAAACTGATAATATCGAATGAATAAAATAAAGAAAGAAATGTATAAATAAATGAGTAATCGACAAATAACGAATAATTTTTATTTCTGGAATGGATTATAAAATGTGCTCGAACTGACGACCATTTTGTTTAAGGCAAAATATATTTATATATATATATATATATATATATATATATATATATATATATATATATATATATATATATATTAATTTCAACAACACACCACGAGGGCTTACAGCCTAAATACTATCGTACCGTGTGTGTCGACAAGGAGGAAAGAGGCAACTTGTTAATTCTGGACTTGAAGGTTTGGGGGTTCGGGGGAGAAGGAAAAACATGTGCCGGCAAGGAGTTCCACAACTTGGAAGTCCTCGGGACAAAAGAGCGGGCATAACAAAATGTTCTATGTCTGGTGACCTGGACAGTAAAAGGGTGCATTCGCTCTGTTCCCCTGGTAGATCTGTTGGGGGCAGCAGGTGGAGGAACTATGGAAGAAAACTCCTCTGAGCAGTGCCCATGCAGATATCTATAAAAAAGAGAGAGGTGACCAAAGGCACGTCGGTGGGCAAGGGATGGCAGCCTTTGGGTAAGAGTAGGGTCACCGATGAAACGTCTTTTGAAAGGAGTCCAGGATAGAGAGTGTAGAAGCGGCAGCAGCACCCCAGATGTGGGAGCAGTATTAGAGGTTTTGTCTTATTTGTGAAATATATAAGGTATAGAGACCAGCTGGTGAAAAATATTTGCGAGCCCGAAAGAGGAAACCTAATTTCTTAGCAGCGCTTCTGCAATTGATGTGACATGTTGGTGCCAATTGAGATTTCGATCCACAGAGATGCCAACAAGTGAAAATGACTCATTACTTTGAATAACTTGGTTGTTTATTGTGATGGGTCTAGGGCTGGTGTAACTCTTATGAGAAAGAAAGCAAGACTGTGATTTGGTGGGGTTGAATTGTACAAGATTTCTACTTCCCCAGTCTAATATTTTTTGGAGATCCGCGGAGATAGAACCCTCCATGAGTCTGCGATCCTCATCTAGTTGGGCTAAAGAGACAGGCTTAGTGTATTGTATATTGGAGTGAAGGGTGCTGTCGTCCGCGTAATTGTGAACTGGGTTGGATGTGCTAGAGAGGAGGTCATTGATGTGGAGAAGAAACAAAGTAGGGGCTAAAGCTGAACCTTGAGGAACTCCTGCATTAGCTGGATACAGTTTAGAGGAATGGCCATCCACGACAACAGAAATGCTCCGGTTGGAGAGAAAATTTGCTGTCCACGTACAGAGTTTTGGTGGTAGGCCATAGGCCGGTAGTTTATTAAGTAGCGCTGCGTGCCAGACCTGGTCGAATGCTTTGGATATGTCTAAAGCGACAATATGGGATTCACCGTGTAGTTCCATAGACTTGTTTTAAGAATGGGTGACAAAGGAAAGGAGGTCGGCAGTTGATCTGCGCTGACGGAATCCATACTGCCTGTCGTGGATTAGACTGTGTTTTTCAAGAAATTTTAGTAATTCAGTGTTTATATACTTTTCCATCACTTTAGAGATGACTGAGAGGAGAGAAATAGGCCTGTAGTTGCTAGGAAGCGCCTTCGATCCTTTCTTGGGGACGGGTTGTACTCGAGCAGTTTTCCAGTTACTAGGGAATATGCCTCTATTGTATGATGTCTGGAACAGACGAGTCAGGACAGGAGCAAGTTCTGGTGCGCATTTTTTGAGAACAATTGCTGGGATCTCGTCAAGGCCAGAGGCTTTCCTGGTATTAAGAGAAGACAGCATCTTTCGTACTTTTCTAGTTTTGAAAATGATATCCGTCATTTTATGCGCGACATTGGGGACTGTTGGTGGTTGAACATTCGGAGGTGGGTTGAGAGTAGAATTGCCAGCGAACAACGAGGCAAAAAGTTCAGCCTTGCCCAGGGCGGTAGAAACAATTTCATCCCCTGAGACAAGAGGTGGGAACGTGCTCTTGCAGAAATTATTCCCAATAGATTTAGCAAGAGTCCAGAAGGGTTTACTGCCGCTGGAGCTTAAAAGGACTTTGTTTTTGATGTGGTTATTAAACGAGTTTTTTGCCTCGGAAAGAATACGAACATTGCGGTTTCTTACGTTCTTAAGTGCTTGACGGTTTTCTTGACTGGGATTGTGTAGCGTTTTGTGAGCTCTGACCTTTTCACGTGTGCCCTTATCACATGATTTAAAGAACCAGGGCTTTTGAGTGGCTGAAGAGGTTTTTTGCGTACGCGGAATAATAAATTCCATACCAGCTTGGATAATTTCGGTGACGTTTTTTGAGGTATCAGAGGGGTCAGGATGAGATAAGCAGACATACGCCCATGGAAATGAGGAAAATTAATCCCGCATTTCGTCCCAGTTCGCGGAGCTGTAGTGCTAAATGATACATGTTTGTGATGACTGTGTGACCTTGGGTTGCATTGCGCAGGAAGCAGTGACAATGCCGTGGTCTGAGCGACTAAGGGGGGCGATGACTGATATCTTATAGCATTCAGGTTTTGTAGTAAGAAGGGGATCCAAGGGATGTCAGCTGTGTGTTGGGATGCGAGGAAAGTTAGTAGGTTGCTAAACCATATTGGCTAAAGAATTGCTGGCTGCAAAGGTATCCGCTGCTCTCCCTTGTGGATCGGTTTTTGAAGACCATAGCCATTCCTTATTATGGACATTGAAGTCACCAAGAATAGTGTCTGGTGCAGGGTAGATTGCTACGGACGTACGCACACACGCCTCCATGCAATCTAAAAGAAGTAAGGAGCTCATACCCCGGGAAATTAAGGTGATTAGTGGCTGTTTTGGCACTGATTTGAGTTTCGGTGAGGAAAAGGAGTTGGGGCCTATTAGCCTGGAGAAAATGGTGGACGGAGTTCAGGTTAGAATTTAGGCCACATATATTCGAGAAGGATATTGTAAATCTCGATGCTGGCGCCCCCTGTACACCCCTCTCCCGGAGATCCGAATGGAGGGGTATTTTGCCTCCGGAATCTTTTGTACAAGGAGGAGCCATCATCATTTTTGTTTATAAGGGAAACCGACTCATACACCAGAACCGGAAATGTCTGTTGGGACTTCACCGGCCCCTTGTATATATATATATATATATATATATATATATAATATATAATATATATATATATATTATAATAAATATATATATATATATTTATATATATATATATATATATATATATATATATATATATATATATATATATATATATATATATATATATATATATAATATATATATATATATATATATATATATATATATATATATATATATTATATATATATATATATATATATATATATATATATATATTTATATATATATATATATATATATATATATATATAATATATCTTTTGGAATATTGCACTACACTGTAATCACTTTTAAATATACACTTTATTTGTTTGCTGTACGTTTGTGATTTCTTATTGGTTTGCGCGGACTGCAGTTTCGAACCGTCCCGGTTCATAAATAAAGTGTGTATGTATATATATATATATATATATATATATATATATATATATATATATATATATATATATATATATATATATATATATATATATTGTCACATTTGTCTATTAGAATTAAGTTTATGGACTTTGTTACTTCTATGGTCAGTTGTTGTGTGTTGGTCACACAGAAAACTCTGGAATGATACTTCTAGAAGGACCAGAAGTGACAGGTGTAGAATAGTGTAGAAGGTCTAGAGTCTCTATGTCTCTATGTACAGTATAAGAAGGCGAGAGGTACACAGAGTAAGTTAGTTCAGTATTGAATAAGTGTGGTGCAGAGTAAGTGATCATAGAGTATTAAGCGAGCCAGCAGTAAGTGTTGGTGTATAAGAAGCGATCATAGAAGGCGGATAATGGAATCTAAATAAATGAAAATATAGTAATAGAGAGAAATATATTAGTTAATGTGCTTATGGTGTTGGAAAATAGTTGGTAATAATAAATAGTAGTTTCAAAAGCTCTGATTTGTTAGTCAACAAATCCAGAAGCCCGTAGAACGTAACAATATATATATATATATATATATATATATATATATATATATATATATATATATATATACATATACATATATATATATATATATATATATATATATATATATATATATATATATATATATATATACATATATATATATATATATATATATATATATATATATATATATATATATATATATTCGCTAATCATTATATGTAATATTTGCTGCCAATTGATCACGATTTCCTAAACGATGCATTTTGGATGTAGATTATCGAATATGACGTTATTTACTGCATTAATCGATGGCTAATGTACAGTTCTAAACAATTATAAGTGTGTAACTGGTGTATATAATCTACTTTGAGACTATCCTGGTTCACTGGACCATTCCGGGAAGATAAACACTCAACACTAACCAGAGAGTAAATAACAATAGGGCGATAAATTTGATAGTTGGCGATTTATATGGGGACTTAGTGGCTACCGAGCACGTATTGGCACACACGGTTCCACTCAATGCACGCTTATAATATACTGTACTCTGGTATCGAATATCGAAACCGCACGTTGCACCAGACGGATTACGGCTGAAAAAGTTATTGCCTTATTCAGTGCTACCAGATTTATTGCCGCTGCTTTAAAAATCTTGCGAGCTGCTCTTTTGATATAAATTAAATGATGAATTGTCGATTCGCTGGCTACAGATACGTTGGTTCAATGTTGGCGACATTGCTAGATTGGGGGGGAGTCCTGCAGAAAAAATTGTGCAGTTCAATTTATTCAAACTAAACATCAATACCAATATCTGGAGCTATTAGCAGTGGCCTGATATGTCGGGGGTGGAGCTGCTGACAGATCTCAGGGTGTGGTTTCAGCAAGAATCTGCCTATAATCTAGTTAACACCAAGATAAACTATTCAGGGATCTTAGAACTGTTTGGAGTTTCAGGATTCCAGCAGTTAGCACAAAAAACAGTGATTTGTTTTATTGTCCCAAGCATGTCATAAACTATGTTTTTCTTAACCCTATTGGCAATATTATAGATACATACACACTTACTTCTAACGTTAATTTCTCTCACTCTTCTTCTTGAACATTTCACCAGCGCCAATTACGAGTCACTTGATCGATTGCTTTGCTAAATAAAATTCCCACGTTTTCGGCACGATCTACCGATAACATAAGTATACAGTTGTTGCCGCCAAAGGAATCGTTGTTAATTTAGCTGTCGTTGAACTTTCTCAAAACTATTACAGATGAACACTTTTTAGATAAAACAGTAGGGATAGCGCAAAGACCTTGTCCGGTAAAAATACAATACACTGTGGAATTTGCCTACGACTAGTGTCTCATCTCAGTTCGATCTCTTTACCTGAGATCCGGTATATAAGTTGATGTTACTTTTTTAAGTATTCAGAATGTTTCATCTGATGACGCTAACTTGGTTAGTGAAACGATCGTCAGGTCGTTTAAAATGTGTTGTGGTGATTTGGGTCCTCCAAGTGTACTTATCAGTGCTCATCACAAGTTCCAATCTTCACTTCGTTCTATCACTCTTCTTTTAGTGAATTTTCGTAACAAAATACTAATGAGGAGATCACGATTTATGTACATGAGCGTGAACCAAGCCCCCTAGACCACATATGCGATGTCAGTTTCAATTTCATACGTTTATACAGGGTGTCGCATAATTATTTTTTGTCAACATCACAACACGAGGGCTCACAGCCTAAATACTATCGTACCGTGGGTGTCGACAAGGAGGAAAGACGCTACTTGTTAATTCTGGACTTGAAAGTTTGGAGGTTCAGAGGAGAAGAAAAAACATGTGCCGGCAAGGAATTTCACAACTTGGAAGTCCTCGGGAGAAAAGAGCGGGCATAACAAGATGTTCTATGTCTGGGGACCTGGACAGTAAAAGGGTGCATTCGCTCTGTTCTCCTGGTAGATCTGTTGGGGGCAGCAGGTGGAGGAACTATGGAAGAAAGCTACTCTGAGCAGTGCCCGTGCAGATATCTATAAAAGATAGAGAGGTCACCAACGACACGTCGGTGGTCTAGGGATGGCAGTGTTTGGGTGAGGGTAGAGTCACCGATAAGACGTATAGCTCTCTTCTGAATGGAGTCCAGGATAGCGAGTGTAGAAGCGGCAGCGGCACCCCAGTTGTGGGAGCAGTATTCAAGGTTTGGCTTTAATTGTGAAGTATATAAGGTAAAGAGATTAGCTGGTGAAAAGTATTGCGAGCCCGGAAGGGGAAACCTAATTTCTTAGCAGCCGCTGCTGCAATTGATGTGACATGTTGGTGCCAATTGAGATTTCGATCCACGAAATACCAAGTGAAAAGGACTCATTACTTTGAATAACTTGGTTGTTCATTGTGATGAATATAGGGCTGTTGTATCTCTTATGAGATAGAAAGCAAGATTGAGATTCAGTGGAGTTGAATTGAACAAGATTTCTACTTCCCCAGTCTAATATTTTCTGGAGATCTACAGAGACAGAACCCTCGATGACTTTACTATCCTCCTCTAAGTGGACTAAAGAGACAGGCTTAAAATATTGTATATTTGAGTGGAGGGTGCTGTCATCCGCGTAAATGTGAACTGCATTGGATGTCCTAGAGAGGAGGTCATTGATGTGGAGAAGAATCAAAGTAGGGGCTATAGCAGAACCTTGAGGGACTCCTGCATTAATTGGATACAATTTAGAGAAATGGCCATCCACGACAACAGAAAT
This sequence comes from Tillus elongatus, assembly GCA_964006375.1. Lineage (NCBI taxonomy): Eukaryota > Metazoa > Arthropoda > Insecta > Coleoptera > Cleridae > Tillus > Tillus elongatus. The sequence continues at coordinate 1,948,508 of OZ023270.1, forward strand.
GTTCCGGTTGGAGAGGAAATTTGCTGTCCACGTACAGAGTTTTGGTGGTAGGTCATAGGCTGGAAGTTTATTAAGCAGCGCTGCTTGCCAGACCTGGTCGAATGCTTTGGATATGTCTAGAGCGACAATCTGGGATTCACAGTGTAGTTCAATAGACTTGTTCCAAAAATGTATGACAAAGGAAAGGCGGTCGGCAGTTGATCTGCGCTAACGGAATCCATACTGCCTGTCGTGGATTAGACTATGTTTATCAAGAAATTTTAGTAATTCCGTGTTTATATACTTTTCCATTACTTTAGAGACGACTGAAAGGAGAAAAATAGGCCTGTAGTTGCTAGGACGCGCGTGGGGTCCTTTTTTGGGGACGGGTTGTACTCGAGCAGTTGTCCAGTTACTAGCGAATATGCCTCTATTCTAAGATGTCTGAAACAGACGAGACAGGACAGGAGCAAGTTCTGGTGCGCATTTTTTGAGCACAATTGCTGGGATCTCGTCAAGGCCAGAGGCTTTCCTGGTATTAAGAGAAGAGAGCATATTTGGTACCTTTTTAGTTTTGAAAATGATATCCGTCATTTTATGCGCGACATTGGGGACTGTTGGTTGGTGAACATTTGGAGGTGGGTTGAGAGTATAAATGCCGGCGACAATGAGGCAAAAAGTTCAGACTTGCCCAAGGCGGTATAAAAAATTTCTCCAAAAATGCCAGTCCAGACATTCGATTTCTGTGGAGTTTGATTGTGGACTTTGTGAAAATTTCTTGAATTATTATCTGCCCAATAACGACAATTATGAAGATTGACTGTAGAGTTTAATAAAAACGTACGCTCGTCTGAAAAAACGATATTAAACAGAAAGTTCCCGTTATCAGCTATTCGTGCAGTCATAACTTCACAAAACTCCAGCCGCCGATCAAAATCATTCAGTTGTTGTACAAGATGAATTTTATACTGGTGAAATTTATGATGCTTCATTATTCGCTGAATAGTTCTTCTTTTGATGTTTGAAACAGTGGCCGATTTTCTCGTGCTCAATGTTGGGTCTGCAGCAGTTTGTCCTAAAACTTCAATCTCAGTAGTCTCATTTCTAACCGGAAATTCACGTTCAGGATCCCGTTTTTTGTTGGCTATTGAACCACTTTGTCTAAACTTTGCAACTAACTCCAAAATGTATTTTCTGTTAATACGTCTGTTCGGATGTCGTTCACTAAACAAATTTGCGGTACGGTTGGCACAGTCATCGTTTTTGAAAAAAAATATTTATTTCAACTCTTTCTTCTACAGAATACACCATTGTGAAATTAATTTTCGGTAGCCCTATCAAGTATCAAACCGACCGATAAACTGAAATAATAAACCGCATTTCTCTCATTCCGATAAGAAATGTTCTGATAGTCAATTTTTTGTTTACAAACCAACAAAACATTGGCTATCAGCACATTTTTTATCGGAATAAGTAAAATGCGTTTGTAAATAATTTTTAAACGGTTTGATAGTGCTGAATTCCGAAAAGAAAGAGCTTTCAAATGATGTAACACTCCACCCATGTTCCCTATTTAAAATATAAGTGTTGTTATCACCACCCTTAAGGGGTTGATGTGACAAAGTCGAGTTTTCTGTCAACACATGTCCCCCTCCCCTCAATATTAAAATTGACGTGTTTCAGCGTTTCTTAAAAAAAATTCTCTGGACGCAAATCGGTCTGTTTCGTTTTCAATGCGCCAGCCTGTATATTGTTTTAATGTTTGTACCACACATCTTATTTGTGTTTTATATTTTGTATTTTATGTTTTTATATTAGAGTTGGCCTTTTGCCATATAAACTGTGAATCCCTGTGTTTTGTACGGTTGATGTAGTATTTGTTTTTATAGCTTTTTTTTAAATAAACTTGTTACTTTGTGTACAATTTTTAGAAAATTGAATTCAAAAAAATACGAATTTTAAATATTTTTAATCATTTACTTAAAGATTGAACCTGTGATTAGCACCGACAGGTACACTTTTCAGAACCCAATTCGCCACAACACATATTTTAGACCTGGCGGTCGTTTCACTACCAAGGTTAGCTTCATCAGAAGAATGAATAATCTGAGCAAGCTAATAACTAGAAACAGTTTTTTCGTAGATATATCAATTTATTCAAATTTAACTTACTTATATTATAACAAGTTATTTAGTTACTTTGTGCTTTCGAAGATTTACTTGCTATGAGATCCTATAACTATTAGCAAGGTTGTGAAAATCAGATCCCGTTGAAAGCATCATGTCACCAATGAAGCTAGTACGATTTAGATATCCCTCATTGATTTTTATGGATATTTTATACGGGCAATACGTGACCACATTGCATTGCACCGCTAACGCGATGGTTTGCTATATAAATGGGTCACTTAATGGCCCTGGATGTAAAAAAGGAGCAGAAGAATGCCTTTCAACAGGAACAGGACTTGAATTTTAACTGCTATCTGCCAGGGTTACAGGGGAAGTTGTTACATGACTGAAAAAAATGTCCGGGATATTTATGCGCAGTTCGGAACTGATTTTTATCCCGTTCTTGTTGAATTATTGGTTTAGAAAATGTTTTAAATCATAAATATTGAATGTGTTTTACGATCGCGCAAAGCCTTGACATAGGAATTTCAATTCATCCATGTTTAAATCACGTCTATTTCCAACGTTTCAGAATAATCAATATTGATAGTTTCTTTGCAAAGCTCAAGATGTAATATTAAAAAGTCTGGACGCAGCAAGTGTGTTATGGTAGTAAATTTTCATAGAAAAGATCTACGCACTTTTTTTAGAAAAATTATATATGTGCAAAAAAAAAATAATTTGCCTGTAGAATATAATCGATTTTGTTTACTACACATAATGCGGTGCTGCTTTGGGCTTCATTTAAAAGAATTTAATTGAGGCAGCGATCTCTGTTGTTTATATATATATATATATATATATATATATATATATATATATATATATATATATATATATAAATATATATATATATATATATATATATATATATATATATATATATATATATATATATATATATATATATATATGTGAGATATACTTGGTTCTCGGGTTAAACCGCGTCCAGAATTTATGTAAACTCGACGTTTCGGCTCCTGTTTTGGAGCCATTTTCAAGAGGTAAAGGAAATATGTAAGGACAGTCTAAGGCCTCAATCTGCCTACTCCTTAGAGTTATGGACAAAGGTGGGTAAAAGAAATATGAATGGGCACTCTAGGGCCTCAATCTGCATACTCCTTAGAGTGGTGGACAAAGGTGGGTAAAAGAAATATGTAAGGACACTCTAACGCCTCAATCTGCCTACTCCTTAGAGTGGTGGACAAAGGTGGGTAAAGGAAATATGTAAGGACACTCTAAGGCATCAATCTGCCTACTTCTTAGAGTGGTGGACAAAGGTAGGTAAAGGAAGTATGTAAGGACACTCTAAGGCCTCAATCTGCCTACTCCTTAGAGTGGTGGACAAAGGTGGGTAAAGGAAATATGTAAGGACACTCTAAGGCATCAATCTGCCTACTTCTTAGAGTGGTGGACAAAGGTAGGTAAAGGAAGTATGTAAGGACACTCTAAGGCCTCAATCTGCCTACTCCTTAGAGTGGTGGACAAAGGTGGGTAAAGGAAATATGTAAGGACACTCTAAGGCCTCAATCTGCCTACTCCTTAGAGTGGTGGACAAAGGTGGGTGAAGGAAATATGTAAGGACACTCTAAGGCATCAATCTGCCTACTTCTTAGAGTGGTGGACAAAGGTAGGTAAAGGAAGTATGTAAGGACACGCTAAGGCCTCAATCTGCCTACTCCTTAGAGTGGTGGACAAAGGTGGGTAAAGGAAATATGTAAGGACACTCTAAGGCATCAATCTGCCTACTCCTTAGAGTGGTGGACAAAGGTGGGTAAAAGAAATATGTAAGGACACTCTAAGGCATCAATCTGCCTACTTCTTAGAGTGGTGGACAAAGGTAGGTAAAGGAAGTATGTAAGGACACTCTAAGGCCTCAATCTGCCTACTCCTTAGAGTTATGGACAAAGGTGGGTAAAAGAAATATGTATGGGCACTCTAGGGCCTCAATCTGCATACTCCTTAGAGTGGTGGACAAAGGTGGGTAAAGGAAATATGTAAGGACACTCTAAGGCCTCAATATGCATACTCCTTAGAGTGGTGGACAAAGGTGGGTAAAAGAAATATGTAAGGACACTCTAAGGCATCAATCTGCCTACTTCTTTGAGTGGTGGACAAAGGTAGGTAAAGGAAGTATGTAAGGACACTCTAAGGCCTCAATCTGCCTACTCCTTTGAGTGGTGGACAAAGGTGGGTAAAGGAAATATGTAAGGACACTCTAAGGCCTCAATCTGCCTACTCCTTAGAGTGGTGGACAAAGGTGGGTAAAGGAAATATGTAAGGACACTCTAAGGCATCAATCTGCCTACTTCTTAGAGTGGTGGACAAAGGTAGGTAAAGGAAGTATGTAAGGACACTCTAAGGCCTCACTCTGCCTACTCCTTAGAGTGGTGGACAAAGGTGGGTAAAGGAAATATGTAAGGACACTCTAAGGCATCAATCTGCCTACTTCTTTGAGTGGTGGACAAAGGTAGGTAAAGGAAGTATGTAAGGACACTCTAAGGCCTCAATCTGCCTACTCCTTAGAGTTATGGACAGAGGTGGGTAAAAGAAATATGTATGGGCACTCTAGGGCCTCAATCTGCATACTCCTTAGAGTGGTGGACAAAGGTGGGTAAAGGAAATATGTAAGGACACTCTAAGGCCTCAATCTGCATACTCCTTAAAGTGGTGGACAAAGGTGGGTAAAAGAAATATGTAAGGACACTCTAAGGCATCAATCTGCCTACTTCTTAGAGTGGTGGACAAAGGTAGGTAAAGGAAGTATGTAAGGACACTCTAAGGCCTCACTCTGCCTACTCCTTAGAGTGGTGGACAAAGGTGGGTAAAGGAAATATGTAAGGACACTCTAAGGCATCAATCTGCCTACTTCTTTGAGTGGTGGACAAAGGTAGGTAAAGGAAGTATGTAAGGACACTCTAAGGCCTCAATCTGCCTACTCCTTTGAGTGGTGGACAAAGGTGGGTAAAGGAAATATGTAAGGACACTCTAAGGCCTCAATCTGCCTACTCCTTAGAGTGGTGGACAAAGGTGGGTAAAGGAAATATGTAAGGACACTCTAAGGCATCAATCTGCCTACTTCTTAGAGTGGTGGACAAAGGTAGGTAAAGGAAGTATGTAAGGACACTCTAAGGCCTCAATCTGCCTACTCCTTAGAGTGGTGGACAAAGGTGGGTAAAGGAAATATGTAAGGACACTCTAAGGCATCAATCTGCCTACTTCTTAGAGTGGTGGACAAAGGTAGGTAAAGGAAATTAGTAAGGACACTCTAAGGCCTCAATCTGCCTACTCCTTAGAGCGGTGGACAAAGGTGGGGTAAGTTGTTGTAGCTAGATTACGGGGCCTCAATCTGCCTACTTTCCAAATCTTGCCGGAGATTGTCTGTGAGGTCTCAGTGTGTTCAACCCTAGGCCTCAGAGAGATCTGAGGTACATACAAGGAACTTTGTCTGTAAGACGACTCCGGTACAAATTCTGTTTGGTCCTAGATGTCAGTAGCGTGTGCATCTCACGTTTCGTTCACAATTTGGCTACGTTAAGCGAATTAGTTTAGATATGTTTTAATTATTGCTGGTATAACATACTGATGAGCTCAAGTAAGAGCGAAACTAGGATGTGTTTCCTGTAATAATCTTGATATGTCTATTTATATATATATATATATATATATATATATATATATATATATATATATATATATATATATATATATATATATATATATATATATCTATATATATATATATATATATATATATATATATATATATATATATATATATATATATATATATATATATAGATATAGATATAAGGCTTTCATTAATTCCCGAACCCCACGTGACCGCTTAAGTTAGGCAACCCGGCATACATGGTTGTACAGCCTGAATTAATGAAATCCCTAAGATGCCAGTGTTGTCTCATATTTGGGGTTTTATAAAAAATATAAAAATTATAATAAGTTGAAACAGTAAATGTCTTAAATGTATTTATTATTTAGTATTTTTAACAGCAAGTCTGTTCATGTATGGTTTACTGTTATTGATTGTTAAAAAAACAAATAAAAAACATAATAAAATATTACTTTTATTTTGTATAGATATCAAAATTTTGTAATGTACGTAAACAAATTAAGGTCTGATTATTTTAACATCTAATTTACGGTTTTAGAAATGTGTATTGTGTAACATGTAACAAATATGTACCTGTTTGGGCAGGTTACCTATAAACAGATTTGTTAGGGCTTCGTTCCATGCGATGTCGAATATCGTCAACAACATCACCTTAACATACCTACACGTTTAATTTATGTAAAAACGGAATGAAAATGTTTTGATAAAATTGTTTATTTTTATTGTCCAACAGATAGAAAATTATTTGAAGAAGGTAAACACTGGTGGAACTTGCCAAATGCACAATCTACATACAAAATAACCGTCAAAAGCGAATTGAGCGCCAATGGACTGAACTGTCAATTGTCAATTGAGTTACTAACTTTAGGGTCCCTAGCCTGTTGTTTTTTTTTTTTGGTTACTTTTTGACTGCCAACTCATAAAATCATATTCCACTAAGAGAGAGAGACAGAATCCGGTCACGTTGGGTTCGGGAATCATAGAGTTATAAGACCTTATGAAGTTTGCAACATTTGTTTTTTTTTTACAAACTGCATCTGCTTCAGAATCTTTGTTTAAAAATCGCTAATTTTGACATGTCATTGTCACAAAATAGACATTTGCTTCTTGCCTCTCGCCTACTATTTTAAAGAATTTAATTCATTATTGTTTTGACCTTCTAGAAAATTTCCAAGGTAAAAAAGAACAAAACAAGGCTATACTCCAGACCGAATTTATTTAATAAAAGCCCTACGCGTTTCGGCCCATATATCTGGCCATCTTCAGGGGCTTCCTGAAACATTACAAAAGGTGGTTGTGTCAGAAACAAAGCTTCTGGTAGGTCGGCAAGTATCACACGAGATAAGCAGTTACAAAATTCTAAACAGTCTTACAAGCAAAGTCACAGAAACTAAAGTCAACGCTAACATGCTCTACAACAGTTACATTTATAACATCAAAGTTAAAAGCTAAAAGTTGAGAAGTTAAAAACATCAAAATGTCTAAAGCCTGGTCGAGGCACATCCAAGCAGTAAAAACAACAATGTAAAAGCAGTAAAAATAGCAAAAAAACGGGTAGAAACCCGTGTAAATTAGATTCAAAAGTGCACTGACACACCACAATCTAAGGTCTTTAAACAAATAGATAGAGAAGCTGCCAAGGCAGGCTGCACAACCAGAGCAGAACTTTTAGAGAAAAACACATATGATACGTATAAAGATTAAAACCAAAATGGCTAAACATACTTACGTTCTGTTTTTTATAACAGGAACTGAACCTTACAAGAAATCTATCATAGTGGCTGTTTTCATCGACTGTCGCTTTTGTTTTCCTGCACTATATGGGTGAAGGCAGAAAATTGCTAAAAAAGCAACCTCAATCCTTAATAAAGAAGTTCAAATGGCAAGACGTTCAAAATAATTTATTTTGTTTTGTACACACCTAATATGCTTTCCAAGAAGCCATCTGAGCTCTCTATAAAGTCGCTAATTTTTCTACTAGACGATATAGCTGTAGAAAAAAAATTGAAGTATTATTAAAGAGAGTGAAATCAACAAGCTGGTCAACAAGGATCACTCCTTCTTCAGTGTGAACGGTTGAAATGTAACACTCGCCGGTGACAAACAATAATACCTAAAGAGGCTATAGTACAACAACAATGGGGTCCAGCATTGATTTCTCCAAACAGAGAACTGACAATGGTGAGTGTTTGAGTGGTCGGCCTTCGCTGTAGTGTCCCCATTATCAGCTACAATACAAGTCAGATCTGGCTCCCGTCGTTTCTGTCATCGCCATACTGAATGGAAATGGAGTGGTGAAGGGGTGAAGTATATAGGGGACCACTTAGTTTACGTTGTGTTAGGCGACAATATCTCGGTCATAATCCGAAATAACTTTACAGGAAGATCGAGGATTTAATACACTCTATAATGTTACAGCCCTGGTTAGATAGTCTCCAATGTAGTGGTCAAAGAGTTAGATAGTTTCTTTGTGGACGCTGTACTTCCTCTAAATATTCTATATGCGGCTAGTGAATTATGTTATAAACAGTAGCGGCTCGTGCCTTAATGCATTGGGGGTGCGCAAGAAAAAAAGTTCGGGACGCAGCAAGTGCGTGAGGGTAGTAATTTTTTATTAAATGCTTCAAATTTGAATAACTCAAGTTTCTACAAACTTAGAAAGTTGAACTTTTGTGCATAATAGCGTCTTACTCAGGGCAATACGTGCTCCAAATTTCATTAAAAAAGCTTTGTAATTTTAGGAGAAAAAATATTTTTTTGAAAAGAAAAGTTTAAATGTAAATAACTCAATTTTTTTTAAATTTAGAAAGTTTAATTTTAGTGTGTAGTAAGGTCTTTTACAAAACAACATATCCACCAAATTTCATTAAAATACCTTTGTAATTTTCAGAGAAAAAGATTTTTTTGGAACAAAACTCAACATTTTTCCAGAAAACGTTATCCGATTTTCCAGACTAACGAACTTATCCAAGCCATTTACAAAAGGAAGGTACATATTAAATTTTATCAAAAACGACCCATTATTTTTTGAGTTATCGTTGTGATACATATATGAAATTTGTAGCCATTAATAAAAGAAAGGCACTTGCCGAGTTTCATCGCAATCAGTTGCTTATTATTTGAATTATCGGTTAGATATATATATATATATATATATATATATATATATATATATATATATATATATATATATATATATATATATATATATATATATATATATATATAAACATATATCATTGAAACTGACCCCGGATATGGGTTCTAGAAGTCCTAGTTCGCGCTGATTTGAAAAAATTTTTGCAAAGTCTCTCCATCGATACCTCTTTATTAGTGAACTTTTTAAATAAAAATTCACTAAAAATGAAGGGCTCGTCTATTTTTTCCCCGAAAATGTATTACAAAGAAACCTATTTACTAAACTTAATAATTGTTAACTACTTACCAAGTTTTCCTCTAGTTAGTTATACGTTATAGTAATAAAAAGTCCCTTAAAAAGTTAACCTTTAAATTTAAAATATCCACTGAATTAATCACAGTATCACAATTATTTTGTCCACTTATTAAGCAACCCGAAGTAGTAACCATAATAATAATAATAATTGTCTTGTTAGAACATGTAAACAACAACGAAATGATCTAATTAAAAATCAATCCGACGCGAAGACGAAAATTACTAGGTAGTAGGTACACACGTTCTGCCAAAAGTCCACTACAAACTCGAAGTGTGTAATTTTATAGCGCACAACAGATTACTTATTCGGTCGTTTTCGACGAAGATCATCAGGATTCGGCGTTCATTTCGCACTGAAGCATCGCATTGCCTGAGTGCGCCGAAAAATACACACCGTCGCTTTATATGGATATGGATGTATATAACGTCTGCAACTATTAAAACTATACTTATTCTGATCCTGTGTTCTGTATTTATGGCTGCCGACTCTCTGCGATCGTCGATATACTAATTTTGTTTGTTGAATGCAGGAGGTAAAAAAGTAAATAAAAATTTATTAAAATATAGCATGGAAAAAATATTATTTTTTCCACGGCAGGCGGCAGTGCGCGCGCACGGGCACACTTATTGAGGCGCCGCCTCTGGTTAGAAAACTCTGGACGCAGCAAGTGTATTATGGTAGTGAATTTTTATCAACATGTTATTAATAGCAAATATGTCACTCTAATGCATCATTCTGATTACCGATATAGCCTATATAGTAGAAACGACGTACCATATTTAATCAAAATTAATTATTGTTTGAAAATGTAAAAAAAATTCTCGAAAATAAGCTTAAAATTTTTCCGAGAGAACATGTTTCCTAGCTAACAAACCTTAAGTTAATAGCCAATTGAGTTATTAAAATTTCAAGAATTTAATGAAAATTCGCTACCAAAACGCATTCACTGCGTCTTAATTTTTTTCTTACAAACATGCATCATATTTCGATAAACAAAATGCAGAAACGCAATAATATAAGGGTGTTTGAAAAAATAACAATTGTAGGGATCACCAACGACTTATGGGCCAGCCTGTGATTGTCAAAATATTTTTATAAGATGCAGCTTAAGGCGACCTATAACTAACGTATACAATTTTTTCTTGTATCTTGTATAATAACAATTATATTTAGCTTTACCGTAGAAATGTGTCACCTTGTATATATGCAAACAGATAAAAACTGGAAGTAAACCCGGATATGGATTCTAGGGGACCTAGTTTGTGCTAACTTGAAGAAATCTTTTTAAAACTGAAAAGTCCTCTCATAAATGAATTTTTTCTACAAAAATTTGCTAAAAGTTATAGACCGTTAAACCGTAAACTTAACTAAACCTACAGCTAAAACATCAAATGACTGTAAACATTTTTGTAAAATGAAGGACAATTACAGCTGAAGCTGAAACTTAAGGGTTTGCAGATCACTCTTCTTGCGACATTTTCTTTAAATAACCCGTTGTTTCGGGTTCTTTGCTTAAATGTTTCGAATTTTGACGTTTCAAATCGCACTTTAACGTTTTGAGGAAAACCCAATTTTTTGATTCCTATAACTTTTTTGCCTTTCAAGTTACAGACCTACATTTTGGTACGTGGGTCACTGTTTATATTACAAACACGCGTACCAATTTAGTTGCCCCTACTGTGTTATCTCTGGAGATATAATTTTTTTCCGAAAGAAAATTTTCCGAGAAAACCTGAACCGATTTTCCTGGCTAACGAACTTACCCAAGCCACTTGCAAAAAGAAGTCACTAGGGGCGTGTGGTCCGTTAGCCTGGTCGTGCGCTTGTGGTTCTCTTGATTGATCGACGCGTGACTTAGTTACTGGACTCCTAGAGGCTGGCTCCACGTGCCACCCCTGGCGTGACTGTCGGCAATGGGAATAACGCCCAGGACTGATGGTCTACTAAAGTCTCGCTTCTTCTCTTCGCAGATGGTAGTGGAATTTTCCTTTACGCGATAGTAAAGGTTTTCCACGCCCGAGGAGGTACCACCCCATGCATCAAGGGGCCCCAACGGACGTTTCCGGTTCTGGTGTATAAGTCGGTTTCCCTTATAAGCAAAAATGATGATGGCTCCTCCTTGTACAAAACATTCCGGGGGTAAAATACCCCTCCATTCGGATCTCCGGGAGAGGGGTGTACAGGGGTCACCAGCATCAAGATTAAATATATCCTTCTCGAACATATGTGGCCTAAATTCTAATCTGAACTCCGTCCAACATTTCCTCCAGGCTAATAGGCTCCAACTCCTCTTCCTCACCGAAACCCAAATCAGTGCCAAACCAGCCACTAATCACCTTAATTTCCCGGGGTATGAACTCTTTACTTCCTTTAGATTGCATTGAGGCGTGTGCGCATACGTCCGTAGCAATCTACCCTGCACCAGACTACCCAATTTAGAAGCTGGAAGAAAATACATACTGTGGATAAAACAATCTCTCAGGGCTGCAACTAAATTCATCTGTTGCATTTACCGGTCACCTTCTGACAACGACTTTGTCCAGCTCTTTGACTACCTTTCTGAAAAAACCGACCATCTGATTTCTGAATATCCTTCCACTATTTTTGGTGACTTCAATGTCCATAATAAGGAATAGCTAGGATCCTCAAAAACCGATCCACAAGGGAGAGCAACCGAGGCCTTTGCAGTCAGCAACCCTTTAGCCAATATGGTTCAGCAACCTACTTACTTTCCTCGCATCCCAACACACAACTCAAATCCCTTGGATCTCCTTCTTACTACAAATCCTGAATGCTATAAAATATCAGTCACCACCCCCCTCGGTCGCTCAGACAATGGCATGGTCACCGCTTCCTGCGCAATGCAACCCGAGGTCACACAGTCATCACACCCAAGTATCGTTTGGCACTACAACTCCGCGAACTGGGACGAAATGCGAGATTACTTTTCCTCATTTCCATGGGCGTCTGTCTGCTTCTCTCATCCTGGCCCCTCTGATATCTCACAAAACGTCACGGAAATTGTCCAATCTGGTAGGAATTGTTTATTCTACGTACACAGAAAACCTCTTCAGCCACTCAAAAGCCCTGGTTCTCTAAATCTTGTGACAAGGCCAGACTTGAACAGGTCAAAGCTCACAAAACGCTTCTACACAATCCCAGTCAAGAAAACCGTCAAGCATTTAACGACGCGAGAAAGTGTTATGTCCGCATTCTTTCTAAGGCAAAAAACTCGTTTAATAACCACATCAAAAACAAAGTCCTCTTAAGCTCCAAAGGCAGCAAACCCATCTGGATTCTTGCTAAATCTATTGGGAATAATTTCTGCAAGAGCACGCTACCACCTCTTGTCTCAGGGGATGAAATTGTTTCTGCCGCCCTGTGCAAGGCTGAACTTTTTGCTTCGTTGTTTGCCGGCAATTCTACTCTCTACCCACCTCCAAGTGTTCAACCACCAACAGTCCCCAATGTCGCACATAAAATGACGCATATCATTTTCAAAACTAAAAAGGTACGAAAGATGCTATCTTCTCTTAATACCAGGAAAGCCTCTGGCCTTGACGAAATCCAATAACTTGCTCCTGCGCACCAGAACTTGCTCCTGTCCTGACTTGTCTGTTTTAGACATCTTACAATAGAGGCATATTCCCTAGTAACTGGAAAACTGCTTGAGTACAACCCGTCCCCAAGAAAGGATCCAAAGCACTTCCTAGCAACTACAGGCCTATTTTTCTCCTTTCAGTCATCTCTAAAGTAATGGCAAAGTATATAAACACCGAATTACTAAAATTTCTTGGAAAACACAGTCCAATCCACGACAGGTAGTATGGATTCCGTCAGCGCAGATCAACTGCCCACCTCCTTTCCTTTGTCGCCCATTCTGGGAACAAGTCTATGGAACTACACGGTGAATCCCAGATTGTCGCTCCAGACATATCCAAAGCATTCGACCAGGTCTGGCACGCAGCGCAGCTTAATAAACTTCCAAACTATGGCCTACTACCAAAACTCTGTACCTGGACAACAAACTTCCTCTCCAATCGGAGCATTTCTGTTGTTGTAGATGACCATTCCTCTAAACTATATCCAATTAATGCAGGAGTTCCTCAAGGTTCAGCTTTAGCTCCTACTTTGTTTCTTTTTTACATCAATGACCTCCTCTCTAGCACATCCAACCCAGTTTCCAGTTACGCGGACGACAGCACCCTCCACTCAAATATACAATATTCTATGCCTGTCTCTTTGGCCCAATTAGATGAGGATTGCAGACACATGGAGGATTCTGTCTCCGTGGATCCCTCAGGTCACCAACGGCACGTCGGTGGTCAAGGGATGGCAGCCTTTGGGTGAGGGTAGGGCCACCGATGAAGCGTATAGCTCTCTCCTGAATTGAGTCCAGGATAGCGAGTGTAGAAGCGGCAGCAGCACCCCAGATATGGAAGCAGTATTCGAGGTTTGGTCTTATTTGTGAAGTATATAAGGTAAAGATATTAGCTGGTGAAAAGTATTTGCGAGCCCGGAAGAGGAAACCTAATTTCTTAGCAGCCGTTTCTGCATTTTATGTGACATGTTGGTGTCAATTGAGATTTCGATCCACAGAAGTGAAAAGGACTCATTACATAAAGTCTCATTCGAGTTACTCTGATACTGATATATATATATATATATATATATATATATATATATATATATATATATATATATATATATATATATATATATATAATATATATATATATATATATATATATATATATATATATATATATATATATATATATATATATATATATACAAACATAAAAAAAATTAACGTACCTTGGTTTTGAGTTCTAGGGACCCAAATTCGCGCTCACCTGAAGACCGTTTTTAAAAGCTTTTCATCGTGACCTCTCTATTAGCGAATTTTTCTTAATGAAAATTCTCTAATTAGGTGTCTCCAGACTTTTTTTATTCTATATATGTATTTCTATGAAAATTCACTACCGTAACGCACAGTCTGCGACCGAACTTTTTTTAAATGTTATAGGGACACAAAGGACAATATGTTGGTATCACTGAAGTAATATATCACCGCATAAATTTTAATATATTGATAAACGCGAGATATAATACTTAGCAAGAACCAGAAAGCAGATAGCAAAGAGAAAATTTCAGCTTAGCAACAAGCGAAAGAACTTTCCTTTTTGCAAGAAAACATGCTGGAAAGAATGTTGGCCGTTGAGTATCTGAAATACCTTAGTGTGGATGCCGTACACGTTTCTATTACATTTAACCATGTTTCATATAATTTAATAAACTTTATATCAAACTTCTTATACAAGAGAAAAAACTAAATTACATTTTCTCTGGAATTTATTTCAACAGACTCCACATACTGAGACGGGATTTGTGGGAGTATTTTTCCAGTTCGGGAGTGTATCGAAAGAAGAATTGATTACTGTTTTAATTCCGCCGGAACTAAATATGGCAGGATTGTTTCGAATTCATGACCTGAATGCTGAAACCTTTAATAACCAGCATGTATTGAAGCGGAACAAACGTTAATCAAAGAAAAGTATTAAAATACTGAAAGTTTTGCAAAAGAGAGTAAAATATATGAAATTAGATGATCTCGATTAGTGGGTTAAAAGTCAGGAGGCAGAAAGTGCGTTGTAGTAGCAAATTAGCATAAGAATCTTTCAAATATGAAAAATTCTGGACGCAGCAAGTGCGCTAAGGTAGTGAATTTTCATTAAAATGATTTTAATAGCAATTTTGTGTATTTTTTAAGAAAGCAGGCATCAAATTTGATTACCAGTATAACCTATATAGTAGAAACAATGTGCCATGTTTCATCAAAATAACTTTATTGTTTGAAAATGTACAAAAATTTTCGAAGGTAAACTTAAAGTGTAACCGAAAGAATCCGTTTCTTGGTCAACCTTATAGGTTAATAGCAAATTGAGCTTTTCAAATATGACGCATTTAATCAAAATTCGCTACCATAACGCACTTGCTGCGTCCTGAATTTCTTTTCTTACAAACATGCATTATATTTCGATGGAAAATGCAAAAATCCAATAAGGCGTGTTTGATTTAAAAAAAATGGAAATTTGTATCACCAACGACTTATGGGCCAGCCTGTGATTGTAGAAATACTATTTTAAGATGTAACTCAAGACACCCTATAATTAATATATACAAATTTTTTTCATATCTTATATAATAACGGATATATTGAGCTTTATTGATTTTTTACGAAAATTAGACAAAAATTATATACCATTAAAAGATAAACTCTATAGCTAAGGCTACTGCCAAGCATCAGAGAAAGGGTCTATTTTAAATGAATTTTCTGGGAATATTTTAGTAAAATGAAGGACAATGACGATTGAAACTAAGACTTTAGGGTTTGTAAAACGTCCTTCTTGAGACATTTTATTTCTATAGTCCGTATTAGATTCAAGTTCTTTGCCTAAATGTTGCCAATTTTGACATTTTAAATCGCCACTTTGACGTTTTGTGGAAAACCCCAATTTATTTATTTTTAAATGCCTATCACTTTTTGTCTTTTGACCTACATAGCTAAATTTTGGTGTGTAACTTACCTATAAGGATGTAAACCTGCGTGCCAAATTTGGTTGCCCTTGCTTTGTTAATTCCGAAGATATAAATTTTTTTCGAAAGAAAATACAAAATTTTCCGGGAAAACCTGGGCAGATTTTCTTGGCTAACGAACTCCTCCAAGCCATTTGCAAAAGGAATTTTTTCATAATAAATATATATATATATATATATATATATATATATATATATATATATATATATATATATATATATATATAAACATATAAAAATTGAAGCTGACCCCGGATGTGTTTTCTGGAGGGCCTAATTAGCGCTCATTTGCAAAAATTTTTTCAAAATTCAAAAGTCGGGATCTCCTAACTAGTGAATTTTTTTTAAGAAAATTCCCAAATTAGATGATCTCGATTAGTAAGTAAAAAGTCTGGAGGCAGAAAATGCGTTGTAGTAGCAAATTAGCATAAGAATCTTTCAAATATGAAAAATCCTTGAAAAGTAAAAAAAGTTCTGGACGCAGCAAGTGCGTTATGGTAGTGAATTTTATTAAATGCTTCAAACTTGGATAACTCAATTTTCCATAAACTTAGAAAGTTGAATTTTAGTACCTAGTAAAACCTTTCCCAGGGCAACAAATACACCAATTTTCATTAAAAAAAACTTTGTAATTTTCGGAGAAATTTTTTTTTTTTCAAAAGTAAACTCAAAATTTGAAAAACTCAATTTTCTATAAACTTATAAAGTTGTATTTTGGTATGTAGTAAGGTCCTTCTTACGGCAACATATCCACCAAATTTTATTAAAATAGCTTTGTAACTTTCGGAGAGAAAAAAAATTTTCGAAAGGAAAATTTTTCCAAAAAACCCTCTTTGATTTTCCTGACTAACGAACTTATCCAAGCCATTAATAAAATAAAGGCACTTGCCGAGTTTCATCAAAATCGGTTAATTATTTTTTGAGTTATATATATATATATATATATATATATATATATATATATATATATATATATATATATATATATATAATTAAAACTGACCCCGGATATGGGTTCTAGGGGTCCTAGTTCGCGCTCATTTGAACACATTTTTGCAAAGTCTCACCATCGACACCTCTCTATTAGTGAATTTTTTTAAATAAAAATTCACTAAAAGTTCGGGACGCATCAAGTGCATTATAGTAGCGAATTTTCACAAGAATTATACACTATTAGAAAGGTATATTAATAAAACTTATTCTTTAAATTTAAATGGACCTGGGGGACCGGTTTTAGAGGTCCCAGTTAGCGACCATTTGAAGAAGTTTCCATTTTCCATGGAGCTAGAAAATTATAATTTGGTAGAGATACATGTAAGTACTGCAGGTCTCTTTAATAAGAAAATTTGTTGCAAATTTCATTAAAGGTAGAAAAGTTTTCTAGAAAAAAATTAATTATTTACGAAGGGAATGTACCTGCAAAATTATAAATATGACAGGTATTTTTCCGTATTAATTGCTTGGATAGTTTTGTTTTAGTCAACCCAGTCGAACTAGTTTTTGCAAACAAAACACAAAGAAGGGTTTTCCAAAAACAACTTGTAGTGATCTGCGAAGCACATTAGGTTCTTTTTCTTTAATTTAGTACCAACACTGAGTTTACATAGGAGTTACTATGATTTAAAATTGAAGATTCTGACTTAATAGGAAATTCAGTTATCGGATTACAAATATTTTTACAAAAATTATCTACCATAATGCATTGGCTGCACCCCGACCTTTTTCAAAACGTATTTACTGTTGCTGTATCCACAGTTTTATAAAAATGATGAAATATTGTAGCTCTCTGTATAAGACTGACAAACAAGGCAACCTCAAAATTTCATTTTTGGAAACATATTTTACACAAATGAAATGGGGTAACAATTAAAACATTATTGATGCTTACTATAACATTAATGTATTAAAAAAAGGGAAATATAAATAGGAGTAAATTCTATGCAAATTCCCCATTGTATATCATTTTGCCTGTTCTAATTATATATTTTTTAAAGTTATGTTTTTTTACAGATCACTCAAAAGCTTCAAGAATGTTTTGATTAGGTGAGTAATCTGAAATATTAATAAAAGTCTGAACGCAGCAAGTACGTTATGGCAGCGAATTTCTTTGAAATCATTTTAATGTCAAATAAGATTATTTTTTTCATTTCCATGCCTACAGCCTAAATACTATCGTATCGTGGGTATCGACAAGGAGGAAAGAGGCAACTTGTTAATTCTGGACTTGAAGGTTTGGCGGTTCGGGGGAGAAGGAAAACATGTGCCGGCAAGGAATTCCACAACTTGGAAATCATCGGGATAAAAGAGCGGGCATAACAAGCTGTTTTGTGTCTGGTGACCTGGACAGTAAAAGGGTGCATTCTCTCTGTTCCCCTGGTGGATCTGTTGTGGGCAACAGGTGGAGGAACTATGGAAGAAAGCTCCTCTGAGCAGTTCCCGTGCAGATATCTATAAAACAGAGAGAGGTCACCAACGGCACGTCGGTGGGCAAAGGATGATAGCCTTTGGGTGAAGGTAGGGTCACCGATGAGACGTATAGCTCTCTTCTGAATAAAGTCCAGAATAGCGAGTGTAGAAGCGGCATGAGCACCCCAGATGTGGGAGCAGTCTTCAAGTTTTGGTCTTATTTGTGAAATATATAAGGTATAGAGATTAGCTGGTGAAAAGTATTTGCGAGCCCGGAAGAGGAAACCTAATTTATTAGCAGCCGCATCTGCAATTGATGTGACATGTTGGTGCCAATTGAGATTTCTATCCACAGAAACGCCAACAAGTGAAAAGTACTCATTACTTTGAATAACTTGGTTGTTCATTGTGATTGGGTCTAGGGCTGGTGTATCTCTTGTGAGAAAGAAAGCAAGATTTAGTTTTGGTGAGGTTGAATTGTACAAGATTTCTACTTCCCCACTCTAATATTTTTTGAAGATCCACGGAGACAGAACCCTCCATGAGTCTGCGATCCTCATCTGATTGGGCTAAAGAGGCAGGCTTAGAATATTGTATATTTGAGTGGAGGGTACTGTCGTCCGCGTAACTGTGAACTAGGTTGGATGTGCTAGAGAGGAGGAGGTATCATTGATGTGGAGAAGAAACAAAGTAGGGGCTAAAGCTGAACCTTGAGGAACTCCTGCATTAATTGGATACAGTTTAGAGGAATGGCCATCCATGACAACATAAATGCTCCGGTTGAAGAGAAAATTTACTGTCCACGTACAGAGTTTTGGTGTTAGGCCATAGGCCGGTAGTTTATTAAGCAGCGCTGCGTGCCAGACCTGGTGGAATGCTTTGGACATGTCTAGAGCGACAATATGGGATTCACCGTGTAGTTCCATAGACTTGTTCCATGAATGGGTGACAAAGGAAAGGAGGTCGGCAGTTGATCTACTCTGATGAAATCCATACTGTTTGTCGTGGACTAGACTGTGTTTTTCAAGAAATTTCAGTAATTCCGTGTTTATATACTTTTCCATAACTTTAGAGACAACTTAAAGGAGAGAAATGGGCCCGTAGTTGCTAGGAAGCGCTTTAGATCCTTTCTTGGGGTCGGTTTGTTTTTTGACAGAAAGAAAAAATGTTGACATAAAAATTTGCAAACAATTTGTTTCATGAAAATACGCCATTTTTATAAAAATTATCCAAGTAATCTTGCACAAAAATGACATAAAAATCTTTTTGCGAAAAATACCTTAAAAAAATTAAACGAAAATTTGTTATACAAATTTTTTTTTCACTAAAATTCGAAAACATTTTTCCACGCAATTTCGCAAAGATTTTTTACAGTTTTTTAATAGCAAATATGTGTGTTTTCTTTTTAAGAAATCAGGCATCACATTTGGTTACCAGTATAACCTATATAGTAAAAACAATGTGCCATGTTTCATCGAAATAACTTTATTGTCTAAAAACGTACAAAAATTTCCGAAAGGAAACTTAAAATGTTCCCTAAAAAAACTGATTTCTTGGTCAACCTTATAGGTTAATAGCAAATTGAGCTATTTAAATTTGAAGCATTTGATGAAAATTCGCTCCCATAACGCACTTGCTGCGTCCCGAATTTATTTTCTTACAAACATGCATTATATTGCGATGGAAAACCTAAAATGCAAAAACAGAAGGCGTGTTCGATTAAAAAAAAAAGAAAATGTATATCACCAACGACTTATGGGCTACCTGTGATTGTAGAAATGTTTTTAAGATTTAGCTCAAGGCACCCTATAATTAATGTATACAATTTTTAGTGAATTTTCTTAAAAAAATTCACTAATGAGGAGATCCCGACTTTTGAATTTTGAAAAAATTTCTTCAAATGAGCGCTAATTAGCCCCCCCAGAAAACATATCCGGGGTCAGTTTCAATTTTTATATGTTTATATATATATATATATATATATATATATATATATATATATATATATATATATATATATATATATATATATATATATATATATATTTATATATATATATATATATATATTTATTTATATATATATATATATATATATATATATATATATATATATATATATATATATATATATATATATATATATATATATATATATATATATATATATATAATATATGTATCACAGCGATAACTCAAAAAATAATGGGCCGATTTTGATTAAATTTGGTGAAAAAATTCCTTTTGCAAATGGCTTGGATAAGTTCGTTAGCCAGGAAAATCTGCCCAGGTTTTCCCGGAAAATTTTGTGTTTTCTTTCAAAAAAAAATTATATCTCCGGAATTAACAAAGTAAGGGCAACCAAATTTGGTACACATGTTTACATCATTATAGGTAAGTTACTCACCAAAAATTTAGCTATGTAGGTCAAAAGACAAAAAAGTTATAGGTATTTAAAGAAAAATAAATTGGGGTTTTCCTCAAAACGTCAAAGTGGCGATTTAAAATGTCAAAATTGGCAACATTTAGGCAAATAACTTGAATCTAATACGCGCTATAGAAATAAAATGTCTCAAGAAGGATGTTTTACAAACCCTAAAGTCTTAGTTTCAATCGTCATTGTCCTTCATTTTACTAAAATATTTGCAGAACATTCATTTCAAATAGACCCTTTCTCTGATGCTTGGCAGTAGCCTTAGCTATAGAGTGTATCGTTTAATGGTATATAATTTTTGTCGAATTTTCGTAAAAAATCAATAAAGCTCAATATATCCGTTATTATATAAGATATGAAAAAAATTTGTATATATAAATTATAGGGTGTCTTGAGCTACATCTTAAAATAATATTTCTACAATCACAGGATGGCCCATAAGTCGTTGGTGATACAAATTTCCTTTTTTTTAATCAAACACGCCTTAAGTTATTGCATTTTTGCATTTTCCATCGAAATATAATGCATGTTTGTAAGAAAAGAAATTCTGGACGCAGTAAGTGCGTTACGGTAGCGAATTTTGATCAAATGTTTCATATTTGAATAGCTCAATTTGCTATTAACCTATAAGGTTGACCAAGAAACGTGTTTTTTCGGGAACACTTTAAGTTTACTTTTGGAAATTTTTGTACATTTTCACACAATAGAGTTATTTTGATGAAACATGGCACATTGTTTTTACTATATAGTTTATACTGGTAACCAAATCTGATGCCTGCTTTCTTAAAAAAACACACATATTTGTTTTTAAAAACATTTTTATGAAAATTCACTACCATAACGCACTTGCTGCGTCCAGAATTTTTTTCTTATCTTGTATAATAAGGGTTATATTGAGCTTTATTGATCTTTTACGAAAATTTGACAAAAATTATATACCATTAAACGATAAACAATATAACTGAGACTACTCCCACAACATCATAGAAAGGGTCTATTTGAAATGAATTTTTCTGGAAATATTTTAGTAAAATGAAGGACAATGATGGTTGAAGCTTAGAGATCAGGGTTTGTAAAACATTCTTCTTGAGACATTTTCTTTCCATAGCCCGTAGTAGTTTCAAGTTCTTTGCCTAAATGTTGCCAATTTGGATGTTTTAAATCGCTACTTTGACGTTTTGTGGAAAACCCAATTTATTTTTTTAAATGCCTCTAACTTTTTTATCTTTTAACATAGAGAGCTATGTTTTGGTAAGTGATTTGCCTATAATAATAAAAATGTAAATCGGCGTGCCAAATTTGGTTGCCCTTACTTTGTTATTTCTGGGGATATAATTTTTTTTCGAAAAGAAACACAAAATTTTTCGGAAAAAACCTGAGCTGGTTTTCCTGGCTAACGAGCTTGTCCAAGCCAGTTGTAGAAGGAAGATATTCACTGCGCACGTTAGGGGGTCCAACATAGCCACACTTCCCCTACAAATAATTACAAGAAATATCATGAAGACATTTAATAAAATAGAAGAATCAAGATCCCTAAAAAATAACTTATAGGTATAGGACATACCAGAGAAAAGTGGTGGGGGTTATTGATTATCTTTAACAGAACAGACAAATCTATAGAGAGTTTTAGTTTTAAAAAGCGACCTTTTCAAATTTTAGGTTTTACAGGTTGGAAAATATATTCTAACCATCCTGCAGCTTATATGTAAAATGTTTTTAGGCAGAGCATAGCGCATAGCTCTCTGCTACTATTTTGCTTTTGAGTTTTTTTCGAATGATTCAACTTTTTATTTTAGTTTTTAACCACCTTGTCCAACATCGGTCTTTTTTACAAAAAAACAAAAAACCATCTAGGGCCATTTCCTCCTGAATGCTTTTATAATAATCTCATGTCGCGATTCCAAGGATCGTATACACTTAAAAAGTGTTGTAAGTATATATATATATATATATATATATATATATATATATATATATATATATATATATATATATATATATATATATATATATATATATATATATATATATATATATATATATATATATATATATGTATGTATATATATATATATATATATATATATATATATATATATATATATATATATATATAAAGTTCAAACTGACCCTGTTATGGGCTCTAGGAGGCCTAGTTTGCGCTCATTCAAAGAAATTTTTCTACGAAAAATGTTGGCCAAGCAAATTAATTAGGTCTCCCGTAAAAACACAATTCCAGTTTTTTTTCAAAAGGTTTCAGGAACACATGAAAATAGAATGGTTTGAAAAACTCTTTAAAGGCCTAAAAATGTGCAGCGTTCTTGTCACTTATGTCGTAAATCAATTCAATTTTCTCCCAGCTGTCAAACAGCGAAACCGATTACAAAGAAAAAAAACCTTTGTAAAGCTATAGAAATAGACTCTACGATTATATTTACTTCTAGCAGGCTGTCACTGTGTGTCACCCTGTATCCCCCGAATACTCTAAGTAAAAATGCGTAAAAAGCTGCAGTTTTCGAGTAATTTTTTAAAGCGAAGGCAGCAATAAACCTTGATGTTCATTAAGTCTGAGTAAGCTGGTCTAATTATGGGAGGAAAGTTTTTAATAGCTGGAGTTGAAATGGGAAGTTCTAAATGTAAGTAATAACTTTGGAGTAATTTGACGATGAGATGCATTTACTGCTGCAAATATGGCTTATAGATGCCGAGGACGATGCACTACGACCCCGACGGTTATTCCTTTTGCAATAAGGACTTTATGAAATGCTAATTCCAGAATAATTGCGTTTTAACTACTTTTTAGAAATAATGAGGTTCGGCTTGAACATTTTTCCGCAGATATGCTCCTGATATTTTATGATAAATATCAGTATAAATGAGAATTTTGCTTATCACTCAGACGGTTATGGAGTATATTTTGCTTACATTTTGCGACGCTCTCTTTCTCAAATTATATATAGCAATAGTAATAATAATAATAATAATAATAATAATAATAATAGCCGGCTAAAGCAAGAGTTCCAGGAGAAACATAGGAAGCGAGTCACGAAGCTCATAAATATTAAGCTTTCCGGAGGTAACCTCTGTGCTGCTATCAACTCTTGGGCGATACCGGTATCGAAATACTCTTTTGGAGTTGTCAAATGGTCTAACACCGACTTGGATGAACTAAACAGACTCACGAGAAGGCTTCTTACGAAATTCCGGTGCCTTCACACCAACTCATCTGTTAGAAGACTTTACACACCTCGGAAAGAACGCGGCAGAGGGTTAATCTGGTGTGCGAGGATAAGGATTATACTCCACTTAGGCTAGGTCAGCGCAACAATGAGTTGGACGCCTCAGCTGACTAGGACGGTGTAGTTCAGTGAGGCGATCAGGCTGTGCATGGAAGGTACACCAAACACCTGCAGGCAGACAGTGTTGATAAAACCTCTTCGCTTATATGGTTGGTCGAGGGGCAACTCTACCTGAGACAGAGGGTTTTGTGATGGCCATTCAGGATGGGGTTATAAAAACTAAAAACTACGAGAAGCATTGCCTAAAATTAGAAGTGGTGGATAAATGACGAAAATGCGCAGCTGTTGGAGAGACCATTGAACACGTCATGGCAGCATTTCCTGCCCTTTCAGACTCAGCTTACTTAGGCAGACATAACCAGCTCGCCAAGATCATCCATCAACAAATCGCTTTGAAATACAGCCTCCTGAATCCGTCAACAACACCAGCTTACTACAAGTATTCTCCGGAGGCGGTGCTAGAGTCGGCGGACTTTCTCCTGTACTGGGACCGACGCATGATAACGGACCGCACTGTGGACTTCAATAGACCAGACATTGTCCTGATAAACTAACGGATGAGGCTTGCTGTGATCATAGATATTGTTGTACCGCTGTCCCATAACATTCAGAAAACTGAAATTGAAAAGATCACCTAGTATGAAAACTTGGCATATGAAATAAAAAACATATGGAAGCTCCAGAAGGTGGCTATATGACCTTTAGTAATGTCGGCGGAAGGAATAGTCACCAAAAATTTCATGGAAAATCTAAAGGAACTCGGACTACCAAATAACAAACTCAACGTGGGGCAGAGGGCGGTTTTGCTGCAAACATGCCACATAGTCCGAAAATTCCTCAGTTAAGTGGCGACCTCGAACATGTCTGCTGTGTTGAAGCACCGGAAGTCAGACTGTAATAATAATATCGACATAATGGGATATGATGAATTTCATCCCCATCTACCGAGCTGAACCCCAACGTCGCGCGCTGGGGGTCGGTCAAAAGGTTTCCAGTAGTAATACTGAGAAAGTGTAACGCTTATATCATATAATAATAATAGTAAAGTCAGAGGGAAAATACAACCAGGTGTATATGAAATGCATGACGGCCAGCAAATTTCCCCGTTGGATGTAAAAAAAAAGTGTTCTAAATACCTAGGAATACAGCAAGCGGAGAAAATATACCACTCGGTAATGAAGAACTATCTGACAAATGAGTTTAGGAAACGAGTAAAGCAGATGGTGCGATACGTATGCATGTTCTGCACTTAGCTATACATTTGGGATGGTAAACTGGAGTAAAACGGACATCGAAAATCTACAACGGAAGGTGCGAACACTCTTAACAAAATCCAAAAAGCAGCACCCCTTAGTGTTATCGAGCGAGTAAGCCTACCAAAACACCAAGGCGGAAAAGGAGTGTTGGATATTGCTGAACAGCTGAACAAGCAGACAGTTAACCTGCGTACATACTGCATACACCGTGCCATATGCGAGCAGATGATTTAACACGGCTGCAGTTAAAAGAAAGTGCAATACAAAGTCACCATCGGACTGATCAGGACAAGCTGCAATCTTGGATGCAGAAGCCTCTCCATGGGCGACATCTGAATAAGACCTCCCAGGCACATGTCTACAAATTAGCGTCGAACTACTGGTTGGTGCCGGACAGATGTTTCCAGAGACAGCGGGGTTTTTGCTGAACATACAGGATCAGGTCACCCAAAAGGCACGACGCCGTTGCAAAAATACTCCATCAAGAACTGGCTCGGAAACTGGGACTTTTAAATCTTAGTAAGGTGCCATAATATAGATACACTCCTAAACCTGTTCTAGAGAACTCAGGGTACAGGTTGTACTGAGATCGGACCGTACTCATAGACCAACGAGTTGCCCACAACAGGCCAGATATAATAATAGTGGATAAGTCCTGCAACCAAGTGACGCTGATTGATGTCGTCATTCCAAATACTAATAATCTAGAGATAAAGTACAACGAGAAGATCATTTAGTACAAAGATCACGAGATACAAGTAAAGAAGCAGTGGAGGTCAGATAGTGTGCGAGTAATTTCAATAGTCATGTCGTCAACTGGTGTGGTTCATAATAATCTCCTACGGAACATTAATACACTGGACCTTAAAGAGCATCTCTATAAGGTTATGCAGAAAGCGGTAATACTCGCAACTGCCGCGTTGTCAGTCAGGGCGCGATAACTTGGAAAGGGCATCTGAGCTCAGTCCCTTTGGTATCTGAGATACCTGGGAGGAGTGAATGTTCCCCTTTGAGGGAGTGCGAAAGCCCTTCAGGCTAAAGTGGATAATAATAATAATAATCGCCTTTATTCACAACCTCACCTTACAAATATGAAGCGAACTACAAAATAAACATCAAATTCACATAGGCATGTGAGAGCGGAGTTCAGATCAAAGGTGTCATAAAATGGCACCTTCCTGTGTTCTTTCACACCCAGGAATAACACTACATTTATATATATACAGGGTGTTACTTAATGATAGGGCGTAATTTCAAGGGCGCGTTCCTGAACAAAATTCAAGTAGAAAAGTTCATATAAATATGTGTCCTGAACAGTCTGGTTTTCAAGATACAGGGTGTGAAAATTTAAAAAAATAATTGTTTTTTTTTATTAATATCTTAATGATTCTTTTGCCCATTTTGTTGAAATCTGGCAGGGTTAGTCACTGTAATAAGGCGCTAAGTTGGCACTAACTAAAAGATTAATTATAAGTTCGAGTGGCATCTCGAAGGACAGTCTCAGGAATAATATTGACTAAAAATGTAGGCTACTGAGTTTTTTTTTAATTTGAATTTTTTTCAGATTAAGCACCTAAAAATACAACTTTTTTGCCTCATAATATATTTTCGTATATTACTCGCATTTCGAGGAAAAAAATGAAAACGACTTCATTGCATGTCGAATAATTGTTAAAATAAAATCAAGTTAATTGTGATCGTTGCTAAGAAACGTTGTTTTGTCATAATGTTTTTGACTTTCTGTGACAGCTTGTTATTATTTTCCCTCTGGTCAAAAGGTTAATTGTGCTATTAAAAAATGTTAAATAACTATTCTAATTTGGAGATGACACAAATGCATTTCCTTTATCGTCTTGCCAATGGTAATTCGGCGGAGGCCCGGCGGCTCTATCAAGAAAGGTATCCTGATCGTGTCCTTCCAGGTAGACAAATATTCATAAACATTTATCGTCGTCTTACTGAATCTGGCAGTTTTAAACATAAGACCTCTGACCGGAAACCTCGTACAATTCGAACTCCAGCAGTTGAGGAGGCTGTCCTACATGCGGTCGAAGAGAATCCTGCAACTAGTACCCGAAAAATAGGTGGGGAATTAAATATTTGCTATAAAACGGTATGGGAAATTTTGAAAGATTCCATGTTGTAACCTTATCACGTACAAAGAGTTCAGGCAGTTCTGCCAAGAGATTTTGAACCACGTACGCAATTTTGTAGATGGTATCATCAAAGACTTGCAGAAAATCCTCACTTTGATTCCATCATTATGTTTACCGACGAAGCCCATTTTTCCAGAAATGCAATAATTAATTTTCTAAATAATCATAACTGGGCCCAAGAAAATCCTCATGCTATTACAGAGACACATTTTCAGGAACAATTTTCTGTCAACGTTTGGATCGGTATCATAAATGACTATTTGATTGGAGCTTTTTTTACCACGACGTCTTAACGGACAATCTTACAGTCATTTTCTACAAACTGATTTGCCTCTGCTTCTTGGAGATGTTCCTTTATATTTACGTCAACAACATTGGTTCATGGATGATGGTGCTCCTGCCCACTTTAGCATATTGGCTCGTGAGTATTTGAATGGAGCTTACTAAAATCGTTGGATGGGTCGTGAAGGACCACAATTCTGGCCACCTAGATCGCCTGATTTAAACAGCCTACATTTTTATTTGTGGGGGCACCTAAAACCATTCGTTTATGTTACACCAATCGACACAGAAGAACAACTAAGGAATATAATTGTTGACGAATGTGAAACCATACGTAGCACTAATGGAATTTTCTAAAGAGTTCGTCGCTTGATGAGAAGGAGAGCACAAGCCTGCATAGAAGCGGGAGGTAGTCATTTCCAACATTTTTTGTGAATAGTTATTACTTTTCGTTTGTTAGATTTTAAAAAATGGTTTAGAAATAAATACTCTGAACGATCACAATTAACTTGATTTTATTTTAACAATTTTTCGACATGCAATGAAGTCGTTTTTATTTTTTCCACGAAAAGGCAGTAATATACGAAAAAATATTAAGAGGCAAAAAAGTTGTATTTCTAGGTGGTTCATCTGAAGAAAAAAAAAAGAAAAAAACTCAGTAGCGTACATTTTTTTTATTCAATACTATTCGTGAGACTGCCCCTCGAGACGCCACTGGAACTTATAATTATCTTTTAGTTAGTGCCAACTTAGCGTCTTATTACAGTGAATAACCCTGCCAGATTTCAACAAAATGGGCAAAAGGATCATTAAGATATTGTGTATCTTGAAAACCAGACTCTTAAGGACACATGTTTATATCAACTTTAAGTAACACCCTATATATATATATATATATATATATATATATATATATATATATATATATATATATATATATATATATATATATATATATATATATATATATATATATATATATATAAACTTTTTAAGTGACCATGGATATGGGTTCCGGGGGCCTTAATTCGCGCTTATTTGAAGAAATTTACCGATAGTCTCACCATCGATACCTCTCTATTACTAAATTTTCTTTATGAGAATTCACTAATAATTACTTGTTTTTGCAATCTATGTTCTCTAATCAATTATAAGGTAAGATGCTTAACGCGAAACAATTTAGTAAATTAATTATAAATGTGTGCCAAGAATCAATTAAAATTTAAAATTTACACCTCTTAAAACAGGATAACCTGTTTGCTTCGTAATTAGTTTACAATGTGTTTAATTTTCCTTATAGCATTTAATTTATTATTTGATGTATGATGGTAGTCAATTTAATTATGAACTTAATACGTTAAGCTTCAGAATATATCTGAAGTTGATCGAAATTGAACTTTAATTAACTTTTAAATAGTTTACAAAGTCAGTAAAAAGTATAATAGATATTACTTTTAGCTCAGAAGATGTGTTACCATAACACAAAAAACATTAACAACTTGTGAATGATACACGCTGTCTCTAAAATGTCTTTACAAAATCCTTCCATATTCAGAAATTGTTCTCTTAGTTAAGCCAACAAGGTACAGTTTTTACAGCAATCCACATATAAAACAGGTAAATATTTCAGAACATGGCTACTTAGCAACTACTTTTACTACTAATTTTTTTACTACTTTTTGCGGCAACCGTCCTGGAAGTACCCACTTCCCGAACGCTCTTTCTTTGAGAAAGTAGCATTTCTACGGCCTAGTCCGGGAAGTAGTTACTCGCCGGACGCGATTTTACGTTTCCGTGTTCAATTCAAACCGACGCGGTCTTGAAATAAACACGGGAAAGTATTGCAATATTCATTGGCAAACCCGTGTTGATATCGAGGCGCTAGACAATGAACCAGGCACGGATTTGTTTGGACATAAGCCACATTTGTTCAAATCCAAAACCATGTTGATTTTAAGGACGAAATGGTTACATACTGTCTCCCACATGTTGCTTACTAATGGCGAGAACCATTGGCAAGTCCAGTGCGCACTCGTTGTAATTTCTATCCTTTATTAAAAATATACAAAAGTTAGAAATACACTCAGTGCGCACTGGTTGTCCCAATGGATTTCGCTATAAATTTCGCGATTGTGGCAATTGGTCAGCTGTAACAACAGCTGATTAAAATTGTTTTATCTCCGTTTTGTTTGAGTTTATCGCAGTTTTTAAATTTACCGGCTAAGTCATGGAACATTTTAAAAGTTTCCTTCGTAAACACACTAAAGACTTTGAAATTTTTAATTTCGAAGAACACTCTTCGGTGAATTATGTTTGCAAGGTGCAATGTGCGTTACACCGGAACTTACGAACAATGTAGTTGTTTAGTTAGTGCATTTTCTTTAGAAACAAAGAGAAATTGGATAATGATGCGTCAGTTCCCAAAACCTGTACGTTACGAGTTCCGAAAAGTATACGTTTGTCAACTTGCAGAAAGAAACAAATCGAAAAACAAGACAAAAGGAGTAAATAGAAATTTCTATTGAAAGGCAAATATAAATAGTAAGCTTTTAAAAATAACAGAATGTACTTTGAAAAATTCGCCTCTATTATAGAGAGGTTTAAGTGTCACTATAGACATTAATTTCGATCATTCCCATAAGGTAAACGTAGCACAATCTTTAAGCCTATTGCGTTTTTCTGAAGACACAAAGCAAATATTCATATATTATTTTAATTCGAAAATGGCAGCTGCAGCAGCTAAATCGTATCACGAGTTTAGCATTATGGAGAATAGTGAGGAAGATGCATATAAGTATTGTCTAATGCTGAAAAAATCCTCTTGATCGTCAGGTTACCCATTTATATGAACAGTGGCGGCTCGAAAATTACGGTAGTAGAGACAAAATAGATATAGTGGACATATTAAAAAGAAAACAGACAGAAGTACTAGATTTTAATGTTAAAATGTGTATTGTAGAGGACCCCATTATTTGCGTTTTAATTACTCCAATAATGCAAAGAGTTTTTGTTGCGGGGCTGGCTGATGAAATGATATTCATTGACAGTAGCGGATCATACGACCAGACAAACACGTGTGTGACTTGTGTGTTCGTTACTACCAAGGTCGGTGCTTTACCTCTGGCTGTTATTCTACCTACCAGTAAATCACAAGACAATTATACTATTATGTTTCAAACAGCAAAATGATTTCTTGAAGAGACATGTAACAAGACGTTTTAACCAGGGTTAATAATGACAGACGATAGCAGTGCGGAGAGGAACGCCTTAAGGGCGGTATTTCCTAATAGTAGGTTATTGCTATGCATATTTCATGTCAATCAGGTATTATAGCGTTGATTGTGGCAAAAGGAAGTGGGAAAAGAAGATCGGCAAACCGTCATGAAGAGATTTCGCAGTGTAATGTTTACAAAATCAATGCATGAAGCAGAAATAAATATGTCTAATTTGCTAAACAATGACAAAGTGAAAGAAAATAGGAAGTTAGGTACTTATTTATTAAACTTATGGGACAGTCGTGAAGAATGGTTTTACCGTATCGATTGGATTTTCTTACCAGAGGTAATTATACTAACAATTATTGCGAATCATCGATACGGATATTTAAGGACATTGTGCTTCAGCGGTGTAAAGTTTTCAACATGTGCGCTTTAGTAGAATTTATCGCAAAAACATTTCAATCTTATCACAAGAAGAGACTCATACAGTTTGCGAATGGCAGATCACGAAAGCTTACGATTGCATATGAAAAATTTTGTCAAAATAGTAAGGGAATAGATGAAATAGTTAAAGTGGTACAGTCAGGTAGTCATTTACATGTGGTGAATACTGATATGGCAACATGTGACTTGCCAAAAAAATAGTGTACGCAACACGTCCGAAAACAGTTTTTTGGACTCGCAGACTTCCAGGACCCGCCTACGGCTGGTTCTAGAATTTTGTCGACTCGTCCAAAAGAACAGTATTTTCCGGACTTGTAACGTAAATTACTATTGTAGAAAAAAATAGCAAAATGTTTGTGGGGGTGGTCCAATATCTCCTTTGTTGTTGCTACAAACTAAAATTATTTTTGCATATACAGGGTGTTGCACAAGTCCTGTACAACCAAAACTTCACATTTTTTAAATAGTATACCCTGTATATTGTTTCATTCTTGAATTCGTCTTGTTTTTCCGATTCATACTGTGTGTAGTTGTTAGAGTCGTTCACAAGTTATGGCCACTTTTCTAAAACATCAGAGGCACATTTGACAAACTGAATCTTCATTAGTATGTCAGCATGTAACACTTCATGCAAAAAATCTTAAAAAATGGTCTTCTTTCAACTTTAATCAATACACAAATAATTCCTTGAAAATAGTATACAGTGTGGTAAACACACTGGAGTCAAGTTTTCTCGAGAAATTCATATTATTATTTTTTATTTCAATAACACTCCACGGGGGCTTACAACCTAAATACTATCGTACCGTGGGTGTCGACAAGGAGGAAAGTGGCAACTTGTTAATTCTGGACTTGAAGATTTGGAGGTTCGGAGGAGAAGGAAAAACATGTGCCGGCAAGGAATTCCACAACTTGGAAGTCCTCGGGTTAAAAGAGCGGACATAACAAGATGTTCTATGCCTGGTGACTTGTACAGTATATGAGTGGATTCGCTCTGTTTCCCTGGTAGATCTCTTGGAGGCAGAAAGTGGAGTAACTATAGAAGAAAGCTCCTCTGGGCAGTGCCCGTAGAGATATCTATAAAAGAGAGAGAGCGAGAGAGGTCATTAACAGCACTTTGGTGGGCAAGGGATGGCAGCCTTTGGGGAGGATAGGGTCACCGATGAGACGCATAGCTCTCTTCTACATGGAGTCCAGGATATGGGGTGTAGAAGTGGCAGCGTCACCCCCAGATGTGGGAGCAGTATTCGTGGTTTGGTCTTATTTGTGAAGTATATAAGGTATATAGATTAGCTGATGAAAAATATTTTCTTAACAGCCGCTTCTGCAATCGATGTGACATGTTGGTGCCAATTGAGATTTCGATCCACAGAAATTCCAACAAGTGAAAAGGACTCATTACTTTGAATAACTTGGTTGTTCATTTTGATTGGTCTAGGGCTGGTGTATCTCTTATGAGAGAGAAACCAAGACTGAGATTTAATTGGGTTGAATTGTAAAAGATTTTTACTTCCCCAGTCTTATATTTTTTGGAGATCCACGGAAACAGAACCCTCCATGAGTCTGCGATCCTCATCTAATTGGGCTAAAGAGACAGGCTTAAATTATTGTATATTTGAGTGGAGGGTGTTGTCGTCCGCGTAACTGTGAACGCGGTTGTATGTGCTAGAGAGGAAATCATTGATGTGGAGAAGAAACAAAGTAGGGGCTGAAGCTGAACCTTGAGAAACTCCTGTATTAATCGGATACAGTTTAGAGGAATGGCCATCCACTCCAGGAAATTTGATGTCCAGGTACAGAGTTTTGGGGGTAGGCCATTGGCCGGAAGTTTATTAAGCAGCGCTGCGTGCGAGACCTGGTCGAATGCTTTGGATATGTCTAAAGTGACAATCTGGGATTCACCGTGTAGTTCCATAGACTCGTTCCAAGAATGGGTGGCAAAGAAATGGAGGCCAGCAGTTAATCTGCGCTGCCGGAATCCATACTCTCTGTCATGGATTAGACTGTGTTCGTCAAAAAATGTTAGTAGTTCGGTGTTTATATACTTTTCCATCACTCTAGAGACGACTGAAAGGAAAGAAATAGGCCTGTAGTTGCTAGGAAGCCCTTTGGATCCTTTCTTGGGGACGGGTTGTACTCGAGCAGTTTTCCAGTTACTATGGAATATACCTCTATTCTAAGATATCTGAAACAGACGAGTCAGGACAGGAGCAAGTTCTGGTGCGCATTTTTTGAGAACAATTGCTGGGATTACATTAAGGCCAGAAGCTTTTCTGGTATTAAGAGAAGAGAGCATCTTTCGTACCTTTTTAGTTTTGAAAATGATTCAGTCATTTTATGCGCGACATTGGAGACTGTTGGTGGTTGAACATTTGGAGGTGGGTTGAGAGTAGAATTGCCGGCAAACAACGAGGCAAAAAGTTCAGCCTTACCCAGGGCGGTAGAAACAATTTCATCCCCTAAAACAAGAGGTGGGAACGTGCTGTTGCAGAAATCATTCCCAATGGGTTTCGCAAGAGTCCAAAAGGGTTTGCTGCCGTTAGAGCTTGAGAGTACTTTGTTTTTGATGTGGCTATTAAACGAGTTTTTTACCTCAGAAAGAATGCGGACATAGCAGTTTCTTGCGTCGTTAAATGCTTGACGGTTTTCTTAACTGGGATTGTGTAGAAACATTTTGTGAGCTTTGACTTTTTAAGTCTGGCCTTGTCACAGGATTTAGAGAACCAGAGCTTTTGAGCGGCTAAAGAGGTTTTCTGTGTACGTGGAATAAATAATTCCATGCCAGCTTGGATAATTTCTGTGACTTTTTGTAAGATATCAGAGGGGTCAGGATGAGAGAAGCAGACAGACGCCCATGGAAATGAGAAAAAGTAATCTCGCATTTTGCCCCAGTTCACGGAGTTGTAGTTACAAACGATACGTGGGTGTGATGACTGTGTGACCTCGGGTTGTATTGCGCAGGAAGCAGTGACCATGTTGTGTGGGCAGACAGCGAAAATGTCGCCAACGTTTCTTAACCAAAAAGCTGGTTTAAATTGAGATGAATTGAGGACTTGTGTCTCGAAGTTTTCCATGAAAATGTTAGCCAATGCAGGAGAGTGTGGCGAACCCATTGGAGCACCTCTAACCTATTTGTAAAATTTGTTTTAAAAAAGGAAATAAGTGTTAGATGTGCAGTGTTCTAGAATAGCTAAGTTATTGTGTGAAATACTGTGTTTATTTTTGAGAATGTCAGGGGTTGCAGATAGAGATATATTAGTGAATAAGGAAACTATATCAAACCTAATTAGGATGTCGTTTTGAGAATTTGGTGTTGTTTGGAAGAAGGTCAATGAAATGGGTGGAGTTTTTGACATATGATGTAGCGCTTTCTATTAGTGGTTGCAGATTTTTGGCTAGATGTTTTACAAGTGTTTGTGTGGGTGAACGGTGGGCACTTACGATAGGGCGAAGGGGAATACCAGGCTTATGGATTTTCGGGGGACCATATTTGATGCGGATGCATAATGAGTTTTCGATTTAGGTCTCTGATTGACTGTCGTTCGTGAGAAGAAACCTTGTAAGGCGGAGGTTTGGCAGAACGTAATATCCTAGCAATGTGCTGACGGGGGAAATATTTCCGTGAAACATATATATATATATATATATATATATATATATATATATATATATATATATATATATATATATATATATATATATATAATATATATATATATATATATATATATATATATATATATATATATATATATATATATATATATATATATATATATATATATATATATATAATATATAATTTCTGTTGAACTCTTGACGTGAAAGCCGAAGTTCATTTCAGAGTTAATTGCTTGTAATATCGGTTGAAATGTAATTTCCTAATTCACTTTATGGACTTTTCATAGCACGTGTAAGAGCCGTCGAGGAAAGGGCCTCACCGCATCATACGGGCATCTAGTATAGCAGTAAGCCCAACTCTGCAGCGAGTGCATCTACTCGTCAATTTCATCTCATTTATTACCGGCTCTTATTACTTGCATGTTTAGAGTGCAATTTCCACTGTTGATGGCGCCATCTAACTAATTTTAATTAAACTTAGAACATTCAATTTACCTTTGATGTCAGTGAAATATGTTTTAATGTGAAAGAGTAATGGGGTAAGGCTTGATCTCAGGAAATCAAAAGGCTGTATTTTCTAAAGTGAATTTGTGATAATTAAATACGACACTTGATTTCTTTTTCTTTTCTAATAGAGCAACAACATTTTTCTGCTCTACGTAACTAAACTACCGTATCTTTGTATACCTGAATAACCTCCGTATATTTATTTATTACTTTATTCATTTATGTGGTTATTTAATTATCTGTCTATTTATTTATTTCGTTATGTGCGTGGAGTTGCTGTAAAATATCATTGACTCAATGTTGACTAACATTTCTGAGAATGATAAGCATTAGCTTGAAGCTCTAAAGTTATAGTGGCTAAAAACAGACAGGCAAACAGACCGACAGACAAAAAAAATTCGTTCCGAAATCATATTTCCTATATGGTTTGACACTACGACGTTTAAGCGAAAAAAAATTTTCAAATTTTTGTCGCCGATGCGATACTTCCATCCGTTGTGACGATATGTGGAAGTAAAAGACATATTTGCTATTAAAAACTTTTTTAAAATTCACTACCACAAAGCACATGCTGCGTCCAGATTTTTTCGTACATAGGTATTTAATATGTGCATTCAAGGCATGGGCAACTCTGTTTTTGTACTGTAATCACGGCCAGCTGTGACGTTTTTATATGGCCAAATTTCAAAAATTTATATTAGGCATTGATATGTGTTATTTGGAACTGACCCGAATATTGAACTAACATACCAGATATAAATATATTGAAACAAGCGTTAAAACCATATAAAGAAGTGGTCAAGATGATGGGTCAAAAATTCAAGAGTCAGTGGGTTGCGCTGTGTACATTAAACAATTAGATCATGTTGAGCAATTTATTCTGCCAAAATTCACTTCAATTTATACTGCTGAAGCTGTTGCCATAGAAAAAGCGTTAGTACTAGCCTGTAACCAAAATATGAGTAGTTTTGTTGTTTTGACCGATTCCCTTTGACGGTTAGGAACTCTATCGAATCTTCAAAATGCTATATATCAGTCCAGGGTAATATGTGATATTGCTTATCAATTAGAGGTCTTGGAACAACAACACAAAAGAGTTACTTTCATACGGGTAAACTGGCACTCAAACCTTGAGGGTAATGAAATGGCCGACTATTTTGCTAAAAAAGCAACTAAAACAGGCTGTAAACATGACTTTTACAGTAACAGAGATCTACTTCCGCAAGTAAAACATGTGTGTAATATAAGGTGGCAGGATCATTGGAATAAGTTGAAAAGTAGCTGTAACAAACACTTCAGTAGTATCATCCCTAATCTCAGAAAAAAGCCGATTTACAAAGAACTGCTGCTTCCTAGGTATTTGTCTACGAACTTAATAGAATTATCATAGGAGAGGGTGCTTTTAAGTCTCATTTGTATAAAATAAAAGTTGAAGACAATCCATTTTGCTCATGCAACGATACCAGCCCAGCTGATCTAAATCATTTGATTTTTTCCTGTATTATGCATCATGAACAAAGAAAAATATTATTTTGTAATTTGATAGAATACAATGTTTCCTTTCCATTTGATGTGACATCACTTATGTATGAAGCTGTTTGTAATAAAAGTGTCATCTTAGCTTTCATGTATTTTGTTAAAGACTCTAAGTTAGCTAGGTTTATATAGCTCTTACTATATAGTCTTAAGGGATACTAAATAAACGTAGCAGTTTAATGTATAGTCAGAGAGATAAAAGTAAGTTCCTTTGTGTCTCTTTCCTTGTGTTAACATATTTTGACCGCAGTCTCCCCAGTATGTTAAAAAGTCACCATGACATGCTCCATTGGTGTGAAAAGTGTCCCAGTGTTTCTCCTGCAGCAACTTGTAGCGTAGATGTATGCATGCATATGTATGTGTGTGAGTGGATATGTATGTAAGCTTTAATTTTAATATATATTTTTAATAATCAGCAAGTTTATAGGGAGATCAAAGAAAAAACTTAAAAGAGTTTGTTAGATTAACATTCTTAAGACAGGTTTTTTAATAATGAAAAGCAAGGTCAGATGCATCTTTGTTCATTTTGAAGATTAACAGTGACTGAATAAGCCAGTTCTCAAAGTCAAAACTTTAATTTAAAAAAAAATATTGAAGGGGCTCTAATTCATCCACGTTTAAAGAATTGTTTTAAAAGTTTGAAAGTATTTATCTATTCTCCCTTTTGAATGAAAATTATCACAAATAATGAAATAGTTTATTGAGGTTGAACTATCTGGCTCCCTTAACCCTTTCATACCTAATGGGCATATATGTTCCATCAATCTTTTGAAGATGTCTAGTGGTTGGATATGCATTCAAATATAGCGCAGTTTTGTACCACCGGTACTGTATCGCTAACAGATAAAAAGTCTGGACGCAGCAGGGGCGTTATAGTGAACATATTTTTAATAGGAAATATATTTTTTTTTAAGGAAGCTCGCATCAAATTTGGTTACCAGTATGACCTATATAGGAGAAACAATGTACCATATTTCATCAAAATAAGTTTATTGTTTGACAATACACAAAAATCTTCCGAAAATAAACTTAAATGTGCCCAAAAAACTGGTTTCCTGGCCAACGAACCTTAGGTTAATGGTAAATCGAGCTATCGAAAGAAACATTTTATGAAAAAACGCTACCATAACGCACTTGCTGAGTCCAGAATTTATTTTTTTACAAACATGCATTACCTTTCGATGGAAAATCCAAAAATTGTAATAATATAAGACGTTTTCGATTAGGAAAAAAAGAAATCAGCAGCGACTTATGGGCGACCTCTGATTGTAAAAATAATTTTATAAGATACAGCTCTAGACATCGTATAATTAGCATATAAAAAAATTTCTCATATCTTGTATAATAATGGATATATTGAGCTTTACCCTAGAAATGCGTCACCCTGTATATACGAAAACAGATAAAAACTGAAACTAACCGCTCATTTAAAGAAACCTTTTCAAAGTTAAAATGTCTCTAAAAATATATCGAACTCTATGAGTAAAATTGTGATGGCCAAAAATAAATATGAATGTAAGAAGAAGAGCACGCCCACATTTGTATTACAAATGTCAGAAAATAAAAGAATTATTTACATGTCACTTTGAAAGTAGATCTGACATTTATGAAAATAATTTGTCAGTTGAGTATGACATGTACTGTTGCCGTGGGCTATTATGCACTATTATATTACGCCTATTAAGAATTTTTTTTTTGAGTACGAAAGCTTGTTTTACTGTTTAAACATTTTTCGATCCCTTAACCTGAAATGATTTTTGTCTCATTTAACGTTGTTTCATTATAACGTCACAGTCGGTTTTAGAATCTAGAAATTATTCTATTTTGCGTGAATTGTTCGTTGCATACCTAGAGCAAGTTTTATTTTTCTTCAATTATAAATGACAATTTTAAGTAAATTCCTATATTTTCTTTGCCCAATGTGTTGAAGGGATGCGAAACGGGGGAAGGAAATTTCATTTAAAATTAAAATGACGAAGAAAACTTTATTCGAGGCACGAGCTTTGTTTCCATTATTTTTTTTAATATTAAAAACATTTATACGTAAATTAGCAGATTAGCGTATTGTTCGTTTTTTGAAAAAAATATCAGAAAAATGCTTAGATGAACCCCTTTATGCATTAACCATCGGACAAATGCTGTGATCTCAACTCCCCAATACAGTTAGGAGACCTACAGTAAATTTGAGGTTCTGCGCAACGGAGCTAGAAATGCAAACTGTAGAAAACTCACCTTACAGAAGTCCATAGAAAGGAGAAACTACTTACCAACACCGTTTCTCCATAAAAAACTTCCACTTTGCCCAATTAAAAAAAAAACGCTAAATAATAAGCGTAATCTGATTCCCAGCGTTTCCACGGAGCAAACTTTAAAGTATTTAGAGCCGTTGTTAAAAAAGAATAACATCAATGAAAATGTCTGAAAAGAATATTTAACTTTAACAAACCTTTGTATCAAACAAAATATTTTTCAATTCAACAATTAATTTTTTGCACAAACCCAAGGCACGTCAATGGGCAACCCGCTATCGCCATTTATTGCAGACCTTTTTATGAGTACATTTGAATGTGAAAGTGAAAGTAGTTATTTCCCTAGAGTGTGGTTTCGTTACGTGGATGATATTTTTAACACAAACCTTAGCAGAATAGAAGATTTTATTGCCAAATTAAACAATAAATTTGATTATATAAAATTTACCCACGAATTAAATATTAATAATAAAAATTAATAATAATACATATAAAGACATTATAGAATTCGATGTCTATAGAAAGGAAACCACCACTATAAGCTACATTTCGAACGACTCACATCATACGTACGCACAAAAAATGGCCAGTCTGATTTTCTTATTAAAACGGTTAATTAATTTTCCTTTAAACAAAAGGAGATATATATTAAATTATGTTAAGAACGTCGCTGAATATAACGGATACACGGCTTGCCTAGTGGAAAAATTAATTAACAAACAGAAATCAAAGAAAATCTTAACGGAATCAACGACGTTATGAAGACATAAATCCGAAAAAACTTTGTTTGCTTGCCATTTGAACCTCGAATCGCGAGGGGTCTAGATATAATTTTTTTAAAAGTCAACTTGCAGCTGACATTTTCGCCAAAAAATACCTTAAGAAACTTGCTACCCAAAAGACAAGGATAGCACGGACAAAATGTCGGGAATTTATGAAATATGTTGTAAAGATTGTAATCTTAAGTACGTCGGACAAACAAAAAGATCGATTAGAATTAAATTCAAAGAACACTTAGCCCAACTACGTTACGGAACTATAGATAGATCTTTCTTGGTCCGACATATTTTGGATAATAATCATGACGTTAATAAAGATAATCTGAAATTAGTAAAAAAATGTTAGACAACCAGGACAGCTAAACGCTTTTGAAAGTATATATATTGCGAAGTATAGTTACAACAAAAAATGTATGAACGTTTCACTACCGCCGATTACGAGGCACCTGATCGATTGCTTTGTTAAATAAATTCCCACTGTTCAACACGTCCTAGAGATAACATAAAAATACAGATATTTCCGCCAAACGAAACTGTTGATTTAGCTGTCGTTGAACCTTCCCAAAATTATTAGAGTTGGACACCTTTTAGATAAGTTAGTAGAGACACTGCAAAGACCTTGTCCGGCGATAAAAATACAACACACTGCGGAATTTGCCTGCAACTAGTTTCCCATCTCAGTTCGGTCTCTTTACCTAAGATCCGGTATATAAGGTGATGCTAGTTTTTAAAGTAGTTAAAAAAAATTATTCTATGATGAGGCTAACTTGGTTAGTGAAACGATCGTCAGGTCTTTTAAAATGTGTTCGGTGATTTGGGTTCTCCAAGTGTACTTATCAGTGCTCATCACAGGTTCCAATCTTCACTTAGTAAATTAATAGTTTTTTTTTCAAATAGGGTATTCTATTGCCTAGTGGGACATATATGTTCCAGTCCAAAAGACCAGTGACACATATATGTCCGATGGCTTTTTGTTCCAAAGTATGAATAATTAAGACTACAGCATTTAAACTTACACTTATTAGTATCATTTTCAAAGATTGCAACTAGCAAGTAAAACATTTTTAAAAAAGTTCATGACGCAGAAAATGCGTTATGGTAGTGAATTTTTGTTAAATCCTTCAAATTTGAATCAATTTTCTATAAACTTAGATAGTTGAGTTTTAGCATGTGGCAAGGCCTTTCTCAAGGCAACATATCCACCAAATTTCATTAAAATGGAAATTGGAAAACTCAAAATTTAAATAACTCAGTTTCCTATAAACTTAGAAAGTTGAGTTTTGGTACGTAATAACGCCTTTCCCGAGGCTATACATGCACCAAATTTCATTGAAATAGATTTGTAATTTTCGGAGAAAAAAATTTCTTCTAAAGAAAACTCAAAATTTTCCTGGAAAACCTTGTTCGATTTTCTTGGATAATGAACTCATCCAAGCCATTACTTGCCAAGTTGCATTGAAATCGGTTAGTTATTTTTTGAGTTTGCGGTTGGATACCTATATATATATATATATATATATATATATATATATATATATATATATATATATATATATATTATTATTATGTTTATTACCTTAAATTATACAATATGCCTATACAAAAAGTCTAAGACTTGTGGTGTATAATAACATAATTTATAAAGTTTGATCCAGAATTCCTTGACAGCTAGTGCATACCAAATTCAACAAACTTCAAATTTTGACTTTCCAATTAAAATGACCTTTTGCTGCATGCCTCTCTTCGGATGTTTTACCACATGCCTTTATTTATAATAAGTTGTGATCTGTCCATAATACTGTCTTGACTACAATTTCTTTTTAACAGCCCATATTTTTTGCCAAAATTGTAAATTGAAAAGGTGACAGAGAATGATAATTTATATATATATATATATATATATATATATATATATATATATATATATATATATATATATATATATATATATATATATATATATATATATAAATTGAAACTGACCCCGGATGTCGGTTCTAGGGTTCCTAGTTCGCGCTCTTTTAAATAAAAATTCACTAAAAATAGAAAACCGACTTCATTAAGGATAACTCAAAAACTACTGGTCAGATCTCGATCAAATTTATATGGGACCACATGAGAAGCGATAAAAACAAATAATCAAAATCGGTTCACCTAGAAAAAGTTCTGAGGTATTTTGAAGTCGGTTAAAAAAAGAGCAACTATTAAAGAAATGCATATCAGCGCTGCCACCATTTATTAAACGTGTTATCGTGAGGTAAATTATGGAAAACTCAAAAACTACTGGTCAGATCTTGATCAAATTTATATAGGACCACATGAGAAGCACCAGCTTTCAAATAAAAAAGAATCATAAATCGGGTCACATAGAAAAAGTTCTGAGGTATTTAGAAGTCGGTTAAAAAGAGACTACTTAATAGAGAAATACATATAAGCGCTGCCACCATTTAATAAACGTGTTAACGTGAGGTAAATTATGGATAACTCAAAAACTATTGGTTAGACCTTGATCAAATTTATAAGGGACCACACGAGAAGCACCAGCTTTCAAATAGAAAAAAAAAGACATCGAAATCGGGTCACCAATAAAAAGTGCTGAGGTATTTAGAAGTCGGTTAAGAGGAAACTACTTATTAGAGAACTGCATATCAGCGCTGCCATCATTTGTTAAACGTGTTATCGTGAGGTAAATTATGGATAACTCAAAAACTACTGGTCGGATCTTAATTAAATTTATATGGGACCACGTGAGAAGCACCAGCTTTCAAATAGAATAGAATCATCGAAATCGGTTCACCTAGAAAAAAGTTGTGAGGCAACACACATAAAAACAAATACAGTCGAATTGAGAACCTCCTCCAGTTTGTGTCATAGATTAAAACAAGTCGGCGTGAAAGGGTTAAAACTGTGTTGAATACAATGTTCCATTAGAGTAGAGCATAAAAGCAAATCTAGTTGCTAAAACCAGAGAAGTACAATTTTTTTAAATTATTTCCACCTGAATAATTAATTACCGAAGCTCAGACAATCAATTGTTGGAGTATGGCACTGAAGCTAAGACCCGGTGAAATCGCTGAAACACTTCCATTTCATAAAGTACAACCTGTTTAAATTGTAACCAGAAGCTAATCCATTGTTATGATAGTCCGAAACAACAATCCTTCACTAGCTCGTAGATATAATGTTTGTATCTGCTCTCTAAACATTAAATCCACAGTCTCTCCCTCTTTCACTCCTTTTCTCCTGGCTTTCTGAGTGTGTATCATTGTTTGGAAGTTGAAAGCTCCTGGCTCCTAATCGAAAGTCCTGATTGTTTCACGTCTGAGCAGAGTGGCTTAGGAACAACTTCTCCTCCACGTCACCCTCCATCCCTTCTCGACCAAGATTAACCCTCTCCACCCGCCCTGTTCTATAATATTTAACAAGAGAACCTCATCACTTGTATGGCAAGTCTCTTTAATAGTTTCACTAACAAGGAAATTAATTTTAACTGGATAAGTTATTCATAAGTTGGAGGCAATATAAGCGAGGTTTCTGCCACGGGCTTAGGTGAGTCATTGTCGTTATTATGGTACACATGAACTACCCTTATGGTACATATGAACTATTTATCTTGTGTGTTTAGCTGGGATGCTGGTTAAGGTGCATGCATCTAAACAACAAGAGGTGTGTTGCATATTTTATGTGGCTTAAATTGCGAGGAAATATTGTTTTTTTTTATAGTGGATAAACTATTAGTTGAAAGCTATACAAGAGAGGTATCTAAAGTGCTAGCATATGTATTAGTGAATTTTCATTACGAAAAATTCACTAAAAAAGAGAACCTTCTAGAAATTTTCTTCAGATGAGTGCGAGTTTAGGTCGCTAGAACCCAAAACCAAGGTCCGTTAAAATGTATATATATATATATATATATATATATATATATATATATATATATATATATATATATATATATATATATATATATATAGGGGAGACACCAAATCAAAGATACCATAGAGAACAACAAGGGTATGCAAGTTCTACGTACAAAGCTTGACAATGGAAAGAGACAAATAATAAAACTTAAAAATGCACAAGGGCACACATCAGCGAACAGGAAAGATATTGTAAATATAGTGGAAGAGTTTTACGGAATGCTATATAAAAGCCAAAGTGATATAAATTTACATCCAGGATCTGACATACTAACCCGTAAAAAAGGTGTGGTTAACCAAGGCTAGGAAATACTGATGGAAATATCACTAGATGAGATTAAACTAGCCCTGAAAAACATGAAAAATCAAAAATCTCCCGGAGAAGACTGCGCGGTTTTCGATGCGATAAAGATTGGTGGTCCTTGCTTGCCCCAAAAAATCAAATCTCTTTTCAACCTTTGTCTCTTCAATAGTACGATACCAGAAAAGTGGCACAACACCATCGTAATACTGGTCCACAAGAAAGGAGACATCTCGAACCTAGAAAATTACAGGCAGATAAGTCTACTTAGCCACCTCTACAAATTATTTACTAGAATAATTACCACACGACTTGAAAAAAAGTTGGATTTCGTCCAGCCAGTGGAACAAGCCGGTTTTCGATGTGGGGTTGGAATCAGTGATCATCTCCAGAGCGTCAAAACAGTGATTAAAAAGACCATCGAATATAGCAAAACTCTTGTCCTTGCTTGCTTTCCATAAGGCTTTCGACACTGTGGAGCTGGACGCAGTGTTGCTGTCCCTAGAAGCATGCCGTATTGACTATCGCTAAACCAAACTAATTTACAATATATATAAAAATGCTACTCTTGTGGTAAAACTACATGAAAACACGAATCCTATAAAAATTGGGAGAGGAGTACGCCAGGGAGATACGATGTCTCCAAAACTGGTTATCACCGTCCTGGAATATGTGTTTAAGAAGCTATATTGGGACCAGAAAGGTCTAAGAATAGA
This sequence comes from Tillus elongatus, assembly GCA_964006375.1. Lineage (NCBI taxonomy): Eukaryota > Metazoa > Arthropoda > Insecta > Coleoptera > Cleridae > Tillus > Tillus elongatus. The sequence continues at coordinate 1,993,466 of OZ023270.1, forward strand.
CGGCCAAAGTCTGTCAAACTTACGGTTTGCAGACGACATTGTCTTACTGGAAGATATTAGAGTGATGCTACAGGAATTTCAGGAGAGTAGGTCTAAAAATGAACAATGGAAAAACAAAATTTATGATATACCTCGTCGCTAGTAACAACCTAATTATTGAAAACTCTGAGGTGGAATGGGTAGATAAATACACATATTTGGGCCACGAGATAAGTGTATCCAAAGCCAACCAAACATGCGAGATAAACAGAAGAGTTATACTCTCTTGGGCGGCTTACGGCAAACATGGAGACGTTTTCAGAGGCGACCTTCCAATATGCTTGAAAATAAAAGTTTTCAACCAGTGTGTTCTACTGGTTATGACCTACGGCGCCGAAACACTAACCCTTATCAACGCTTCGGCTAAGAAACTGAAAGTAACACAGCGCAAAATGGAGAGGTCGATGCTGAGCGCTTCGTTACGTGACCACATTAGAAATGAAGAATTACGCAGAAGAACAGGAGTGGCTGATGTGGTCGTACATGTGGCAAAACACAAATCGAAGTGAACGGAACATGTGGCTCGCATGCAAGATGACAGGTGGACAAAACGATTACTTGAATGGAGACCCAGATCCGATAAAAGAGACAGAGGAATACCACCAACTCGCTAGACAGACGACATTACACAAATTACAAAAAACTGGATTCGTAGCGCTCAAGACAGAAAAGAATGGACTCAACTAGGGGAGGCCTATGTCCAGCAGTGGACACAGAGGGCTGATTGATGATGATGATGATAGGGGAGAGGGGGGACATGTGGACATTTTTTGGTTTTTGTATAATTTTCCCTGTCAATTTAGAAGTAAATGAAAAACCTCTTTCGCTAATTAAAACATATTACCATATCACAGTTCAATACACACTGATATTCTAAGAAAATAACTTATAATTTTTTTTATTTTGATAAATCTGATAGTGTCTTAATTGTCCATAAGTGCCCCACGTTGAGGCACTTTTGGACACGGTGCTAATTTGGGAGGGGCACTTGTGGACATATTAAGTAGTTGTAAAATGATTGGGTTTTTACACATAAAATACTCCAATAATGCAATTAAAACGTAGAACTGTTTATTTGTACTTAAGCACTTAAAATCAAAACTAAATAAATATCTTATATGTGAATACAAGTCATAAAAAATAGAAACAAATCTAGTCATTATTTAACCTACATTGCATCCAGTGAAGCTTACATTAAATTTTTAAATCGAGGCTGCATTTTGTCTATGAGCAATAGATGTAGAGCTATAATTATTCAACGTGGAGGTCATACTTTGTATTAAGCTTTTTTCTCACAGGCTCGGAAGTTTTTAAAATATTCATAAAATATTATCTTTCAGTATATATATATATATATATATATATATATATATATATATATATATATATATATATATATATATATATATTATTAAACAGTTAATTATACCACTTACACCATACATTTTTTGTTTTCTTCTTAAAACCTATCAAGAAAAAAATACGTGTACTTTTAAAAATATCCCTAGACTTTTCTGTTATATATATATATATATATATATATATATATATATATATATATATATATATTTGTGTGTGGCAGCGGCAAGAAAACAATAGATTTGCAGTGCTTAACAACCGACAAATCAAAATCCTCTTCCGATGATTTTAAATAACACAGCTCTAATACGTGTATTTTAAAAGATTTAAAAAAATAAGAGTAATAAGAGTTATAGAATTAAATTTCCCATAAGGGTGGATCATCCCTTATCAACCTTTAAAATGCTTCAATTAAATTCTTATTATTTTCGATTATTGGTCTTGGTACAGTCGAAACGTGCAAGTAATTCCACAACTTGGGACTCGGGACAAAAGAGCAGGCATAACAAGATGTTCTATGTCTGGTGACCTGGACAGTAAAAGGGTGCATTCGCTCTGTTCCCCTGGTAGATCTGTTGGGGGCAGCAGGTGGAGGAACTATGGAAGAAAGCTCTTCTGAGCAGTGCCCGTGTAGATATCTATAAAAAGAGTGAGAGAGAGGTCACCAACGGCACGTCTGTGGGCAAGGGATGGCAGCCTTTGGGTGAGGGTAGGGTCACCGATGAGACATATAGCTCTCTTCTGAATGGAGTCCAGGATAGCGAGTGTAGAAGTGGCAGCAGCACCCCAGATGTGGGAGCAGTATTCGAGGTTTGTTTGAAACTAGAAACCCCACTTTGAAGGCATATAACTTCTCACGGGTGCAACTTAGTATAGGGGTAAGTTGCGCTAAACCACAATATTTTGGGTTCCCCTGCATTCTGTGTCGGTTCTTATGCGAAACAGCCTGTATATGCTAATTGTGTTTATTTATAACGATATTCTTTGTAAAAGCCTTAAAATTTTGTGAACACTTCAACAGCTATAACGTAATGAAAACATTTCCACATGGATTGTGTTCCCAACAAAATTGAATAAAAAATATTAGAGGATCAATCGAAGCCGAGGGTATAAATGTTGCTCTTCGTAAATAAAAAACCACTTTATAAGAAGTTATAAGCGATATGTTTTCAATAAACAAGCCCACATCTATGACCATTATCTCTCTGTTTTATTGTGCGATATCGCTTTACATAAAACTCCCATTGTCAAAAGTAACGAAATAATATCGAAGTGTCTATTTGGAAGCCGTGCGCAACATCCGGAACGGAGGAAGTGTTGAATAAAATATGTGGGAAACTTTCTCTTTCTCCTCAAATTCAACTAAATGTTCCGCAATCAAATAAAAAATTCCCTAAGAGTTGGCAGTTGGCATCCCTTCTATACAGGAAGGGATGCGTCGCTGATGTTGTTGGCGGAAGCTGCCGGTAAAATGTACTTAAATTTAGTTATCCTTATTCTGTTGAAGAGAAGCTAACGTGTGATCCAATATATTGTGCATTTGTCTAGCGAATTTTCGTATAAAAAAATATGTAATGAAATTATCGCCAGGCTTGAATTTTGAAAAGAATCCTCAAATAAGCACAAACTAGAAGCCACAGAACTCCTATCCGAAGTTTGTTTCAATAGTTATATATATATATATATATATATATATATATATATATATATATATATATATATATATATATATATATATATATATATATATATGTGTGTGTGTGTGTGTGTGTGTGTGTGTATGTATATACGTTCAGAAATATTTCCGCGGTCTTTAATATGAGATACACTTGGTTCTCGGGTTGAACCGCGTCCACAATTTATGAAAACGCGACGTTTCGGCTCCTGGGACACTCTAGACAGACTCTCGCATAATAAAGCAGAACATGTTACACAGCAAAAGACGGACGTACAAAATAGAAAATTACAGCATCTTCTAGACAACAAAAATCTCACACAACACACACATAATGCCAATCCTACTATAGTAGTTCACAACCTTTTAAATTCCTACATAAGTGACGTCGCCACCAAAGTCCTATCCGAAGGTTTTAGTTTTGCACCAACCCCTAAATTCATCCCAATAGAAAAGATAATTTCTCAATCAGAAGATGCGATAACACACTTACCGACTGACGAAGCTGAAATTACGAGACAGGGCATTGCCAGGATATTACGTTCTGCCAAACCTCCACCTTCCAACCTTTCTTTTCACGAACGACAGTCAATCAGAGACCTAAACCGAAACACAGAAATTATAATCCTACCAGCACACAAAGGCAACGCTACAGTCATACTCGACAAAACAGACTATATACAAAAGATAGATAATATACTAAACACCACAGACTACAAACAAATTCCTAACGACCCTACAACTTATCTGGAAAATAAAACCAAAACTATCATCAACAACTCCCAACTCAGTCTTGACCTCAAAAAAAAAACTAATCCCTTGCGGAAAAATCATCTCGCATCCCTAGAAAATACGGTCTCCCGAAAATCCATAAGCCTGATATTCCCCTTCGCCCTATCGTAAGTGCCCACCGTTCACCCACACAAAAACTTGCAAAATATCTAGCCAAAACTCTCCAACCATTAGTAGAAAACGCTACATCATATGTCAAAAACTCCACCCATTCCATTGACCTTCTTCAAAACAACACAATTTCTCAAAACAACATCTTAGTTAGCTTTAAAATAGTTTCCTTATTCACCAATATACCTCTATCTGAAACCCTTGACATTCTCAAAAATAAACACAAAATGTCCCACGATTCCTTAGCTCTTGTGGAACACTGCAACTCTAACACTTATTTCCTTTTTCAAAACAAATTTTACAAACAAGTTCGAGGTGCTCCAAAGTGCCCACCGTTCACCCACACAAAAACTTGCAAAATATCTAGCCAAAACTCTCCAACCATTAGTAGAAAACGCTACATTCTATGTCAAAAACTCCACCCATTTCATTGACCTTCTTCAAAACAACATAATTTCTCAAAACAACATCCTAGTTAGCTTTGATATAGTTTCCTTATTCACCAATATACATCTATCTGAAACCCTTGACATTCTCAAAAATAAACACAAAATTTCCGACGATACCTTAGCTCTTGTAGAACACTGCAACTCTAACACTTATTTCCTTTTTCAAAACAAATTTTACAAACAAGTTTGAGGTGCTCCAAAGTGCCCACCGTTCACCCACACAAAAACTTGCAAAATATCTAGCCAAAACTCTCCAACCATTAGTAGAAAACGCTACATTCTATGTCAAAAACTCCACCCATTTCATTGACCTTCTTCAAAACAACACAATTTCTCAAAACAACATCCTAGTTAGCTTTGATATAGTTTCCTTATTTACCAATATACCTCTATCTGAAACCCTTGACATTCTCAAAAATAAACACAAAATTTCCGACGATACCTTAGCTCTTGTAGAACACTGCACATCTAACACTTATTTCCTTTTTCGAAACAAATTTTACAAACAAGTTCGAGGTGCTCCAATGGATTCACCTCTCTCTCCTGCATTGGCTAACAGTTTCATGGAAAACTTCGAGGCACAAGCCCTCAATTCATCCCAACTTAAACCAACTGTTCGCTGTCTGACCACACGGCAAAGAATCCCTAGACGAATCCCTTTCTTACCTAAATAACACAACCCCCAAATCCAGTTCACCATGGAAATAAAACATAATTTTTCTTTGGCTTTCTTAGATGTACGCATCACTAAAAACCCAGTCAAAGAATTTTCTTACACTGTCTACCGAAAACCAGCCTACACTAATCGTTATCTTAACGCCCGATTTCACCATCACCCATCGCAACTAAATTCAGTGGTTCGAATACTAGTAACACGATGCCTTACACTAACGGACAACAACAACAAACAGAATTAAACTTTTTAAGACAGACATTGCTAGAAAACGGATACGACAACAATCACATACTACGAGACATTAGAAACGCACAACAACAAACCACTACACCAAAACAAGAACAAACAGAGTCCACTCAACAACACACAGCGTTTTCATTAAAGATGTCACCGACAAAATCAGCAGAATTTTTAGAACCCATAATATCAAAACCGTATTCACAACAGACCAAAAACAGTCAAATCTAATGTAAACTCCCAAGGATACGATTCCAAACGAATCCCACGGAGCTTACGAAATTCCTTGTTCCGACTGTTCCCGAAGTTATGTAGGACAAACAAACAGACGCATCCACAATAGAATATATGAACACACCCTCGAAGTTAGAAAATCCGACCCCTCTTCGGCGCTGGCCATGCATCATATTCATACAGGGCACAAAATAGACTTCGGTAATGCCAAAACAATAGCACTGGTTTACAACTTTAAAACGAGAATTATCCGCGAAGCAATCGAGATTGAAAAACGTTCCGATTGTTTAAATGAGAGGGATGTTGGCCTTCGGCTTCCGACTACTTGGAAACCCATTATATCTTCTTTACAAACACAGAAAAAGGAAATAAATTCCACAGACAATTTTATTTCCCCATTATCTGCCTCAACAAATGCCGGTGACCCTCTTAATCCTCCTCATCCACTAAGTACCGTGACCACATCCCCCCACTTAATTGACGGTGACCCCACTACTTTCACTGATACGAAGCAGGTAGACAGAACGACATATATAAGACTTGACTTGCAACGAACTGCCAGATCTCTCTGAGGCCTAGGGTTGAACACACTGAGACCTCACAGACGATCTCTAACGAGATTTGGGGAATAGGCAGATTGAGGCCCCGTAATCGAGCTACAACAACCCAACCCACCTTTGTCCACCGCTCTAAGAAGTAGGCAGATTGAGGCCTTAAAGTGTCCTTACATATTTCCTTTACCCACCTTTGTCCACCACTCTAAGGAGTAGGCAGATTGAGGCCTTAGAGTGTCCTTACATATTTCCTTTACCCACCTTTGTCCACCACTCTAAGGAGTAGGCAGATTGAGGCCTTCGAGTGTCCTTACATATTTCGTCTACCAACCTTTGTCCACCACTCTAAGGAGTAGGCAGATTGAGGCCTTAGAGTGTCCTTACATACTTCCTTTACCTGTTGAAAATGGCTCCAAAACAGGAGCCGAAACGTCGAATTTTTATAAATTCTGGACGCGGTTCAACCCGAGAACCAAGTATGTCAGGTCATGCCAGATGTATTCTCACCACAATTAGAACCGCAGATTTTACTTAAATATACAATATTCTAAGCATGTCTCTTTAGCCCAATTAGATGATGATCGCAGATTCATGGAGGGTTCTGTCTCTGTGGATCTGCAAAAATTATTGGACTGGGGAAGTAGGAATCTTGTACAATTCAACTCCACCAAATCTCAGTTTTGCCTTCTATCTCATAAGAGATACACCAGTCCTAGACCAATCTCAATGAACAACTAAGTTATTCAAAGTAATTAGTCTTTTTCATTTGTTGGCATTTCTGCGGATCGAAATCTCAATTGACACCTACATGTCTCATCAATTTCAGAAGGAGCTGCTAAGAAATTAGGTTTCCTCTTCCGGGCTCGCAAATACTTTTCACCGGCTAATCTATATACTTCACAAATAATACCAAATCTCGAATACTGCTCCCACATCTGGGGTGCCGCTGCCGCCTCTACGCTCGCTATCCTGGATTCCATTCAGAAGAGAGCTATACGTCTCATCAGTGACCCTACACTCACCCAGAGGCTGCCGTCCCTTGACGACCGACATGCCGTTGGTGACCTCTCTCTCTCTTTTATAGATATCTGCACGGGCACTGCTTTCTTCCATAGTTCCTCTACCTGCTGCCCCCAACAGATCTACCAAGGGAACAAAACAAATGCACCCTTTTACTGTCCAGGTCACCAGACATAGAACATCTTGTTATGCCCGCTCTTTTGTCCCCATGACTTCCAAGTTGTGGGATTCGTTGCCGGCACATGTTTTTTCTGCACCTCCGAACCCCCAAACCTTCAAGTCCAGAATTAACAAGTTGTCTCTTTCCTCCTTGTCGACACCCACGGTACGATAGTATTTAGGCTGTAAGCCCTCGTGGTGTGTTGTTGAAATTAAAAAAAAAGTACATTTATTAATTTTGACGTGCTGTATAGTGACTATATGTCAGAGATAGGAGCAAATTAATAATCTGATTTAAATCTAATCAACCGCTGAAACTTGTGATCACCCGTTATCTTTACCATCAATAAACAAAGCTAAACGTGCTAAAAGTCAGGAAGATATGCACGGCTGAACTTCGCCTATAAAATAAAAGGAAATAGGAGCTGCAGGGCCAAAATAAAACTGGCCATTCTTATTTTATGTAACAGAGTTAGAAAGTTTGTTCTCCTTCCATTAAACACGTACAATAGGCTCGGACTCTTTCTGTGTACACAAAAGAGTAAATAGATTGTGCGAATTGTCAATATAATGTCCTTGGTACCCGCAAACTTTCTGATTAACATAACACTGGCCTGTGTTAAAGTCGAACGAGTTTATTCGGGAAGTTTTAAAATGTTGCGAGGAAAAATTTGTTCGAAATGTAAGTATTGGATGTTTACAAACTCGGCGACAATACGATAATGCCGAGTCTTATCAGTAGAAAAAATACAGCGAAGAGAGAACAGAAAAGCCTCCATGCTCTTGGTTAAGGTTTGGAAAAGTTGTTGCAATTAATTTCGCGATTTATTTTGAATTAGAAGTTTGTATCGGAGCGGAAAATCCAAACACAAAAACTGCCATTCAAGTTTTTCTGTAAGAGACACTGTAAGTATTTTTGTTGTGAATTGAAATTCAATTTTGAGGACAAACCTAATGAGAAAACCCCATATATATAAATATATATATATATATATATATATATATATATATATATATATATATATATATATATATATATATATATATATGTATGTATATCACCATTTAAGAGATACGAGGTGTTTAACGAAATAATGCATTTTTGGAAAGTCGCTACTATTTTGTCCTTTGTTTAAAATTTTTATTTCCGTGAATGCATTTTTGAACACTTTTTTGCGTCAATTTCGTTGCTCTAGATTACATTTTTTAGTGAATTTTCTTTAAAAAAATTCACTAATGAGGAGATCCCGACTTTTGAATTTTGAAAAAATTTCTTCAAATGAGCGCTAATTAGGCCCCCCAGAACACATATCCGGGGTCGGTTTAAATTTTTATATGTTTATATATATATATATATATATATATATATATATATATATATATATATATATATATATATATATATATATATATATATATATATATATATATATATGTATATATATATATATATATATATATATATATATATATATATATATATATATATATATATATATATATATATATATATATATATATATATATATATATATATATATATATATATATATATATATATATATATATATGTATCACACCGATAACTCAAAAAATAATAGGCCGATTTTGATTAAATTTGGTGAATAAATTCCTTTTGCAAATGGCTTGGATAAGTTCGTTAGCCACGAAAATCGGTCAAGGTTTTCCCGGAAAATTTTGTGTTTTCTTTCGAAAAAAAATTATATCTCCGGAATTAACAAAGTAAGGGCAACCAAATTTCATATGCGGATTTATTTCATTATAGGCAAGTTACCTACCATAATTTAGCTCCGTAGGTTAAAGGATAAAAAAGTTACAGGCATTTAAAAAAAAATTGGATTTTCCTCAAAACGTCAAAATTGCGATTTTAAACGTCAAAATTGGTGAGTACATTCCTTTCGCAAGTCGCTTGGATAATTTTGTTAGCCAGGAAAATCCGCCGAGGTTTTCCCGGAAAAATTTGTGTTTTCTTTCGCAAAATATTTATATCTCCAAAATTAACAAAGTAAGGGCAACCAAATTTGGTAAGCTGGTTTATATCGTTATAGGTGTGCCACCTACCAAAATTTAGCTCTATAGGTCAAAAGACAAAAAAGTTATGGGCATTTAAAGAAAAATAAATTGGGGGTTTCCTCAAAACGTCAAAGTGACAATTGAAAACGTCAAAATTCGCAACATTTAGGCAAAAAACTTGAATCTAATACGATCTATAGAAAGAAAATGTCTCAAGAAGAATGTTTTACATACACCGAACTCTTAGTTTCAACCGTCATTGTCCTTCATTTTACTAAAATATTTCCAGAAAATTCATTTCTAATAGACCCTTTCTCTGATGCTTGGCAGTAGCCTTAGCTATAGAGTTTATTGTTTAATGGTATATAATTTTTGTCGAATTTTCATAAAAAATCAATAAAGCTCAATATATTCGTTATTATACAAGATATGAAAAAATATTGTATACATTAATTATACGGTGTTTTGAGCTACATCTTAAAAAATTATTGCGACAATCACAGGGTGGCCCATAAGTCGTTGGTGATACAAATAATTTTTTTTTGTCGAAAACGCCTTATTTTTTTGCATTTTCCATCGAAATATAATGCATGTTTGTAAGTTAAGAAATTCTGGAGGCAGCAAGTGCGTTGTGATTGCGAATTTTGATTAAATGCTTCATATTTGAAAAGCTCATTTTGCTATTAACCTATAAGGTTGACCAGGAAACGGATTTTTTCAGTAACACTTTTGGTTTACTTTTGGAAATTTCTGTACGTTTTCAAACAATCAAGTTATTTTGATGAAACATGGCACATTGTTTTTACTATATATGTTATAAGGGAATCAAATTTGATGCCTGCTTTTTCTATATAGGTTATACTGGTAACCAAAATTGATGTCTGCTTTCTTAAAAAGAAAACACACATATTTGCAATAAAAACATTTTAATGAAAATTCACTACCATAACGCACTTGCTGCGTCCCGAGATTTTTAGTGTTTTTCATTCAGAAACTCTTTGTAAATTTTCGTTAAGAAAATTCACGAATATAGAGGTATCGATGGTGAGACTTTCAGAAAAAAAATTCTAAATGAGCGCCAGTTAGGGCATCTGCAACCCATTTCCATGGTCAGTTAAAATGTTTATATACATATATATATATATATATATATATATATATATATATATATATATATATATATATATATATATATATATATATATATATATATATATATATATATATATATGTACGTATGTATGTATCCAACCGAAAATCCAAAAAATACTCTGATTTAGACCAAATTTGAGAATTACCTTTCTTTTGTTAATCGGTTGGATGAGTTCGTTCATCAAGTCTTAACAGCCAATTTTTCCTAATACAAATTTTAAAATATTTTTTAAAACGCAATACCTCTTAAATTGGTTAAGTGATTAAAATGAAAATTTACAGCTTAAAATAACGTAGACGGGCGTGGTTGTATACCAATTTTCAAGTCATTTGATCAAAGGAAAATTAAGTTATACGAAATTAATAATAAAATATTACTCGACATCACTTCAGATTATGTAATGCGATATCTACAATGTTAAACAAAGACAGATGACATTATCTGTACTGCTATGCTCTTTAAATAAATCGTAGATAAAAATCTAAACAATAAAATTTATTGCAAGATGTCAGACTGGAGAACATGGTGAGAGATACGACAGGGACGCCATCTCAATGCAGGACCATGTTGTTACGACAGCTCAAGTTTACACAAAAATTTTATAGATAGCGCTGTGTACAATGTACAACCAACTAACAATTTTGCAAATTATTAGCCTTGGACCATTTCTTTCCTAATGCCGGGACAACGTTTACATCCGAAAGCGCTAAATTTTAGCGTGTCAATGTATACTAATAAATAAATAAATTAATGAAAGTGATTCAGTTTATTTCAAAACAATCTAGAAAGACATTTTATTATCTATAAACGTTAAGCTTCCCATTCTTCACGTTCACGGTATTTAAATTTAAAAGCCATATCTCTTTCTCCTAGTGTGATCGGACCACACTTAGCTATTTGTTACAGAGAAGCGTGTACGCTCTGCGCACTTAAACTCCACAGAAATTGACGGCATCTTTAGAGACCGTTTAATCGGACCAATTTTTCTTCACGGCAATTTGAGTGGCGAAACGTATTTGGAGTTACTAGAAGATATCGTTTACCCTCTACTAATTGACTTTGTTGAAAATGATGATCGCTATCAAGAAAATCAATTAGTTTTTCAACAAGATGGAGTTCCTCCGCATTTTTTACAACGTGTTAGGGAGTTTTTGAACAGAGAGTTTTAGAGCAATGGATTGGGCGTGGAAGTGTTATTGAGTGGCCCCTAGATCACCGGATTTAACTCATTTAGACTTCTTTCTATGGATCCATTTAAAGAGTAGAATTTACGCAACAGAACCGGAGTCCCTGGAAGAATTACGTCGACGCATTGTTGAAGAATGCCATCTAATAACTCCACAAATGCTCCAGAATGTCAGAGCTCGTTTTGAACAAAATTTGTACTTTTGTATGGAAGCAGGTGGTCAACAGTTTCAACACTTACTTAACTGAATAAATATTTTTGAACGTTTGGTTTTGTTTTTTAGTTTTTTCTAACAAAAAATTGACTAAGTAGTGCACTTCTTATCACAAGAATGAAATACGTTCTTGCCACTCCAACTGTGAATAATTTTTATACGAGTTGATAAAACTTCAAAAAAAATAAACTAGTGTGCTGAATTCAGAAAAGAAAGAGCTTTCAACTGATGTAACACTCGACTCATGTTCCCTTTTATGTCAAAACATGCCCCCCTCAATATTAAAATTGACGTGTTTCAGCGCTTCTTAAAAAAATTCTCTGGACGCAAATCGGTCTGTTTTGTTTTCAATGCGCCAGCCTGTATGTACTTCATACTTAAGATTTCGATCAGAAAGTTAGTTTCCTTGTCACTGAGCCTTGGTTCAACAACGGTGTCGGATGTTATGCTCAGCAGGTCGTCCATGTTTTCATCTTCGCATACATAACATACATATTCTGCATCTTCTCCTGTACCTACACTTAAATTAACACATTTAAAATGCAAACACTTCTGGCACAACTGACAGGTACAGATCCCGATTCAACACCCAAGGTCTCTGACGAATGGGTTAATTAATAACAGCGCAATTAGAAGAATAGACTATTCATAGATGGGTAAACAACTAGACCATCAACTCAGCAACCAGCCACCTGCTAGGATCACCTTCAAGACTGCAACCTAGGTGGAAACTGCCTCTCGGTCCACAACCTACCAGAGACTATATATGGAAGTTACCAGACCACGAACGGACATTCCTACATTGTTATTGCTTGAGTCTCTTTTAACTTGTCATAATTTATATTTATCATTTTTTATTATTATTCATAAGTATTTTATGTAACTATAATCAATAAATTCTTTTAAAAATTCAAGTGTGTTAACAAGAAAGTTAACTCAAGTCACAACTCCTTCCACCATCTTTTATACTTTAATTGCAAAGTTGAGTTCTATAGAGATCATAAACAAATCCTTAATCCCAGAATATGTAGTTTGTTATATCTTGTAAAGGCTTTCCGTAAATGCTATTTTTTTCTGTACATATACACACTCAAAACTGAACTAGTTTAGTTTTCCAATTACCGCAGTCGATCGGGGAGATTGCACTGTGATTAGAGCCATGATATTTAAACGAACATATGAGCATATTCAATTCTGGCTTTTCCAATAACCAAACGAGAAACTAATCTCCACATGCAACGATATTAAATACAAATAAAGCCAAAAGGGCTTTACTGCAAACAGCCTGCGGTGGAAAATTTGTTATGTACGTTCTGCAATGAACAAAAGGGTTCATTTTGTGTAAAGTGTTATGATAAGGAGAATAGGATTTTTTTTATTTTTCGTATAAATATTTGGATTACGAACTAAAAATAATATACAGGGTTATTCACAGCGCAATGAACACCAAATGTGTGCGTTTAGAGGACCTCAAAACCTGCCGCTTTTTTATCTAACAAAAACATTTGTAGAATAGAAGATTTTATTGTCAAATTAAACAATAACTTTGATTCTATAAAATTTACCCACGAATTTGAAGATAATAATAAATCACCCTTTCGAGATGTACTAGTTATCTGGACGCAACAAGCGCGTTATGGAAGTGAATTTTCATAAAAATGTTCTTCATAGCAAATTTTTCTCCTTCAGGCAAGCAGGCATTAATTTGGTCACCGGTATAACCTATATAGGCTGGCGCATTGAAAACGAAACAGACCGATTTGCGTCCAGAGAATTTTTTTTTATGAAACGCTGAAACACGTCAATTTTAATATTGAGAAGGACATGTCTTGACATAAAACTCAACTTTGCCTCATCAACCCCTTAAAGGTGGTGATAACAACCCTTATATTTAAAATAGGGAACATGGGTCGAGTGTTACATCATTTGAAAACTCTTTCTTTTCTCAATTCAGCACACTAATTTTTTTGGAAGTTTTATCAACTCGTTAAAAAATTAATCACAGTTGAAGATGCAAAAACGCATTTCACTCATTCCGATAAGAAATGTGCTGATAGTCAATGTTTTGTTGGTTTGTAAACAAAAAATTGACTATCAGAATATATCGTATCAGAATGAGAGTAATGCGGTTTATTATTTTAGTTTATCGGTCGGTTTGATACTTGATAGTACTACCGAAAATTAATTTTACAATCGTGTATTCTGTAAAAGAAAGAGTTGAAATAATTACCCTTTTTTTTCAAAAACGATGACTGTGCCAACCGTACCGCAAATTTGTTTAATGAACGACATCCGAATAGAAATGTTAACAGAAAATACATTTTAGAGTTAGTTGCAAAGTTTCGACAAAGTGGTTCAGTAGCCAACAAAAAACGGGATCCTGAACGTGAATTTCCGGTTAGAAATGAGACTACTGAGATTGAAGTTTTAGGACAAATTGCTGCAGACCCAACTTTGAGCACGAGAAAATTGGCCACTGTTTCGAACATCAAAAGAATAACTATTGAGCGAATATTGAAGCATCATAAATTTCACTCGCATAAAATTCATCTTGTACAACAACTGAATGAAGATGATTTTGAGCGGCGGCTGGAGTTTTGTGAAGTTATGACTGCACGAATAGCTGATAAGGGGAACTTTCTGTTCAATATCTATTTTTCAGACGAGTGTACGTTTTTCTTAAACTCTACAGTCAATCGTCATAATTGTCGTTATTGGGCAGATAATGATCCAAGAAATTTTCACGAAGTCCACACTCAAACTCCACAAAAATTGAATGTCTGGACTGGCATTTTTGGAGACCGTTTAATTGGACCAATTTTTCTTGATGGCAACTTGAGGGGCGAAACATATTTGGAGTTACTAGAAGATGTCGTTTACCCTCTACTAATTGACATTGTTGAAAATGATGATCGCTCTCAAGAAAATCAATTAGTGTTTCAACAAGATGGAGCTCCTCCGCATTTTTCACAACGTGTTAGGGAGTTTTTGAACAGAGAGTTTCCAGGATAATGGATTGAGCGTAGAGGTGCTATGTGGTGTCCCCCTAGATCACCGAATTTAACTCCTTTATACTTATTTCTATGAGGCCATTTAAAGAGTAGAATTTTCGCAACAGAGCCGGAGTCTTTGGAAGAATTACGACGACGCATTGTTGAAGAATGCCGTCTAATACTTCACACATGCTCCAGAATGTCAGAGCTCGTGTTGAACAAAATGAGTACTTTTGTATGGAAGCTGGTGGTCAAAAATTTAAACACTTACTTAACTGAATAAACATTTTTTAACGTTTGGTTTTCTTTTAGTGAATTTTCTTTAAAAAAAATCACTAATGAGGAGATCTCGACTTTTGAATTTTGAAAAAATTTCTTTAAATGAGCGCTATTTAGGACCCCTGGAACCCAAATCCGAAGTCGGTTTCAGAATTTATATGTTTATATATATATATATATATATATATATATATATATATATATATATATATATATATATATATATATATATATATATATATATGTTTATATATTTATGTGTCACACCTATAACTAAAAAAATAATGGACCGATTTTGATAAAATTAGGTGAGTACCGTCCTTTCGCGAGTGGCTTGGATAAGTTCGTTAGCGAGGAAAATCCGCCGAGGTCTTCCCAGAAAATTTTGTGTTTTCTTTCGGAAAAAACCGAAATTTTTTTATATCTCCGGAATTAACAAAGTAAGGGCAACGAAATTTGGTACACGGGTTTATATCATTATAGGTAAGCTACCTACCCAAATTTAGCGCTATAGATTAAAGGACAAAAAGGTAACAGGCATTTAAATTGAAATAAATGTGGGTTTTCCTCAAAACGTCAAAGTCGCGATTTTAAACGTCAAAATTGTTAATATTTAGGCAATGAACCTGAAATTAATATGATCTATGGAAGGAAAATGTCTCAAGAATAATGTTTTACAAAGCCTGAACTCTTAGTCATTGTCCTTCATTTTACTAAAATATTCCCAGAAAATTCATTTCAAATAGACCCTTTCTCTGATGCTTTAGCAGTAGTGTTGGCTATAGATTTTATCGTTTAATGGTATATCATTTTTGTCGAATTTTCGTGAAAAATCATTAAAGCGCAATATATCCGTTATTATGCAAGTTACGAAAAAAAGTTTTATACATTAATTGTAGGGTGTCTTAAGCTACATCTTAAAAAATATTTCCACAATTACAGGCTGGCCCATAAGTCGTTGGTGAGTCAAACTTTCTTTTTTTTTGTGAATTTTTTTAATCGAACACGCCCTATGTTATTGCATTTTTGTTTTTTCCATCGAAATATAATACATCTTTGTAAGAAAAGAAATGCGGGACGCAGCAAGTGCGTTATGGTAGCGAATTTTCATTAAATGCTTCAAATTTTGAATCAATTTGCTATTAACCTATAAGGTGGACCAGAAAACCAGTTTTTTCGGGAACAATTTAAGTTTACTTTCGGAAATGTTTGTACATTTTCAAACAATAAAGTTATTTAGACGAAACATGGCACATTGTTTCTAATATATAGATTATACTGGTAACCAAATTTGGTGCCTGCTTTCTTAAAAAAAACATATTTGCTATTAAAAACATTTTTATGAAAATTCACTACCAGAACGCACTTGCTGCGTCCAGAGTTTTTTACTTTTTTTTAACGAAAAATTGACTAATTAGTGCATTTCTTATCACTATGAATAAATGCGTTCTTGCAACTCCAACTGTGAATAATTTTTAAACGAGTTGATAAAACTTCCCAAAAAATTTGTTTGCTGAATTCAGAAAAGAAAGAGATTTCAAATGGTTTAATACTCGACCCATGTTCCGTATTTAAAATATAAGGGTTGTTATCGCCACCCTTAAGGGGTTGATGTGATAAAGTTGAGTCTTATGTCAATACATGTCCCCCTAGAAATTAAAATTGACGTGTTTCAACGTTTCTAAAAAAAAAATTATCTGGACGCAAATCGGTCTGTTTCGTTTTCAATGCGCCATCCTATATATATATATATATATATATATATATATATATATATATATATATATATATATATATATATAATTGTTTTACAAAATAACTACCGACAGAAGCACGTCCGATAGATAATAAGAGAATACAGATCTTCCCGCCGCCGGAATATGTTAATTTTGGTGTCGTTGCCCCTCCCTAAATCGTTAGTGGCCGCAGAATATAATATAAATAGAGTAGTGGATATAAGATATTTAGAGTTATTGATCTTCTGATGACGCTAACTTTGTCTTGTAAGGTTCGTCATGTTTTTAAATGTGTTGTGGTGATTTGGGTTCTCCAAGTGTACTTATGGTTGCGTTAGTTATGAGTGATGTGAAGCGTATAAATGCAGGATACATTGTGACAAATTCGTCGTGATTTTCCTGTACGTGCTCTGCTATTTATTCCATTAGAAAATGTTTAGACGGTAACAAACTAAGCTAAACAGGATTTGAATCTGTAAATAGTCCCTCTCTAAAGCAGAAACTCCTATTTGAAACAATCCCCTCAAGGAATAATTTATAGCCGTGATCGAAAAGGCGATAATAACATTGTTTCAGATGCAAATCATGACAGGAATTAAGTTTTTTAGCCGAAGAGAGCATAAATAACGGGCCAGATTCGGCCGAATTTTATACTCGGCCTGAAATTAGTTTTGCCAACATTAGCATAATGGAATTCCAAAAGAGTATATTTTAGAAGATAGAAGGTTTCACGTGCCACAAACTGTCTTAACACATAATGAAAACAAATATCTAATTTAAATTCTGAAATCCGGGAGTGGAATTTCGTACGTAACACGGTGATACACAATAAAATTGTAACCTTGACGAGACAAAACGAAAAAGCCGAAAATTACATTTTGAGAATCATGAATAATTTATTGATTGGTGATGCGGTTGGCTCTATTACGAGGTTGTGCTCCTAATGTTCGCACAATATCCGCTTTTAACTGCGTAAGATTAACGAAAACGTAATAGCTAAATACAGATGCCATGCCGACAATAGGCATGGATGCAAAATGATGATAATGTTTTGTATCCTCCTACTATGTCGAAAATCATAACTACTGGACAATTGATAGTCCCTTTATTAATCTTATTTTTAAAGGGGTAGACATTGATCCAATCCAATCCATAGCAGGTGGTAGTGGAATTTTCCTTTACGTAATAGTAAAGGATTATTTTCACGCCCGAGGAGGTACCACCCCATACATCAAGGGGCCGGTGAAGTCCCAACGGACGTTTCCGGTTCTGATGTATGAGTCGGTTTCCCTTATAAACAAAAATGATGATGGCTCCTCCTTGTACAAAATATTCCGGAGGCAAAATACCCCTCCATTCGGATCTCCGGGAGAGGGGTGTACAGGGGGCGCCAGCATCGAGAGTTACAATATCCTTCTCGAATATATGTGGTTTAACTTCTAACCTGAACTCCGTCCACCATTTCCTCCATGGTCACTGCTTCGTGTGCAATGCAACCCGAGGTCACACAGTCATCACACCCACGTATCGTTTGGCACTACAACTCCGCCAACTGGGACGAAATGCGGGATTACTTTTCCTCATTTCCATGGGCGTCTGTCTGCTTCTCTCATCCTGACCCCTCTGATATCTCACAAAACGTCACCGAAATTATCCAAGCTGGCATGGAATTATTTATTCCACGTACACAGAAAACCTCTTCAGCCACTCAAAAGCCCTGGTTCTCTAAATCCTGTGACAAGGCTAGGCTTGAAAAGGTCAAAGCTCACAAAACGCTTCTACACAATCCCAGTCAAGAAAATCGTCAAGCATTCAACGACGCAAGAAACCGCTATGTCCGCATTCTTTCTGAGGCAAAAAACTCGTTTAATAACCACATCAAAAACAAAGCCCTCTCAAGCTCCAACGGCGGCAAACCCTTCTGGACTCTTGCTAAATCTATTGGGAATAATTTCTGCAAAAGCACGTTCCCACCTCTTGTCTCAGGGGATGAAATTATTTCTACCGCGCTGGGCAAGGCTGAACTTTTTGCTTCGTTGTTCGCCGGAAATTCTACTCTCAACCCACCTCCAAATGTTCAACCACCAACAGTCCCTAATGTCGTGCATAAAATGACTGATATCATTTTCAAAACTAAAAAGGTACGAAAGATGCTCTCTTCTCTTAATACCAGGAAAGCCTCTGGCCTTGACGAGATCCCAGCAATTGTTCTCAAAAAATGCGCACCAGAACTTGCTCCTGTCCTGACTCGTCTATTTCAGATATCTTACAGTAAAGGCATATTCCCTAGTAACTGGAAAACTGCTCGAGTACAACCCATCCCCAAAAAAGGATCCAAAGCGCTTCCTAGCAACTACAGGCCTATTTCTCTCCTTTCAGTCATCTCTAAAGTGATGGAAAAGTATATAAACACAGAACTACTAAAATTCCTTGAAAAACACAGTCTAATCCACGACAGGCAGTATGGATTCCGTCAGCGCAGATCGACTGCCGACCTCCTTTCCTTTGTCACCCACTCTTGGAACAAGTCTATGGAACAACACGGTGAATCCCAGATTGTTGCTCTAGACATATCCAAAGCATTCGACCAGGTCTGGCACGCAGCGCTGCTTAATAAACTTCCGGCCTATGGCCTACCACCAAAACTTTGTACCTGGACAGCAAATTTCCTTTCCAACAGGAGCATATCTGTTGTTGTGGATGGCCATTCCTCTAAACTGTATCCAATTAATGCAGGAGTTCCTCAAGGTTCAGCTTTAGCCCCTACTTTGTTTCTTCTCCACATCAATGACCTCCTCTCTAGCACATCCAACCCAGTTCACAGTTACGCGGACGACAGCACCCTCCACTCAAATATACAATATTCTAAGCCTGTCTCTTTAGCCCAATTAGATGAGGATCGCAGACTCATGGAGGGTTCTGTCTCCGTGGACCTCCAAAAAATATTAGACTGGGAAAGTAGAAATCTTGTACAATTCAATCCCACCAAAACTAAATCTTGCTTTCTTTCTCACAAGAGATGCAGCAGCCCTAGACCCATCACAATGAACAACCAAGTTATTCAAAGTAATGAGTCCTTCTCTCTTGTTGGCATTTCTGTGGATCGAAATCTTAATTGGCACCAACATGTTACATCAATTGCAGAAGCGGCTGCTAAGAAATTGGGTTTCCTCTTCCGGGCTCGCAAATACTTTTCACCAACTAATCTCTATACCTTATACACTTCACAAATAAGGCCAAACCTCGAATACTGCTCCCACATCTGGGGTGCAGCTGCCGCTTCTACACTCGCTATCCTGGACTCCATTCAAAAGAGAGCTATACGTCTCATCGGTGACCCTACCCTCACCCAAAGGCTTCCATCCCTTGCCCACCGACGTGCCGTTGGTGACCTCTCTCTCTTTTATAGATATCTGCACGGACACTGCTCAGAGGAGCTTTCCTCCATAATTCCCCCACCTGCTGCCCCCAGCAGATCTACCAGGGGAACAGAGGGAATGCACCCCTTAACTGTCCAAGTCACCAGACATAGAACATCTTGTTATGCCCGCTCTTTTGTCCCGAGGACTTCCAAGTTATGGAATTCCTTGCCGGCACATGTTTTTCCTTCTCCTCCGAACCTCCAAACCTTCAAGTCCAGAATTAACAAGTTGCCTCTTTCCTCCTTGTCGACACCCACGGTACGATAGTATTTAGGCTGTAAGCCCTCGTGGTGTGTTGTTGACATAAAAAAAAAAAAGATCTGCCGTGCAAAAGTAAAACCTAGTAACTCGAGTTACTTGGTTTTACTTCTGGTTCAATATTGCGATTTCCTGTAACGACCTCTATCTGTAGCTATTTTACGTTCGTAAATTGGCCTTTTGTTACGAAGATATTTAGTGTTGTAAGGCTGAAAGTACCTGAACAGGTCCCAACGCCCTCTACCGCAGGTACCAATACCAGCAAGATGTCCAAAGTTGAGACAATTAAAGTACATCGACCGTATCGCAGGTCACATGAACATGAAAATGGAAGACTTAAAAGTGAAGAGTGCATGTCGTCCCCTCTCGCGATGTTTTATTTCTAGAGTTGTTTTAAGTTAATATTATTATTCTGTAGAATTCACACGTTATGTTAATCAATCTATCTGTTTTCATTAAACTATTAAGGCTAACCATTGTTGGTGAATATTACACGAACCTACCGACCCAATTACCCCTTATAGTGTTGCTTTATAGTACCCCGACTTATATTTAGATATCTTCTGCACTAAGCTGACTTGCTTTGCAATTTTTCTTACTTGTTTAGATGGCAACCGAAATTACCACACTATAAACAAGTAGGTCTTTTATATTTCAAAAACGCCTCACGAGGGCTTACAGTCTAAATACCATCGTACCGCGGGTGTCTACAAGAAGGAAAGAGGCAACTTGTTAATTCTGGACTTGAAAGTTTAGAACTTCGGAGGAGAATGATAAGCAGGTGTCGGCAAGGAATTCCACAACTTGGAAGTCCTCGGGACAAAAGAGCGGGCATAACAAGATGTTGTATGTCTGGTGACCTGTACACTAAAGGGTGCATTCGCTCTGATCACCTGGTAGATCTGTTGGGTGCAGCTGGTGAAGGAACTATGGAAGAAGGCTCCTCTGAGTAGTGCCCGTGCAGATATCTATAAAAGATAGAGAGGTCACCAACGGCATGTCGGTGGGCGAGAGATAGCAGCCTTTGGGTGAGGGTAGGGTCACCGATGAGACTATAGCTCTCTTTTGAATGGAGTCCAAGATAGCGAGTGTAGAAGCGGCAGCGGCACCCCAGATGTGGGAGCAATATCCGAGGCTTGGCCTTATTTGTGAAGTATATAAGGTATACAGATTAGCTGGTGAAAAGTATTTGCGAGCCCGGAAGAGGAAACCTAATTTCTTAGCAGCCGCTTCTACAATTGATGTTACATGTTGGTGCCAATTGAGATTTCGATCCACAGAAATGCCAACAAGCAAAAAGGACTCATTACTTGAAATAACTTGGTTATTCGTTGAGATGAGGCTAGGGCTGGTGTATCTCTTATGGGATAGAAAGCATGACTGAGATTTTGTGGAGTTGAATTGTACAAGATTTCTACTTCCCCAGTCTAATATTTTTTGGAGATCCAGAGAGACAGAACCCTCCATTAGTCTGCGATCCTCATCTAATTGAGCTAAAGAGACAGGCTGTGAATATTGTATATTTCAGTGTAGGGTGCTGTCGTCCGGGTAACAGTGAACTGGGTTGTGTGTGCTAGAGAGGAGGTCATTAATGTGGAAAAGAAACAAAGTAGGGACTAAAGCTGAATCTTGAGGGTCTCCTGCATTAATTGGATACAGTTTACAGGAATAGCTATTCACGACAACAGAAATGCTCCGGTTGGAGGGGAAATTTGCTGCCTAAGTACAGAGTTTTGGTGGTAGGCCGTAGGTCGGAAATTTATTAAGCAGCGTTGCGTGCCAGACCTGGTCGAATGCTTTGGATATGTATAGAGCGACAATCTGGGATTAACCGTGTAGTTTCATAGACTTATTCCAAGAATGGGTGACAAAGGAAAGGAGGTCGGCAGTTGATCTGCGCTGACGAAATCCATACTGCCTGTCGTGGATTAGACTGTGTTTTTCAAGAAGTTTTAGTAATTCGGTGTACGTAGAATAGACAAATAGACACATCCACAATAGAATATATGAACACACCCTCGCAGTTAGAAAATCCGACCCCTCATCGGCGCTGGCCATGCATCATATTCATACAGGACACAAAATAGACTTCAATAATGCCAAAACAATAGCACCGGTTCACAATTTCAAAACGAGAATTATCCGCGAAGCAATCGAGATTGAAAAACGTCCCGATTGTTTAAATAAGAGAGATGATGGTCTTCGCCTTCCGACCACTTGGAAACCTATTATATCTTCATTACAAACACACATACAGAAAATAAGTTCCACAGATAATTTTATTGCCCCATTGTCTGTCCCAACAAATGCCGGTGACCCTCCTCATCCTCCAAGTGCCGTGACCAAAGCCCCCCACTTAATTGACCGTGACCCTACTACTTTCACTAATAATGAAGCAGGTAGACGGAAAGACATATATAGGACAAGACTTGCAACAAACTGCCAGATCTCTCTGAGGCCTAGGGTTGAACACTGAGGCCTCACAGACGATCTCCGGCGAGATTTGGGGAGTAGACAGATTGTAGCCCCGTAATCTAGCTACAACAGCCCAACCCACCTTTGTTCACCGCTCTAAGGAGTCGGCAGATTGAGGCCTTAGAGTGTCCTTACATATTTCCTTTACCTCTTGAAAATGGCTCCAAAACAGTAGCCGAAACGTCGAGTTTTCATAAATTCTGGACGCGGCTCAACCCGAGAACCAAATATGTCTCACATTAAAGACCGCTTCTCCTAAATTCTATCAGATGAAATGTGTCCCATTTAGAAGAGGTCGAAAAAGATACATTATAAGTGTGATTTGAAAAATGAATAATCCGCCTTAAAGTCAAAATTTGATTTGCCACATTCTGAAAATATACAGTGCAATAGAGGGATAAACTACAAAAAAAAGATACCATAATAAAGGAGGGCTTTTTACTTGTTTTTAATTAAAGATTAAAAAGTTCGGGACGCAACAAGTGCGTTATGGTAGTGAATATTCATCTAATGCTTCAAATTTAAATAACTCGTTTTCTATAAACAAGAAAGTTAAATCTTGCTACGTGATAAAGCCTTCTACAAGGCAACATATCCGGCAAATTTTATCAAAATTGATTTGTAATTTTCGGAGATAAAAATTTTTTTCGAAAGGAAACTCAAATTTTCCCGGAAAACCTTATCTGATTTTCCTGCCTAACGAACTCATCCAAGCCATTAATAGAAGAAAGGTACTTGCCGAGTTTCATCGTAATCGATTAATTATTTTTTGAATTATCATTTGGATATATATATATATATATATATATATATATATATATATATATATATATATATATATATATATATATATATAATGTCACCCTTTATAATTACGTCGCTCTGTATATGACAGCCATAAATTAACTGCTCCGATATCCATGTGGATATCGTCCACTCAGAAAGACATCGACCCCATCGCTAATGCGAGTTGCGACCTCAATAGGAAACGAAGAATCATCAGAAATAGTTTTGAAGTACACCTAGTGTTACATTTTAAGACTGATTTTTACTTGTTAATTCATTAGAGACCTTCATTGTTCACTAGTGGTTATTTTGTATTAATCCATTTGTTAAGGAGCGGAGGATATTTCGGGAATAATTTGTCGAACTAGGCAAATTTAGACTTAGTAACGATGTAATAAACTTTAATAAATAAACTAAACTTTAACAATGCTTACAACTAATTTAACCGAATGAATTTTAAAACCGAAATCTTTACATACTGAATCTTAATTGAAAAGTCTTGCTAATGTTAGTCACTACATTTTCAAAGCAAAAGTCTGTACTTCTCTATACATAATTAAAATCACAAGTGTCTTAATGTTTATCAACAACACTACTTATAACCTTGATTTGGTCTACATAATACATAATTTTAGACCTCAGCAGTCAGCATTCCTTGTACTGTACGCTGAAATTTCAACTTGTTTATTATTTAGATAAATATGTAATATTATTTCAATGCCAATGTTATTGATACATCTGTGACCTACTAGTACATTACATAGTACATTAATTGTTGTAGCAAATTTTCCTATAACTACATTTTTAATTATAAATTGAATAATATTAAAAAATATATTTTCACGATTGGAAATGTCCTTTTATTATACCTATTATAGCTTTCTGTTCTATGAACACTATTTAATATTTAATTGTACCTTCTGGTTTAAAATAAATTATTTTTATCAGGAAGTCAAAAGGGCTTTATATATATATATATATATATATATATATATATATATATATATATATATATATATATATATATATATATATATATATATATATATATATATATATATATATATATATATACAGTGTGGAACAGCCAAATGGAATAAATTCGATAACGGATAAATGAAAGCGTGTTGGAAAAAACGCTTGGACACGTCGATTTGTATTTTTAACTGCGCATCTTTTTCAAGAAAAAAAATTATATAGGGTGCGTCATGTGACAGTGGCCAATACCAACTTTCTTATTTCAAATACAAGCCCCTGTATATTATTAATTTTTTGGATTCTTCAGAAAATTCTAGACATAATTCATGTACAATGTCCTATACCTATCTTCAACTGTTTCGGAAATATTAAGTATTTTCAGATTTATTACAAAAATTAACATTAAAAATAGAAAATTATTTTATTTCACAAATTCGCTACATTGCATTCAATACTTATTTCCCATTCAGCTCTTGATAATGAGAAAGTAAACAAAAACCATTCCTGCGTTTCTTTTTACTGATATGAAATGAAACAAAAACAAAAACAGTTTTCTTTCTGTTCGTATAAAACTCGTAGCCTTAGCAACTTGTTGTCTGCCTGCATGACAGTAGTGATTAGTGTCAGTGCTATTGTCGTTTGAATTTCGTTAACTGTACGTAATAATATCAGAAAAATGGTTCATTTAACAGAAATGCACAAAATAACCATTCTACAAATGATTGGTTATGGAGATAACACACGGACACAGATGGAAGTGTCTCGCTTATTTCACGAAAAATTTCCAAATTTGCCGCCTGTATCCCAAGGAACAATTAGCAAAATAGAAAAGCAGTTTCGCGAGCTTGGTCATGTGAGACAGATAAAAAAAGTAGCTGCCAATGCAGTAAGTGATGATACGAAATTGGATATTACGCTTGAGTTTCAAGAAAACCCACATACTTCTGGTCGACAAGCAGCCCAACTATTCAACGTTAGCCACACAGCAATTTTTCGAACATTAAAGGAAAGTAAAATGCATCCCTATAAAATGATACCAACTCAGGAGCTCATGGAGGACGATTTCGATAGGAGAACGTATTTTTGTGAACAAATGATGGCAATGTTAGATAACAATGTGATCCAATTAGAAGATGTTTTGTTTTCTGATGAGAGCACATTTACACTTCACGGTCATGTTAATCGTCAAAATTGTCGCTATTGGTCTAATGAGAATCCTCATTGGATGAGAGAGGAACATACGCAATATCCTGAAAAAGTTAATGTTTGGGCAGGAATTGTTGGAAATCATATCGTAGGTCCCTTTTTCATTGATGGCAACTTGAATGGGGATAAATATTTAGAACTGCTCCAAAATAATGTCGTGCCAACTTTGACAAACTTATATCCAGATCCAGCAAACCCACAAGTTCCTGCCAATAAAATATGGTTTCAGCAAGATGGAGCACCGCCCCATTACCAAATCAATGTCCGGCAGTACCTGAACCAAATTTTTCTAAATCGGTGGATAGGGAGGCGCGGATCGATAGAATGGCCAGCACGATCTCCTGATCTGTCGCTATTAGACTACTTTTTGTGGGGATATGTCAAAAGTATTGTATACAAAACTAAGCCCCTCAACTTAGATGACTTAAAAAGACGAATCGCGCTTGCGATTAGATCAGTCACGCCTGAGATGTTGAGTAATGTTAGAAGACATTTCTATACCAGATTAGCATGTTGCCAAGATGTTCGTGGCGAGCATTTTGAACATTTACTACATTTACATTAATTTTTTTTTGTTTTTTTAAATTATTGAGAAATAATCAGTATTTCTTATTAGAATTTGTGAAATAAAATAATTTTCTATTTTTAATGTTAATTTTTGTAATAAATCTGAAAATACTTAATATTTCCGAAACAGTTGAAGATAGGTATAGGACATTGTACATGAATTATGTCTAGAATTTTCTGAAGAATCCAAAAAATTAATAATATACAGGGGCTTGTATTTAAAATAAGAAAGTTGGTATTGGCCACTGTCACATGACGCACCCTAAATAATTTTTTTTTCTTGAAAAAGATGCGCAGTTAAAAATACAAATCGACGTGTCCAAGCGTTTTTCCCAACACGTCCTCATTTATCCGTTATCGAATTTATTCCATTTGGCTGTTCCACACTGTATATATATATATATATATATATATATATATATATATATATATATATATATATATATATATATATATATATATATATATATATATATATATAAATTGAAACTGACCCCAGATATGGGCTCTAGGGGTGCTAGTTTGCGCTCATTTGACAAAATTATTACAAAAAGTCTCACCATCGATACCTCTCTATTAGCGATTTTTTTTGTAAAAATTCAGTAAAAACATGTTGATGTTTTAGAACGTAGTTTTTTATTGTGCTTTCAAAAATGGTTAATACTAGAAGGTGTCCCATTAACAAAAATTAAGTTGGAGTCATGTCATGTTAAACCGGAAGTGAGAAAAAAAGAATGTATTTAAAAAAACTTCTGGACGCAGCAAGTGCGTTATGGTAGTGAATTTTCATAAAAATGATTTTAATAGCAAACATGTTTTTTAATAAAGCAGGCATCAATCGATATAGAAGAAACAATACAAAGTAAACTTGAGGTGTTCCCGGAAAAACTCGTTTCTTGGTCAACCTTATAGGTTAATATCAAATTGGGCTATTTAAGTATGAAGCATTTGATCAAAATTTGCTACCATAACGCACTGGCTGCCTCCGGAATTTCTTACAAACACGCATTATATTTCGATGGAAAATGTAAAAATGCAATAACATAAGGCGTGTTTGATTAAAAAAAAAGAAAATTTGTATCACCAACGACTTATGGGCCATCCTGTGATTGTAGAATTATTTTTTACGATGTAACTCAAGACACCCTATAATTAATGTATAAAGATTTTTTTCATATCTTGTATAATAACGGATATATTGAGCTTTATTGATTTTTTACGAAAATTCGACAAAAATTATATACCATTAAACGATAAACTCTATAGCTAAGACTACTGCCAAGCATCTGAGAAAGGGTCTATTTGAAATGAATTTTCTGGAAACATTTTTGTAAAATAAAGGACAGTGACGGTTAAAAGTAAGACTTCAGGGTTTGTACAACATCCTTCTTGAGACATTTGATTTCCATAGCCCGTATTAGATTCAAGTTATTTGCCTAAATGTTGCCGATTTTGACGTTTTGAGGAAAACCTCAATTTATATATAACTTTTTTGTCTTTTAACCTACATAGCTAAATTTTAGTAGGTATCTCACCTATAACGATATAAACTTACCTATAGGGATCTAAACCCGCGTACCAAATTTGGTTTGCCGTTACTTTGTTAATTTCGGAGATATAAATTTTTTTCGAAAGAAATCACAAAATTTTTCGGGAAAACCTAAGCAGATTTCCCTGGCTAACGAACTTATTCAAGCCATTTGCAAAACCAATTTCTTCACCAAATTTAATCAAAATCGTCCCATTATTTTTTGAGTTATCGGTGTGATACATATATATATATATATATATATATATATATATATATATATATATATATATATATATATATATATATATATATATATATATATACATATCAACATATAAAAATTGAAACTGACCCCGGATATGTGTTTTTTTGAGAAAATTCACTAAAAAGGCTTATTTGTGACTATTTGTCACAAAATATTTTTTTAAAGTGCGTTATTAAAAACAGAGATATTCCACCGTTTTGGGACTTTTTACTAACCCTATATATGAAAATTTTGCCAGGTTGAAAGTACCACAGTCAACACTCACTTTAGTTTGTACCATTTTATATAACTTACTTTGAAAGTTTCCAACTGAACTAAATATTCAAAGCGCCAACTTCACCATTGACCGATAGACAACAAATTACAAAAACACGTTGCTATTTCGGTTTAAACGTCCACTTTTATGACATTTTCAATTTAATTGCTGCTAAATTAAAATATTCAATAACCAAATTATAGACTGCACAAACCCGAAAATCCATTTTCCAGGTCCATGCATTTTATGACGTAATTGAAAAACGCCATGTCGACAGCCAGTGTGGTGGACATTAACGTCGAACAACAAAACTGAAACGAAGGACATAGAGGACGACATACAGAATTGTATCGGAAAACTCATTTTCCTTTTACATCCTTCCTGAAATATATCGAATTTATTATGTTTTGCAGGACTCATGCATAATTCATTTGTTATTTTTCATCCGCAGAATGAGGGAATACATCATCCACTGTTATAATGGGTAGAATATCGCTAATGACGTAAATGACATACGACAACAATCGAAAGGGGAGTGACGTGGTGTATCGATTGTCATCTGTTATGACATATACAATGCTGGGAAAGTTGTCTGAGCGCTCTCGGACGAATTAGAGACATATTAAATGTAAGTGATGTCTTTTATTTTTGTCTGCGTCGTTTTTCGTGAAAGTGAGGTTGTAATAGATCATTTATCGGCTGACAAAAATAAATAAGGTTTCTTGTTTTGCCACGCACCTAAACGCTTTTAAGTTATAAGCGATATTACAAGAAACAATAAATCGTGATGCAGCAAGTGCATTATGGTAGCGAACTGTAATACAAATTTTACCGACTATCAAATAAGATTTTTTTCGCGCCCGAGGAGGTACCACCCTCTGGTGAAGTCCCAACGGACGTTTCCGGTTCTGGTGTATGAGTCGGTTTCCCTTATAAACAAAAATGATAACCGCTCCTCCTTGTAGAAAAGATTCCGGAGATAAAATACCCTTCCATTAGGATCTCCGGGAGAGGGGTATACAGGGGGCGCCGGCATCAATATTTAACATATCGTTCTAGAATATATGTGTCCTAAATTATAAGCTTAACTCCGTCCACCATTTCCTCCAGGCTAATAGGCCCCCAACTTCTCTTCCTCACCGAAACCCAAATCAGTGCCAAAACAGCCACTAATAGCCTTTATTTCCCCGCGAAAGGGGCTCCTTACTACCTTTAGATTGCATGGAGGCGTGTGCGCATACGTCGTTAGCAATCTACCCTGCACCAAACTCCCCCATTTAGAAGATAGAAGAAAAGACATACTTTGGATGAAACTCTCTCTCTCTCAGGGCTGCAACTAAATTCATCTGTTGCATTTACCGGTCACATTGTGACAACAACTTTGTCCAGCTCTCCGACTACCTTTCTGAAAAAACCGACCAT
Source organism: Tillus elongatus (assembly GCA_964006375.1). Classification (NCBI taxonomy): domain Eukaryota; kingdom Metazoa; phylum Arthropoda; class Insecta; order Coleoptera; family Cleridae; genus Tillus; species Tillus elongatus. The sequence continues at coordinate 2,023,532 of OZ023270.1, forward strand.
CTGATTTCTGAATATCCTTCCTTCGAGGTCACTATTCTTCAATGTTGAAAATAAGGAATGGCTAGGATTTTCAAAAACCGATCCACAAGGGAGAGCAGCGAAGGCCTTTTCAGTCAGCAAATCTTTAGCCATTATGGTTCAGCAACCTACTTATTTTTCTCGCATCCCACACAGCTCAAATCCCTTGGATCTCCTTCTTACTACAAAACCTGAATGCTATAAGATATCAGTCACCGCCCGCCTTGGTCGCTCAACCACGGCAAGGTCACTGATTCCTGCGCAATGCAACCCGAGGTCACACAGTCATCAGACCCACGTATCGTTAGGCACTACAACTCCGCGAACTGGGACGAAATGCGGGATTACTTTTCCACATTTCCATCGCGTCTGTCTGCTTCTCTCTTCCTGACCCCTCTGATAACTCACAAAACGTCACCGAAATTATCTAAGCTGGCATGGAATTATTTATTCCACATACACAGAAAACCTCTTCAGCTACTCAAACGCCTTGGTTCTCTAAATGCTGTGACAAGGCCAGACTCAAAGCTCACAAAACGCTTCTACACAATCCTAGTCAAGAAAACCGTCAAGCATTTAACGACACAAAAAACTGTCCGCATTCTTTCTGAGGCAAAAAACTCGTTTAATAACCACATCAAAAACAAAGTCATCTCAAGGTTCAACGGCAGCAAGCCCCTCTGGACTCTTGCTAAATCTATTGGGAATAATTTCTACGAGAGCACTTTCTTACCTCTTGTTTCAGGGGATGAAATTATTTCTACCGCGCTGGGCAAGGCTCAACTTTTTGCCTCGTTATTCGCCGGCAATTCCACTCTCAACCCACCTCCAAATGTTCAGCCGCCAACAGTCCCCAATGTCGCGCATCAAATGACGGATTTCATTTTCAAAACTAAAAAGGTACGAAAGATGCTCTCTTCTCTTAATACCAGGAAAGCCTCTTGCCTTGACGAGATCGCAGCAATTGTTCTCAAAAAATTCGCACCAGGACTTGCTCCTGTCTTGACTCGCCTGTTTCAGACATCTTACAATAGAGGCATATTCCCTAGTAACTGGAAAACTGCTCGAGTACAACCCGCCCCAAAAAAAGGATCCAAAGCGCTTCCTATCAACTACAGGCCTATTTATCTCCTTTCAGTCGTCTCTAAAATGATGGAAAGGTATATAGACACCGAATTATTAAGTTTCTTGAAAAACACTGTCTAATCCACGACAGGCAGTATGGATTCCGTCAGCGCAGATGAACTGCCAACCTCCCTTCCTTTGTCACCCATTCTTGGAACAAGTCTATGGAACTACACGGTGAATCCCAGATTGTCGCTCTAGACATATCCAAGGCATTCGACCAGGTCTGGCACGCAGCGCTTAATAAATTTTCGGCCTATGGCCTACCACCAACACACTGTACCTGGACAGCAAATTTTCTCTCCAACTGGAGCATTTCAGTTGTCGTGGATGGCTATTCCTCTGAGCTGTATCCAATTAATGCAAGAGTTCCTAAAGGTTCAGCTTTAGTCCCTACTTTGTTTTTTCTCCACATCAATGACCTCCTCACTAGCACATCCAACCCAGTTCACAGTTACGCGGACGACAGCACCCTCCACTCAAATATACAATATTCTACGGCTGTCTCTTTAGCCCAATTAGATAAGGATCGCAGACTCATGGAGGGTTCTGTCTCCGTGGATCTCTATAAAATATTAGACTGGGGAAGTAGAAATCTTGTACAATTCAACCCCACCAAATCTCAGTCTTGCTTTCTATCTCATAAAAGATACACCAGCCCTAGACCCATCACAATGAACAACCAAGTTATTCAAAGTGATGAGTCCTTTTCACTTGTTGCCATCTCTTTGGATCGAAATTTCAATTGGCACCAACATGTCACATCAATTACATAAGCAGCTGCTAAGAAATTAGGTTTCCTCTTCCGGGCTCGCAAATACTTTTCACCAGCTAATCTCCATACCTTATATACTTCACAAATAAGGCCAAACCTCGAATACTGCTCCCACATCTGGGGCGCCGCTGCCGCTTCTACACTCTCTATCCTTGACTCCATTCAGAGGAGAGCTATACGTCTCATCGGTGACCCTACCCTTACCCAAAGGCTGCCATCCCTTGCCTACCAACGTGTCATTGGTGACCTATCTCTCTTTTATAGATATCTGCACGGGCACTGCTCAGAGAAGCTTCCTTCCATAGTTCCTCCACCTGCTGCCCCCAACAGATCTACCAGTGGAACACAGCGAATGCACCCTTTTTTTGTCCCGAGGACTTTAAAGTTGTGAAATTCCTTGCTGGTACATGATTTTCATTCTCCTCCGAATCTCCAAACCTTCAAGTTCAGGATTAAGAAGTTGCCTCTTTTCTCCTTGTTGACACCCACGGTACGATAGTATTTGGGCTGTATGTCCTCGTGGTGTTTTGTTGTAATAATAAAATAGAAGATTGATTCGATTAATTAAATTTAAAAAAGATTTAAAAAGTAACTTACATACAAGTTGGCCCACAAGTAAAATAAGTAGTAAACAAAGAAGCCGCCAGATAGAGCAAGGGACAATATTTGGTAATATAAATTAAATCAGTCTTTCATTGAAATATATATCTCCATCTCGTATTTTTAATCGTAAAATGTAGTCAAATAAATGTGTCTGAGTCTATGTTTATATATAAGCCACCGGTTTGAAACGACAAAGCATATAGGTATCTTCCAGTATCTGTCATTGTGTGTTATGACAAACACGGGCCGCATATTCATCGACCAATATCCGTGTGATTGATTGATATCTTGGATTCTTCATAAATTTGCCAGATAAGAACAATAACGTGTCGTCCATTTTTTATATCAGGGCCTCGCTCTGTTACTGTGAACGAACTGGATGCTATATCTTTTTATGACCCGTCTCCCAGTTCGCGCTTTCACCATTGTCGCTCTCACCCTCTCTTCAAATACTGGAACGGGAGCAGTGTCCACTTCCTCGCTAAGCCCAATGATTTATGTTTTCAATGGGAGCAAATCAACTATTTCCATAAAATCAATACAACCAAAGAAATGAGGAATTATTTCACAGGCACAGATTTTCACGTGACTGGTTAATTTATTTGGCAAATTATTCACCATCAACTGAACTACAACTACCTATAAGTAATAGTAATATAGTAATAGTTTATTGTGACAATAATGGTACAAAGCGCCTTACAAATAAGTATTCTACTTGTGCTTGCAAACAGCGCCATTTAGTCAGTTTTCATCCAAACGTTGATATTCCAAATTTCCTGACAATGACACTTTTCTAATTTGGCAGACTTCAAATTTTGATCAATAGACAATAATTTATTTTAAAACATTCCTTTTTTGTCTTCAACTAAAAACAATCTATTTCCAGCACTCTCTATTGCACCGTTACTCTTTCCAAAACTTAAATTTTCTATTTTATCCAAATATTGAGTTAAAATTGTATGTTTTGTGGTTCAACACATTACTCCAGGTAAATCATGGAAAACTAGATGGCATGGACTCCAGAACCAAGTTCCGTTTTAGTGAATTTTCATTAAGAAAATTCACTAATAAAAAGGTATCAATGGTGAGATTTTTGGAAAAGTTCTTCAAATGAGCGCGAATTAAACCCAAATCCAAGGTGAGTTGAATAGTTTATATATATATATATATATATATATATATATATATATATATATATATATATATATATATATATATATATATATATATGTATATATATATATATATATATATATATATATATATATATATATATATATATATATATATATGTATATATATATATATATATATATATATATATATATATATATATATATATATATATATATATATATATATATATATATATATATATATATATATGTTCAGAAAGATTTCCGCGGTCTTTAATGTGAGACATGCTTGGTTCTCGGGTTAAACCGCGTCCAGAATTTATGGAAACTCGACGTTTCGGCTCCTGTTTTGGAGCCATTTTCAAGAGGTAAAGGAAATATGTAAGGACACTCTAAGGCCTCAATCTGCCTACTCCTTAGAGCGGTGGATAAAGGTAGGTTGGGTTGTTGTAGCTCGATTACGGGGCCTCAATCTGCCTACTCCCCAAATCTCGCTGGAGATCGTCTGTGAGGTCTCAGTGTGTTCAACCCTAGGCCTCAGAGAGATCTGGCAGTTCGTTGCAAGTCTTGTCTTATATAGGTCATTTCGTCTACCTGTTGCGTCATCAGTGAAAGTAGTGGGGTCACCGTCAAACATTGGTAACACGATCCCTTAGACTAACGGACAACAACAACAAACAGACAGAATTAAACTTTTTAAGACAGACATTGCTAGAAAACGGATACGACAACAATCACATACTACGAAACATTAGAAACGCACAACAACAAACCACTACACCACAACAAGAACAAACAGCGTCCACACAACAACACACAGCGTTTTTACCATACATTAAAGGTGTCACCGACAAAATCAGCCGAATTTTCAGAACCCATAATATCAAAACCGTATTCACAACAGACCAAAAACTATCAAATCTTATAAAAACTCCCAAGGATACGATTCCAAACGAATCCCACGGAGTTTACGAAATTCCTTGTTCCGACTGTTCCCGAACTTACGTAGAACAAACAAACAGACGCATCCACAATAGAATATACGAACACACCCTCGCAGTTAGAAAATCCGACCCCTCATCGGCGCTGGCCATGCATCATATTCATACAGGGCACAAAATAGACTTCGATAATGCCAAAACAATAGCACCGGTTTACAATTTCAAAACGAGAATTATCCGCGAAGCAATCGAGATTGAAAAACGTCCCGATTGTTTAAATAAGAGAGATGATAGTCTTCGCCTTCCGACTACTTGGAAACCTATTATATCTTCTTTACAAACACACAAAAGGGAAATGAATTCCACAGACAATTTTGTTGCATCATTATCCCCCCACTTAATTGACGGTGACCCCACTACTTTCACTGATGACGCAACAGGTAGACGAAACGACCTATATAAGACAAGACTTGCAACGAACTGCCAGATCTCTCTGAGGCCTAGGGTTGAACACACTGAGACCTCACAGACGATCTCCAGCGAGATTTGGGGAGTAGGCAGATTGAGGCCCCGTAATCGAGCTACAACAACCCAACCTACCTTTATCCACCACTCTAAGGAGTAGGCAGATTGAGGCCTTAGAGTGTCCTTACATATTTCCTTTACCCACCTTTGTCCACCACTCTAAGGAGTAGGCAGATTGAGGCCTTAGAGTGTCCTTACATATTTCCTTTACCCACCTTTGTCCATCACTCTAAGGAGTAGGCAGATTGAGGCCTTAGAGTGTCCTTACATATTTCCTTTACCCACCTTTGTCCACCACTCTAAGGAGTAGGCAGATTGAGGCCTTAGAGTGTCCTTACATATTTCCTTTACCCACCTTTGTCCACCACTCTAAGGAGTAGGCAGATTGAGGCCTTAGAGTGTCCTTACATATTTCCTTTACCCACATTTGTCCACCACTCTAAGGAGTAGGCAGATTGAGGCCTTAGAGTGTCCTTACATATTTCCTTTACCCACCTTTGTCCATCACTCTAAGGAGTAGGCAGATTGAGGCCTTAGAGTGTCCTTACATATTTCCTTTACCCACCTTTGTCCACCACTCTAAGGAGTAGGCAGATTGAGGCCTTAGAGTGTCCTTACATATTTCCTTTACCCACATTTGTCCACCACTCTAAGGAGTAGGCAGATTGAGGCCTTAGAGTGTCCTTACATATTTCCTTTACCTCTTGAAAATGGCTCCAAAACAGGAGCCGAAACGTCGAGTTTCCATAAATTCTGGACGCGGTTTAACCCGAGAACCAAGCATGTCTCATATATATATATATATATATATATATATATATATATATATATATATATATATATATATATATATATATATATATATATATATATATATCTGTGTGTATCCAACCGATGATAACTCAAAAAATACTTCACCAATCGAAACCTAATTTGGCGATTCCCTTCATTTTGTTAATAGCTTGGACGAATTCGTTATACAGTTTTGACAATCACATACTTTCAGAAAAAAATGTGAAAAACTGTTTGAAAACGCAATATCTTTTAAACTACTAAAAGTATAAAACTAAAACTTTACGCGCACGTATATATCGTATCGGTGGTCGTTTCTACCAAATTTGAACTTAATCGGTTTAGCAAATTCTGAGTTATCACCAAATAAAAAATAAATAATTTACGATATAACCTGATATTAACCCAGAATGGGTGCCTATAATGTTAGACAAGGTCAGACAGATATATCAGGGTTACGCTGCTATTGCAAACAAATGCTCCAAATTAAACTTCAAACGAATATGTTACAAAAATGTCACAATAAACAATCAGCGGGGTTGCCATTTGCCAAACCTGTCATCTGAATTTAAAAATATCCAGGTAATATATAGTTATAAATAAAAAATTTAATAAAAGTTATTCAATTTGTTTAAAGGCAATCTAGAACAACGTTTTGTTATGTAAAAATATTAAGCTTCCCATTCTTCAAGGTATTTAAAACCCACAGCCCTCTACTAGTTAAATCTGACAACGCCAGTTAGCTATTTGTCATTGTCATTTGTTATTTTGCAAACTGACACTAAGGAGGGGAGTCGAATTCGAGGTTGTCTTTTTTGTTTACAGACGTCATAAACAAATAATAAGACTCAGCATTATTATTTACTCTTCATGCCGTATATGGAAAACTTGAGGTAAATGAAACTACATAATATCATGCAGTAGTTTAAATTATACCAATAAACAGATGTTTAAATTATTAAAATTTGAATTTCAAAATGTTTTATTGTTTATATTTATATATTTCATTTTCAAAAAGAATGGATACAGCTTTAGTAAATAAATGTTAAGGAGTTTAGTTGCAGCAAGTGCGTGTTGGTAGCGAATTGTCGTAAAAATATTCCAAATGGTGATAATGCAATTTCCCATTAAACTAGAAATTTGCTGTCCAGGTCCATAGTTTTGGTGATAGGCCATAGGCTGGAAATTTATTAAGAAGCGCTGCGTGCCAGACCTGCTCGAATGCTTTGGATATGTCTAGAGCGACAATCTGGGATTCACCATGTAGTTCCGTAGACTTGTTCCAAGAATGGGTGACAAAGGAAAGGAGGTCGGCAGTTAATCTGCGCTGACGGAATCCATACTACCTGTCGTGGATTAGACTGTCTTTTTCAAGAAATTTTGGTAATTCGGTGTTTATATACTTTTCCATCACTTTAGAGATGACTGAAAGGAGAGAAATAAGCCTGTAGCTGCTAAGAAGCGCTTTGAATCCCTCCTTGGGGACGGTTCGTAGTCGAGCAGTTTTCTAGTTACTAGGGAATATGCCTCTATTGTAAGATGCCTGAAACAGACGAGTCAGGGCGGGCGCAAGTTCTGGTGCGCATTTTTTGAGAACAATTGCTGAGATCTCGTCAAGGCCAGAGGTTTTCCTGGTATTAAGAGAGGATAGCATTTTTCGTACCTTTTTAGTTTTTAAAATGATATCCGTCATTTTATGCGCGACATTGGAGACTGTTGGTGGTTGAACATTTGGAGGTGGGTTGAGAGTAGAATTGCCGGCTAACAACCAGGCAAAAACTTCAGGCTTGCCCAGGGCACTAGAAACAATTTCATCCCCTGAAACAAGAGGTGGGAACGTGTTCTTGCAGAAATTATAGCCAATAGATTTAGCAAGAGTTCGGAAGGGTTTGCTGCCGTTGGATCTTGAGGAGACTTTGTTTTTGATGTGGTTATTGAACTAGTTTTTTGCTCACAAAGAATTCGGACATAGCGATTTATTGCGTCGTTAAATGCTTGACGGTTTTCTTGACTGTGTAGGAGCGTTTTGTGAGCATTGACCTTTTCAAGTCTGGCCTTGTCACAGGATTTAGAGTACCAGGGCTTTCGAGAGGCTGAAGAGGTTTTTTGTGTACGTATAATAAATAATTTCATGCCAACTGGGATATTTTTGGTGATGTTTTGTGAGAGATTAGAGGGGTCAGTATGAGAGAAGCAGACAGACGCCAATGGAAATGAGAAAAAGTAATCCCGTATTTCATCTTAGTTCGTGGAGTTGTAGTGCCAAAGGATACGTGGGTGTGATGACTGTGTGACCTCGGGTTGCATTTCGCAGGAAGAAGTGACCATGTCGTGGTCTGAGCGACCAAGGGGGGCGGTGACTGATGTCTTAAAGCATTCAGGTTCTGTAGTAAGAAGTATATCCAAGGGATTTGAGCTGTGTGTTGGGATGCGAGGAAAGTAAGTAGGTTGCTGAACCATATTGGCTAAAGAATTGCTGACTGCAAAAGCCTCCGCTTCTCTCCCTTGTGGATCGGTTTTTGAATATCCTAGCCATTCCTTATTATGGAGATGTCACGTTTTAAGGGTGAATCATCCCGTATCTACCCTTTAAAATAATTCAATTAAATTCTTATTACTTATTACTCTTGGTACACTCTAAACATGTATCAAATTTAGTTCTTATAAGTTCAAGCATAACTGAGATATTGGTTTTTTTTAGAAATTAGAAACCCCACTTTGTAGGAATATAACTTCTCAGGGGTGCAACTTAGTATAAGGGTAAGTTGTGTTAAATCACAATATTTTAGGTTCCCAACATATCCCTGCTCTGTCGGTTCTTATACGAAACACCCTTTCATATAAACATAAAAATTGAAAAGCTTGGATATGATATGGGTTCTAAGGGGTCTAATTTGCGCTCATTTGAAGAAATTTTTTTCAAAATCCAAAAGTCTAGATCACACTAGTGAATTTTTTAAAGAAAATTCACTATAATCGAAAATTCTAAAGCTCTACTCTCTCTATAAGCAAAACTACATTTATAACAAAAAATTCAGTTACCGACATTTGAACCTCGGTGGTTCAGGGGTAAGAACGTGTGCCTCTGAACCGAAGGGTACTGGGTTCGATCCCGGGGTACTCCTTTCACTTTTTCAGTACAAACTGTAAAATTAACATCAACCGAGGTTCTAGCATTGTATTTGAGCAAGTTGAATGTCTGCACGTTCCGCTCTTCGGAGGTCCCGTCGGTCCCGTGTCCATGCGATGTTGGGCACGTTTAAGATTCATACCCTTCTTACAGAAAGACAGGGGTTCGGCAAAATTTCCAGGATAGTGAGGTGAAACTGCTCCCTGGCGTCGGTGATTGGCCATAGTCGCGGAAATAGGCCGACGTTAAAAAAACAAAACACACACACAGTTACCGACATTTGAAGAAAATTGAGAATTCGCTATCATAACGCCCTTGCTGCGTCCAAACTTTGTTCTTTCTATATGGCGGTAGATATCCCCACGTGACACATTATTAGAGGGTCTTGATGGGTTTATGTCGGTAACGGAACAACTAATGCTGCAGTTAATTGACCAGGTCAGATCGAATTGGTTCTATAAGTTGATTAGGGCCCCATAGCCGGGACCTGGGCCGTATTAATGAGAGTCCTCTCGATCTCTCCCTCCCTCTCTTCATATAACGACCAGCTAACAACTCGCGTTATCCGTCATCCGCTATGTTTATTAGCCATATAATCTTCTTTTGACGACTTCACTCTAAATCAACCAGCCCAGGGGCTGATATTATATGCATTAGAGTGGGTAATTTTAGTTATGATGATGAGTTATTAGGGTAGTTTCGTTTGGGAGACTCTTTACCAACTGCTGTTTAAACTTTTTTTGTGAAATAACATGAATATGTTGAAATACATATTTTTTAAAGCTTTTATTTAATTTTACCGTGCATAATGCTTATTATATCAAATCTTACAGTCGATGGTAACCTCTTTCTACTCTTTTAGAGAATTTTCATAGAAAAAATTTGCTAATGTGGAGATGCATTCCACTCATAGCAAGAAATTTCTTTGACGCGACATATGTTCAACGATGAATAGGTAGAAAGAGTACACACCATTGGCCAGCTAGACCTACCGACCTCAATCCGCTAGATATCTTCCCTCGGGGTTACTTAGAATCTCTGATGTAATATAGTTCAATTCAAAATGAGTAAATGTTAAGGAACCACATAAGAACAACAACTGACAACAACTTTATCCAGCTCTTTGATTACCTTTCAGAAGAAACCAACTATCTGATTTCTGAATATCCTTCCTCCGAGGTCACTATTCTTGCTGACTTCAATGTCCATAATAAGGAATGGCTAGGATCTTCAAAAACCGATCCACAAGGGAGAGCTTCGGAGACCTTCGCAGTCAGCAATTTTTTAGCCAATATGGTTCAGCAACCTACTTACTTTCCTCGCATCCCAACACACAGCTCAAATCCCTTGGATCTCCTACTTACTACAAAACCTGAATGCTATAATATATCAGTCACCGCCCCCCTTGGTCAGACCACGGCATGGTCACTGCTTCCTGCGCAATGCAACCCGAGGTCACACAGTCATCACACCCACGTATCGGTTGGCACTACAACTCCGCCAACTGGGACGAAATGCGGGATTACTTTTTCTCATTTCCACCTCTGATATCTCACAAAACGTCACCGAAATTATCCAAGCTGGCATGGAATTATTTATTTCACGTACACAGAAAACCTATTCAGCCATTTAAAAGTCCTGGTTCTCTAAATCATGTGACAAGTCCAGACTTGAAAAGGTCAAAGCTCACAAAACGCTTCTACACAATCCCAGTCAAGAAAAGCGTCAAGCATTTAACGACGCAAGAAACCGATATGTCCGCATTATTTCTAAGGCAAAAAACTCGTTTAATAACCACATCAAAAACAAAGTCCTATTGAGCTCCAACGGCGGCAAACCCTTCTGGACTCTTGCTAAATCTATTGGGAATAATTTCTGCAAGAGCACGTTCCCACCTTTTGTCTCAGAGGATGAAATTGTTTCTACCGCCCTGGGCAAGGCTGAACTTTTTGATTCGTTGTTCGCCGGCAATTCTACTCTCAACCCACCTCCAAATGTTCAACCACCAACAGTCCCCAATGTCGCGCATAAAATGACTGATATCATTTTCAAAACTAAAAAGGTACGAAAGATGCTCTCTTCTCTTAATACCAGGAAAGCCTCTGGCCTTGACGAGATCCCAACAATTGTTCTCAAAAAATGCGCACCAGAACTTGCTCCTGTCCTGACTCGTCTGTTTCAGATATCTTACAATAAAGGCATATTCCCTAGTAACTGGAAAACTTCTCGAGTACAACCCATCCCCAAGAAACGATCCAAACTGCTTCCTAGCAACTACAGGCCTCTTTCTCTCCTTTCAGTCGTCTCTAAAGTAATGGAAAAGTATATAAACACCGAACTACTAAAATTTCTTGAAAAACACACAACAGTCAGTATGGATTCCGTCAGCGCATTTCGACTGCCGACCTCCTTTCCTTTGTCACCCATTCTTGGAACAAGTCTATGGAACTACACGGTGAATCCCAGATTGTCGCTCTAGACATATCCAAAGCATTCGAATAGGTCTGGCACGCAGCGCTGCTTAATAAACTTCTATGGCCTACCACCACAACTCTTTACTTGGACAGCAAATTTCCCCTCCAACCGGAGCATTTCTGTGGTCGTGGATGGTCATTCCTCTAAACTGTATATAATTAATGGAGGAGTTCCTCAAGGTTCAGCTTTAGCCCCTACTTTGTTTCTTCTCCACATCAATGTCCTCCTCTCTAGCACATCCAACGTAGTCCACAGTTACGCGGACGACAGTACCCTCCACTCAAATATACAATATTCTAAGCATGTCTCTCTATCCCAATTAGATGAGGATCGCAGACTCATGGAGGGTTCTGTCTCCGTGGATCTCCAAAAAATATTACACTGGGGAAGTAGAAATCTTGTACAATTCAACCCCACCAAATATCAATCTTGCTTTCTTTCTTATAAAAGATACACCATCCCTAGACCCATTACAATCAACAATCAAGTTATTCAAAGTAATGAGTCCTTTTCTCTTGTTGGCATTTCTCTGGATCGACATCTCAATTGGCACCAACATTTCACATGAATCGAAAATGCGGCTGCTAAGAAATTAGGTTTCCTCTTCCGGGCCCGCAAATACTTTTCGCCAGCTAATCTCTATACCTTATAAACTTCACAAATAAGGCCAAACCTCGAATACTGCTCCCACATTTGGGGTGCAGCTGCCGCTTCTACACTCGCTATCCTGGACTCCATTCAAAAGAGAGCTATACGTCTCATCGGTGACCCTACCCTCACCCAAAGGCTGCCATCCCTTGCCCAATGACGTGCCGTTGGTGACATCTCTCTATTTTATAGATATCTACACGGGCACTGCTCAGAGGAGCTCTCTTCCATAGTTCCTCCACCTACTGCCTCCAACAGATCTACCAGGGGAACAGGTCCAGAACTGTCCAGGTCACCAGACATAGAACATCTTGTTATGTCCGCTCTTCTGTTTCGAAGACTTCAAAGTTGTGTAATTCCTTGCCGGCACATGTTTTTCCTTCTCCTCCGAACCTCCAAACCTTCCAGTCCAGAATTAACAAGTTGCCTCTTTCTTCCTTGTCAACACCCACGGTAAGATAGTATTTAGGCTGTAAGCCCTCGTGGTGTGTTGTTGAAATAAAAAATAAAATAAAAAACTTCATACAAAACAATAAGGATTAATCCTGGTATGTTTCGAAAGGATTTGACTCCTTAATGAGAAGAGCTGCTGCTTTTATATGGATTGGTGGTCACTTTTAGCAGCTATTGTAACAAATATTTTGTTTCATTTTCGTTGTTTTAAATTGCCTAATTAATATCATAATACTAAAAAACGTCGTTTCAATTTGAGGAAATCGGTACCTTTTTATCAAGAGAATGCATCATGTCACAAGCTACTTACTCGCAGGCTATCCACCATGTGTGCCGTGTAAAGATCATCAAAAATTTCTGGATGCAGCAAGCGGGTAATAGTAGCGAATTTTCATAAGAATTGTACACTATTATTATACGGCATATTAGTAAAGTTAATACTTTAAACTTACTCAGACCTTGAAGATTGATTTTAGAGGTCCAATACGCGCACATTTGAAGAACTCTTTCAAAAGTTTTACTATCTATATCGCTATATTAACAAAAGAAATTGCGTTCTTACTCCTTTAGACAAAAATGCCCAAAACTCAATTTTCTATGCAGCTAAAGAATAAAATTTTGCAATATTTGTAGGTAGTGTAAGTCTATTTTTTAAAAAAATGGTATTATAAATTTCATTAAAGCTATACAAGATTTCCAGAAGGAAACTTAATTTCTATTCTGCGCTAAAACTGTATTGGGGGCCGTTAGTAGAGCTACAAATATAGTGTATTTTAATAATTGATTTCGGCAAATTAGTGGTACAATGCTTTCCAATATCCAGCGATCATATGGAAGAAGGCTACAACTTTCCCTTGAACAAAATGGTCGTCAGTTCGAGCACCTTTTATAATCCATTCCAGAAATAATAATTATTCGTTATTAGTTGATTATTCATTTATTTATTTTATTTATTTTATTTATTAGAGATTATCAGTTTATTGTCTTTAATTTATTACTTGTTTACTCCATCGTTATTTCTCCTCTGATATATATTTAAATAGTTGCAAGTAGATAATCTTCTGTGATTCGAATCTTTACCAGAGAACTTTAAAAAAATAGAGAATGTATCGCTTTTACATGAAAGCAAGTGGATATAAATTTGAAAGTAAATTAACTGTTGCATTGTTTCAGGTGCTTATATACAAGATGTTATATTCGAGAGTATCTAGTAGTAGTAGTTTAACTTTTACGAATGAACAAATTATTGATGTTAAGGTTCATTCTGTACTAGAATTCTATCTGCTGACACCACTCAGAGGAAATTAAGTGGTTAGTTCGAGAATGTATTAGTTAAGAATAGTTTGCATTTGTCAAGTTTATAGAAAAAAAATCAGGCAAAAGTGATAGATTTTTGACAGAACAATCCCAGCCTCTCAATCATTGATAAGAACATTTTCTTTGGCAGCAAAGTTTTTCTATTTTGATGCCCTGAAAAGCATCTAATAAGCCAGCTCGAATTTCTTTTCGAGTCCTTTTAACGGTAAAATTGTCGGTTGTTTCCATGGAGAGAAACACTGTTTGTGAATGCTAGAAGCCAAGGGTCAAACGGCCGTAACTCAATCATCAAATCATGTAGTTGCAATTAAATTGATAACTTTTGAATACCTCAGAAATTATCATCTCTACATATAAAAAACCCATATCCATCCGAAAGAGAATCCATTTTTGCATTGATTCAAGTGCTCAACTACAGGCTGTTCCATTTGAAATTTTTGAGTTATTTATATTGTAATTTCAGCAAATGGGCGTCTTTCTAGCAACCAGCCTGTATATAAATTATGATTTTTCACACCATCACTAGATAGACGAACATCTGTCAACTACTTGCGCTGAATTGCAAGTCTCGCGGATGTGGTGTACGAATGATACCAGTACCTAAAGAAACTCTACGTCTGTCCAATTTTTTGAAGAAACTTGAATAACTTGAAAAGCATTGACTTTTATGGCATAATACTTTCCATAATTTTTAATTAGAATTTCATTTAAAATCAAAACATATAATAATATATAGGGTGATAAATTTAAAAAAACAAAGTTACCTACTGCCAGTGACATATGAACCACGCTGTGTAGCTGAAAATAATTTTAGGTTATGGACCTTAACATCATAGAACACTTTTGTCTGAATGTTTTTTCCAAAAAGTGTAGATTAAAAAAGCTATTGGACTTTATCGGGGAAATGAATCACGTTATATATATATATATATATATATATATATATATATATATATATATATATATATATATATATATATATATATATAAACATATAAAATTGAAACTGACCCCCGACGATACGTGTTCTAGAGGGCCTAGTTCCCGCTCATTTGAAGAAATATTTTCAAAATTCAAGATTCTAGATCTCCTAGTTAGTGATTTTTTTTAAGAAAATTCACTAAAATAACTAATTGGTCGTAGTCTTTCATTTAAGGAGTCAAGGTGGAGAGATGAGGATCGATTCTCGTATTGTGTACTCTAGAAGCTAAATGGTGTTGCAGGCAATTTAGCAACAATAAACGTGTGACTCTACGGTCGGCGATAGTCGTCATTTACACGCAGCAAGCACAGAGGTAACACAGTGACTTATGGGACAAGAGCTTCCTGATAATGACACCTACTGCATCAGAGACTATTTGTTTCAATTTGACACGGATTTAGACTAATTCAGTTGAACGGATAATTGCCGTTTTCCCGGGTACACGCCTTCTGCAACAAACCAGGTCGATTGATAAACAAGTGTTGTCCAGTGACAGATAGTTTCTCTTGTAACATAAATCTGAAGTAGAATCACACCAAACATCAAAAAATTAATGATAAAGAGTTGTGTGCTAGGTGTATGTATGTGTTGAAACAATTAAGATGTCTTTGTCAGTTGCTGTCACTAACGGTTAACGACATCTACTGATGACGACAGCTTCGCTGTCGAAACACGTATCTTGCGCGTGTTACATTCCACACCAACCAACATAGGATACAGTTACAGCCGCCAGCCATGAGAACTGCCATCTTGCAAAAATGCATAAGCCATCAGCCTGCTGAGATCGCATTTCATGTGGGAACGACGGTTGGAACCTTGCAGTCCATATCACTGCACAAGTGTACAAACTGCTGAATCGGCATTTCACACGGGAACGACAGAGCTCTGCATTCTGTGGAACTAAAGACTGGAGGTGGAAACGTAGTTAAGTGATGGTAGTGAGACAGTAGAGAAACATTATTAGTTTAGTCGTCTTAGTGTTAAGTTCACTCTTTAATATTTTGTAATAGTAGTTATATATTTTCATGTAATAATAATTAATAAATAATTTTTTATTCGATTGATCGAAGTCAATCAATTAACTGGCGCAGTCGGTAGGATTTGTCGATACGGTGAAAACAAAAATCGTGGAACCGTTCTGTCTTAACAGTTAAATCGACAGAGAAAAAGTTGAACATTCCGGTGATAGGGACAAGCATCGCTCTTACGTACTGGAAATCAACCAAAGCGAACCTGGGGGAAGAACACACATCGTCCGAACCTAAAGGCCAAGCAGAAGAAGATGTACCTAGTAGCAACGCTAATTCTGTAAGTTTTGCTCACAATCCTTTCTTTTACTTATATATTTTAAGTGATTCTCGATTTAGTACTTTAATTTATTTTATTGCTATATTTTTGTTTGTGTGCTTAAAAACAGTTAAAATATTATAAATATTAATGAGTTTTGATGATATTGATACCTTAGTTAGACAATTTTCAAATTTACAAGGCCCAGATCAATCAATAATTGACGAAAGTGTAACAATGACACAAAACAGACCAGACATGGCACTTTTAAGATACCAGGCAGACAACATACCTCTGTTTGATGGCAATTTTAGGCAATTAAATAGATTTTTGCAATCATGTGAACATTTCTTAAAAACATTTCAGAATAGAAATAATTTAGATGACCCTATAAATGCTAGCTTAATCGATACAATTTTAAATAAATTAACAGGCAGAGCCGCCGACTTGATATGTTCAAGATTTGGAATCACATCTTGGGATTCCATTAAAAATAGTCTTGTTTTGTCATTTTCTGACCAGCGAAGCATAGATTGTTTGATCCAGGACTTAATAAATATGAGACCCTTAAAAAATGAGCAACCTTTAGACTTTGGTATAAGAATACAAGACGCTAGAAGTTTACTTTTGTCTAAATTAAACCAATGTATTCAAGACGAAAATGAAAAGAGAATAAAAATAATTCATTATGATGACTTTGAACTCAAAACGTTCATAAGTGGTCTTCCATATAATCTGCAACTTGTAGTCAGATTAAAGTACCCATCTTCTCTAGAACAGGCCATGTCGTTTCTTACGGAAGAACTTAATTTTAAAAATTTTAGCAATAATAATAGTAGTAGTAACACATCTTACTCTCAGTCTGCGTATAAATCTATCCAAAACCCCCATTCAACCCCTCAAAAATGCACCCGAACACTTCATTCGTACCTAATTTCCCGGTACAGTATAATCATCCTAATTTCACCCCATATGGTTACACCAAATTTCAGCAATCACCAAAACCACAAATGCCATATTTATCACACACCCCATTTACACCAACATTCGGTCAAAATACCTATCAGCCAAGACCCAGTTCACAAATTATTAACAGGCAATTTCAAAATTTTTCTAAACCCAATTTTAATAATAACCATTGGCAACCAGGAAATAGATTACCTTCTCAACAACACTCTAGATTCGCAAATCAGCGAACTAGTGCCATTCTTAGGAATCAAAACCAAAACCAAAATAGATATGCACCGGAGCCAATGGATACTTCATCTGGGAATTCTATTAGACCGAAAACAGCATTCGTATCTGAGGAACTTTTCAATCAAGAAATTAATGAACATCCCTTTCCAACTGGCGAAAACACGAATACCAACCAAAACTATTACGAAACCTTTGATACGTTTAATATGCCACAATGTCCCCAAGAATTGGAACACAATCCATTGCCAGATTTTGATCAGTTACTAAATGTACCAAGCGAATACCCTGAACATTGCTATTATCAAAACGAAACTCACCCTCAATACAATGAAACATCTCCTAACGATGAAAATTTTCAGGTGATCAAGTCTCTACCAAATCAGAGATAATATACATAAATAATATACACGCAAGGTTACCATATGTCAATATTCCCGAAATTAGAGCGAAATTCCTTATTGATACTGGTAGCACTAGAAGTTTAATAAAACCATCATTAGCAAAACAATATTATGCTAAGTGTGTAAAACACGAAGTTTTTAATATACAAACACCTCACGGCATTACTTTTCACAGTGAAACAGCTGATATACCCATATTTAAAAATTTTAAAGCACCTGGCCAACATAAGTTTTACCTTTTTGATTTTTCTGATAATTATGATGGTCTTATTGGAACCGATCTTTTAAGATCCTTAAAAGCTAACATTGATCTAAATGCCCTTAAAATAATTACACCAAATGCTATTGTGCCGATTGTTTATGATATTTTCCAAGGGAATAACAAAAATACAAATAACACAAATTTTAAACCTATTAGATACGTCATTCCGGCTAGAACACAGCAAAAAATTAAAATACCAGTAAATTGTCAATCCGGAACAGGCATCCTTAAATATACTAACTTTGGCTGTAATGTTGAGATGCCACAAGCTATTGTAACAATTGAAAACTATTTTGCAGCAACTACATTAACTAACCCTAAAGAAAATCCTGTAAAAATTATCATATATGAACCGCTAGAAATTGAAATAATTAACGTGAATGAAATTAATTTTATTGAAAAAATGGAAACGGATGAACCATATAATATAGATTACGATAACATACTCAAATCTAATTTAAGAAATTTACGATTAGGCCATTGTAACGAAGAGGAATATAAGGCCATTCGTAAACTCTGCTTTGAATTTAGGGACATATTTTATAGTGAAGGCTTGCCACTAACATTCACGAACCAAATTAAACATAAAATCGAATTAACGGACAAAAAGCCTATTTTTACAAAATCATATAGATATCCCGAAATTCACAAACAAGAGGTAAAAGATCAAATTTCAAAATTACTTGAACAAGGAATTATTCAACCCTCCACGTCTCCTTGGTCCTCCCCTATCTGGATCGTACCAAAAAAATTAGATGCTTCGGGAAAACGGAAATGGAGAATGGTTATTGACTACCGTAAACTTAATGACAAAACTGTTAACGATAAATATCCTCTCCCTAACATCGCGGATATATTAGATAAACTCGGGAAAAGCCAATATTTTAGTACACTAGACCTTGCGAGTGGGTACCACCAAATCGAAATGGACCCCACTGATATTCCTAAAACAGCATTTTCAACGGAAAATGGCCATTGGGAATTTAAGAGAATGAGTTTCGGGTTAAAAAACGCTCCATCGACATTTCAGAGAGTGATGGATAATATACTTAGAGGTTTTCAAAACGAAATTTGTCTGGTATATTTGGATGACATAATAATTTTCAGTACGTCCCTGGAAGAACATATTCACCGGCTTAGGCAAATATTTAGTAGACTAAGGGAAGCAAATTTTAAAGTCCAATTGGATAAATCAGAATTTTTAAAAAAAGAAGTGGCTTACCTGGGCCATGTTATTACACCTGCAGGGGTTAAACCAAATGCGGATAAAATCGAAGCAATAAAAGTATTTCCAATTCCCAAGACTCAGAAGGAAATAAAATCATTTTTAGGTCTTCTCGGTTATTACAGGAAATTTATTAAAGATTTTGCGAAAGTTACTAAACCCATGACGGTTTGCTTAAAAAAGAATAACAGAGTCATTCACAGTCCAGAGTTTATTAAATCCTTCGAGATTTGTAAAAACTTGCTAATAAACAGCCCAATACTTCAATATCCAGATTTCTCAAAGCCGTTTATCCTTACGACGGATGCTAGTAACTTTGCTCTGGGGGCGGTCTTGTCTCAGGGAGAAATACCCTACGATAAACCAATAGCATATGCCTCTAGAACATTGAACGAGTCTGAAAATAAATACTCAACAATAGAAAAAGAACTGTTAGCCATAGTGTGGGCATGCAAGTATTTTAGACCCTACTTGTTTGGACGCAAATTCAAAATTTATACTGATCACAGACCATTAGTTTGGCTCTTTAACCTAAAAGAACCCAATTCAAAATTAGTTAGGTGGAGGTTACGGTTGGAAGAGTTTGACTATGAAATAGTTTATAAAAAGGGAAAACAAAACACCAATGCCGATGCTCTATCCCGAATTCAAATCAATGCAATAGAGAATGAAAGTATAATAGGTAATCCAGGTCAGGTAAACCAAGACATTGCCGAATTTTTTCAAAATTCGACGGAAAATAGTTATATAAACCCTCAACCATCAACGAACCGAAACTTAGAATACACAGATATAAACTCTAGACCCTCTACTAGCCGACAAACAAAGGACAAAATTTTAATAATTTCAGACGTCCTTTTAAGACCTGCGGACAATCTAAATAACAATCAAACAGAAAGAACAGAGGAACCACCAAGACACACAAATAATCAAAATTCTTTTGAAACAGTACACACGGTAGGTGGAAATGATAACTTCAATAACGGCATTCCAATTCTTGATGAAATAATTAACAATAAAAACAACCAAATAATTATTGCAAACAATCCTCACAATCAAATAGATGTTAAAACAGAAAGTTTTCATAATCATAAAATTACACATATTAAAATCCCTAAGTCAAATAAGCAACTCATTCTAGAATTCCTTAGATCTTACACTTGTGAAGACAAAACCTTTCATTTATACTTCTATGACAAATCCATGTATCCCGTATTTAACCAGACCTATATAGAGCACTTTAGTCGTAGTAACTCGGAAATGATAATGTGCACCAAAATGGTAAATACCATTAAAGAAGAAGGCGAACAGATACTAATGATTAAATATCAACATGAAGGTAAGGCTAACCACCGCGGCATATCTGAAACTTTAGAAAAACTAAAAAGAAATTATTACTGGCCAAATATGAAAAAAGGTGTTAGTGACTATATAAATAACTGCATAATTTGTAACGAAACAAAGTATAATCGAAACCCACCATACGTCCCATTGTTATTAACTGAAACTGTAGGTAAACCTTTCGAATTAATACATGTCGATATATTTAAATTTGACAATCAACAATTTTTGACAATAATAGATGCCTTTAGTAGACTAGGTCAGGCTATACATATAGAAAGCAAAAACGCCATAGAAATATGTGAGTCCTTAATAACATACTTTTCATTTTACGGTACGCCCTCACGGATAATCTCTGATTCTGGAACTGAATTTAAGAACCTAATGGTACAAGAGCTGTTAAAATTACACAAAATAAATATTCACTTTACGACTCCAGCCCACCACGAATCAAACGGCCTAGTCGAAAGATTTCACTCGACTCTGCTGGAACATTTAAGAATATTAAGAGAAATACACAAAAATAAAAATGTTCGAACTCTTATGAAGTACGCGGTAATTGCGTACAACAATTCAATACATTCTTCAACTAAATATACCCCTTTAGAACTTACCCTAGGACACACCAATGCAAGGGATCCCTCAGATCTGATAAAAGATAATTTCTTTAACGAGTACATTTTAAATCATAAGAACAAAATTGAAAACTTATACAAATCGATAAACCAAAATCAAATCAGCAATAAGCAAAGAATACTAGACTCCAGAAATCGCTTGGGGCCGGAAACCTATCAGTTTACATTAGGACAAACAGTTTATAAAAAATTGGGAAGGCGAAACAAGAAGGAAAATAAATTTAAAGGGCCATTTACTATTATAGAAATTGTAGAAAACAATAAGGCGAAAATTAAAGATAGTAATAACAAAATTCAAACTGTCCACTTTAAAGAACTAAAACCAACTTCGGTTGTTACAGGTGGGGAACAGTGACAGTCTGTGACATTACTACCCCCAAGTTCCATCACCTCAACGATTATCCCGGCCTCCTACCTATAAAACTAGGTTCAGCACAAAATATTATAGATCACTGGTCATTTATACAAATATTTGACATCACCAGTATTTTAGAGGAATTTAAAGAGCTTCAACAAAATTTTCTAAGACTAAAATTTGCTATAGAGAACTCTACATCACATAAGAGAGAATTCTATAACTCTTATAATTTGGTCGTTAATCTAGAAAATAGAATAAACAGACAAATAATCCAATTAAATCCAGTCTATAAAAGAACGAAAAGAGGGCTCATTGATGGTATTGGTTCAATAATAAGGGCAATTACTGGAAATTTAGATCAAGGTGATGCCTTAAGATACGATCAAGCAATCACATCGCTTTCAGAAAGCCAGCTCAAAATTAAAACATTAATGGCAGAACAAATTACGTTACTGCAAGCCTCAATATCAAAATTTTACAATGTGACTCGGACTCTTGAACATAATCAGATCATTTTAGAATCGAGAATAGTTCAAACTGAAATGGCAATCAAAAACATCAAATTAGAAAACACTGAAACTTATAACTTTTTTCTTATTCAAATGCTCCTATCACAAATTAGTGCCTATTACCAAACTATATACGACATATTTGAGAAAATCGAAGTAGCTATCAGTTTTGCAAAATTAAATACATTTCATAACTCAATGACTGAACCAACAGATCTCCTATCGGAAATAAAATTCGTAGAAACAAAATTAATATCAAGTAAGTTACCATTTACACCTGAGATCGAAAATATATTATTATTTGAACAGACACTAAATATTAAAGCATACAGTAAGGAAAACAAAATTGTTTTTATAATAGAAATTCCTATAGTTGAAATCGAGAATTACAATTACTATCATTTATACCCTCTACCGGTTCCAATCAATAATAACTTCCAAGTTATAATACCAAAATCCAAATACCTTCTCCTAAATGAGCAAAACTATATGTTCTCCAACCACGAATGCAAAGAAGTATCAAATCAAGAATACTTATGTCAAGAAACGAACACCATGAAAATCGAACAATCGCCACCCTGTGAAGTGCAGATGCTCAAATATATGAAAAATAACACTTGCCACCCGCTGCTGACTAAAGTGGAGAATACCAAGATCCAAAAACTTGAAATCAATAAGTGGATGATCATAGCCCCTAAAGAAGTGGTCGCCGTACAACAATGTGGAAAGTCCAAAGATAACATACCTCTGGAAGGAACCTACCTAGTGGAAATTTACCCAAATTGCGACATATCAATCGATCAACATACCATGAGAACACATCAAGATTCACGCCATCATTTTGGAATTATGGAACTTCCCAAAGTCGATATCCAATATCAACTTAAGAGAGTAGAAGAGAAAGAAACCATCCCGATCAAACTAGACCCGATCAACTTAGAAGAAATAAATCATATACAAACGGCTTTAGAAGAGCAAAGAAGAAACATCCAAAATCTACATGAGGGACCCATTCGTATCAACAAAATCAGCCTATGGACCATCTTATTATACATTTTCATAATCTGTATTGTTTGTTTTACTTTGTATAAGTATGTTTTAGCTAAATGGTTTCCACAAATCAAGGAGATCGATAAGGACAAATCTAATAATCAAGATATTGTGATTTGAACATTCCATTCCACTGCATGTTCAAACTTGGGGTGGGAGATGTTACATTCCACACCAACCAACATAGGATACAGTTACAGCCGCCAGCCATGAGAACTGCCATCTTGCAAAAATGCATAAGCCATCAGCCTGCTGAGATCGCATTTCATGTGGGAACGACGGTTGGAACCTTGCAGTCCATATCACTGCACAAGTGTACAAACTGCTGAATCGGCATTTCACACGGGAACGACAGAGCTCTGCATTCTGTGGAACTAAAGACTGGAGGTGGAAACGTAGTTAAGTGATGGTAGTGAGACAGTAGAGAAACATTATTAGTTTAGTCGTCTTAGTGTTAAGTTCACTCTTTAATATTTTGTAATAGTAGTTATATATTTTCATGTAATAATAATTAATAAATAATTTTTTATTCGATTGATCGAAGTCAATCAATTAACTCGCGTGATTTTTTGTTATTATTTTTATGATTTTTGGGGTGTCTCTGCTTTCTTAGAATATTTTCGTAAAAAATATCTCCAACTGAAAGATCGCCGCTTTTAAATTTTTTAGAAATTTGTTCAAATGAGTGCGAACTAGGACCCCTTGGATCCATATCTAGAGTCAGAATCAATTTTTATGAGTATATATATATATATATATATATATATATATATATATATATATATATATATATATATATATATATATATATATATATATATATATATATATATATATATATATATATATATAGATACGGATTGAGTGTGGGTAAGGTATAAGTGACAAAAAAAATATTCGAATTAGATTATGATATTCTGGGAATCGCTCCTGCTTTGACTTAAACTGAGATGTTGAGAAAATGAACAAAATCAATTAATATACAGGATGGTTTATAACTGATGTAATGAAATGTATTAAGAGTAAGCTACCTTCGTTTATGAAGATACCGCAAAACGTTATTAAAAAAAATGTTTAGAATTAAAATTAATGACAGACTCTCAATTTTCAAACAGATCATCCTACTATGATTTTTTTTTAGCTGCGACTTTATTTAAATGACGTTCGACGGCTTATGTAATTAGGTGTACTTTAAAAAATACTTGAAACTCTATTAAAAAAAGTCTTTACCATAAATAAACTTGGGGTTGGTTTGCTTTCACCTCAACCAATAAAAAAAGTAAAGTAAACGCAAAATTGGGCATTCGAAGCAATAATTGGCGAGTTTCATGGCTACTTGAGCTCTGCCTTGTTGTTCGTTTCCCGGGATACTAGTTATTTGGAAAATTGAAACGTCAATTTTATTTGTCACGAACGGCAAGCTTCTGTATTTAAAAATATTAACAACAGAACAAAAAGTATTTACTGTGCAGTGCTATGGTTTGGGTGAAAAACATTCTTATCAGGGAGTGATAAGAAAATTCCTTGGACGCTGGCCAAATTATTCGGTTTCCGCTACTGGTGTAAAAAAAGTTGTTACAAAATTTATGCGTACTGGGAGTGTTTTAAATGTTAGGAAGACAAAATCCGAGTTCAATGAAGAAGACAATTCTACAGTTGCATTAGCTATGGATTCTGTTAGGCGTTTCCCGAAATTATCATTAAGAAGAAGGACATTAGAAATTGGTAATATTAGCAAATCGCATTTGCAACACATTTATCGTACCAACAAGGTGAAACCTTTCAAGCAAAACTTATACACACGTTGGAAGAAAATTATGAGTCAAAACGATTAGATTTTTGTTTATGGTACCGCGAGCAATATCTACAAAATCACAATTTTGGCAGAAGTATTATTTTTTCCGGCGAATCCACTTTCACCACTAATGGGGTGGTAAATTCCCAAAATGCACGGCATTGGTCAATGGAGAATCCAAATTATAGAGTTAATTGCAGAAGACAATGCCATAAAAAAGTAAATATGTGGTGTGCTGTTTCTTACACTTGGATAATTGTGCCATATTTTTTTGAGCGTAATATGAACCAGTACAGTTATCTGGAAATGCTGGAAAATATTCTTCAAGACCATTTGCATAACATGTCACTAGAAGATAGACAAACAGCATACTTTCAGCATGACGGCCACCTAGCACATGCAACAGGAATCGTTCGGGAATGGTTAGATCGCGAATTTTCTGGGCGGTGGATTGGTCGGTATAGGCCAATACCTTGGCCTCCCAGAAGTCCCGATCTTACCTTAATGGACTTTTATTTCTGGGACTATCTCAAACAGAAAGTCTAGTGACTCCATTAAACAACGATGTTGATTTGTTGAAACTGAGGTTGAGAGAGGCAATTGACGGTATTCCAATTCAACATATTCAAAATGCCTACAAAGCATTTACTAAACGGGCTGAGTTATGTGTATCGGTTGGTGGCAGCACATTTGAATAATTTCTTTATTTTTCTTTGTTCGTTTTGATTTTTGTTAGCAATAAGCGTTTTGTATTTTACTAATAAATTATTATTTAACATTGCATGGTTACCTACTTTGCGCACCTGCGTACAGAAAACCACAGGTAAAAAGCTCTATGTTGATAGGGAAAAAATGTTAATAATTTACTTGAAAATTCAAAGTAGGCTGATCTGGCTGAAAATTGAAAGCCTGTCACAGATTTTAATTCAACAAGTTTTGTTAATAACTATTTGCGGTATCTTTATAAACGAAGGTACTTTACTCTTAACACATTTAGTTAAATAAGTCCTAAACCATCCTGTATATTAATTGAATTTGTTCATTTCCTCAACATCTTAGTTTAAGACAAAGCAGGAGCGATTCCCATAATATCATAATCTAACTCAAAAAATTTTTGTCACTTATACCTTACCCACACTCAATCCGTGGACACACTATATATATATATATATATATATATATATATATATATATATATATATATATATATATATATATATATATATATATATATATATATACATACTTGGTTCTCGGGTTGAACCGCGTCTCGAATTTATTAAAACTCAACGTTTCGGCTCCGGTTTCGAGCCATTTTTAAGAGATAAAGTAACTATGTAAGGACATGAACTCTAAGGCCCCAATCTGCCTGGTTGGTTTGTTGTAGCTCAATTACGGGGCCAATCTGCCTACTTCACACAAATCTCGCTGGAGACCGTCTCTAAGGTCTTAGTGTGTTCAACCCTAGGGCTAAGAGAGATCTGACAGTTCGTTTCGAGTCTTGTATGGATCGTTTCATCTACCTGCTTTGTTATCAGTGTAACTAGTCGGGTCACGGACAAGCAAGTCAGGGGCTACATCACGGATTGCAGGTATTTATTCAGTCAGGTAATGGGGAAATAATAACTAAACTTGGAGAACCCAAATCACCACATTTATTTCAAAGACCTTACGATCGTTTCGCTGAGAACGTCAGCGTCATCAAAGGATGAAAAATTTTTAAATTAAAATCAACAGCTACAGTGTATTTATATGGCACCTAGGTAACGAACTAATCCCAAATAAAAATTGTAGTCGGCGACCCACCGTTTGTCTATTGTGTCAATATTGAACGGACGAGGTCAAAGAATTACTTTAATCTTCTGGTTGACAAATTTATGAGCTTTTATCTAATTTAAGGGTAATGGGCTAAAAATGAAAGGTACCGAGATATTTAAGGAAGCTACACGTTCTGTTTAATCTAGAAATTTCACTATGTGAATATTGAAGCAACTAAAGAACGGCGACAAGCACATTTGGCGAACAAACCAATAACAGCCGCTCATCCTTTTTAAAAACAAACCGAGTGTCTGGCACACAATGTTAACTTTAACAAAGGATAAGTCATTCAACTAAAATTCTACGTAAAAACAAGTATTTATATTGACTTGTTAGATACAAAGAAAACGAAAGGGGGTCTTTAAGTCGAGAAACAAACGTAGAGCTTAGTATCTGTATAGACCGGCCGGTTATTGACAATAATTTATTATTCTGCCAGACAAATTAGGAGTGTTTAGCTGGTCAAATGCAAAGTGAAAATAAAGGGCTTAAAATTAAAGGTGCCGCACGATTCAATGAAGTTTTGTTCTTAATAGACCTTGATTTATAAACATTTTCAAAAGCATCAAGCATAGTTTGATGTCTAACATTTTTGACAAGTTTCAAATTTTCTTTGTCAATGTGATGATTATTATCCCATATATGTTGTGCTACACATGATTTGTCCACTGTACCATATCGTAGATGTGCGAGATGTTCACGAAATCTGGTGGATACGTTTCTCTTGGTTTGACCCACATATTTAAGATTGCAATCTTTGCAACTTATCTCATAAATTGAAATATGTGTTGTGGTGATTTGAGTTTTCCCAGTGTACTTATCAGTGCTCATCACAGGTTCCAGTTTTCACATAGTCAATGTGGAAATATATTGTCTATTGAATGTGTGTTTGTAATGGAGATATAATAGGTTTCCAAGTAATCGGAAGACGAAGGCCGTCACCTCCCTTATTTAAACAATGGAGACGTTTTTCGTTCTCGATCACTTCGCGGATAATTCTGGTTGCAAGGTTGTAAACCGATGCTATTGTTTTGGCATTGTTAAAGTCTATTTTGTGTCCTGTATGAATATGATGCATGGCCAGCGCCGATGAGGGGTCGGATTTTCTAACTGCCAGGATGTGTTCATTTATTCTGTTGTGGATGCGCTATGTGAAAACTGGAACTTGTGGCGTCTATTTGTTTGTCCTACATAAATTTGGGAACAGTCGGCACAAGGAATGTCGTAAACTCTGTGGGATTCGTTTGGAGTCGTATCCTTGCGATTTTTATCAGATTTGATCTGTTGTTAATACAGTCTTGATATAATGGGTTCTAAAAATTTGGCTGATTTTGTTGGTGACACCTTGAATGTATGGTAGAAACGCTGTGTGTTGTTGTGTGGACTCTGTCTGTTCTTGTTGTGGTGTAGAGATTTGTTGTTGTGCGTTTCTAATGTTTCGTAGTATGTGATTGTTGTCGTATCCGTTTTCTAGCAATGTCTGTCTTAAAAAGTTTAATTCTGTCTGTTTGTTGTTGTCCGTTACTCTAACGGATCGTGTTACTAGTGTTCGAACCGCGGAATTTAGTTGCGATGGTGAGATTGGGCGTTAATATGACGATTAGTGTGAGTTGGGTTTCACTAACTAAGTTAGTGTCATCGAAGGATGAAAAATTTTCAGAATTGTTCATTCTTTGATGACGCTAACTTTATTAGTGAAACGATTTTTAGGTCTTTAATAGAGCTGTTGGGGTGAATTGGGTTTCTCAAAGTGTACTTACCTTAATTCATAATTAAATACTTCTGCATCTATTTTTGATGTAATTGTGTGTGTGTGTGAGTCAAACAATTCTGGAGACACTGTTCGGGTCCGAAAGTAGAGCATTGAGTCATGGTAAGAAGGGTAGATCGAGGAATAGAAAGTGGAATAACCCTAATTTCTCTCAGTGATATAAATGTTAGAGTTAACGTGTAATCGAAACTACCGGCCACCTGACATCTATTCCTGCTTCTAGTCGGTTCCGAATTGGCCCATTTTATCCTTCCGCAGGCGATAAAGGCCATAGTTAATTATACACATTTACAAGATACTTTATTATGGTCCTCACAAATAACGTTGCGCAACATTCACTTTAAGTAAGAATGGCTTATTATTAGGAAGAAGGATTGTAAGCAAAAATTCACTAATGATGAGACCTGTGTTTATATACATATATATATATATATATATATATATATATATATATATATATATATATATATATATATATATATATATATAATTCTGGACGCAGCAAGTGCGTTATGGTAGTGAATTTTCATAAAAATCTTTTTAATAACAAATATGTGTTTTTTTTAAGAAAGCAGGCATCAAATTTGGTTACCAATATAACCTATATAGTAAAAACAATGTGCCATGTTCCATTAAAATAACTTTATTGTGTGAAAATGTACAAAAATTTCCAAAAGTTAACTTAAAATGTTCCCGAAAAAACACGTTTCTTGGTCAACCTTATAGGTTAATAGCAAATTGAGCTGTTCAAATATGAAACATTTGATCAAAATTCGCCACCATAACGCACTTGCTGCGTCCAGAATTTCTTTTCGTACAAACCTGCATTATATTTCGATGGAAAATGCAAAAATGCAATAACATAAGGCGTGTTTGATTTAAAAAAAAAAGGAAATTTGTATCACCAACGACTTATGGACCACCTGTGATTGTAGAAATATTATTTTAAGATGTAGCTCAAGACACCCTATAATTAATATATACAAATTTTCTTCATATCTTATATAATAACGGATATATTGAGCTTTATTGATTTTTTACGAAAATTCGACAAAAATTATATACCATTAAATGATAAACTCTATAGCTAAGGCTACTGCCAAGCATCAGAGAAAGGGCCTATTTGAAATGAATTTTCTGGAAACATTTTAGTAAAATGAAGGACAATGACGGTTGAAACTAAGACTTCAGAGTTTGTAAAACATCCTTCTTGAGACATTTGATTTCCATATCCCGTATTAGATTCAAGTTTTTTGCCTAAATGTTGCCGATTTTGACGTTTTAAATCGCAACTTTGACGTTTTGAGGAAAACCCCAATTTATTTTTCTTTAAATGCCTATAACTTTTTTGTCTTTTGACCTACATAGCTAAATTTAGGTAGTTGGCTTACCTATAAGGATATTAACTAGCGTACTAAATTTGGTTGCCCCTACTTTGTTAATTCCGGAGATATAATTTTTTTCGAAAGAAAACACACAATTTTCCGGGAAAACCTGGTCAGATTTTCCTGGCAAACGAACTTGTTCAAGCCATTTGCAAAAGGAATTTTTCCATCAAATTTAGTCAAAATCGGCCTATTATTTTTTGAGTTATCGGTGTGACATATATATATATATATATATATATATATATATATATATATATATATATATATATATATATATATATATATAATATATATATATATATATATATATATATATATATATATATATATATATATATATATATATATATATATAACATATAAAAATTGAAACTGCCCCGGGATATGTGTTCTAGGGGGCCTAGTTCGCGGTCATTTGAAGAAGTTTTTTCAAAATTCAAAAGTCGGGATCTCCTCATTAGTGAATTTTTTTTAAGAAAATTCACTAATAAACACGGATCTCCTCATTAGTGATACGGATATTTCCGCCCAACGAAATATGTTAATGTTGTTGTCGTTAAACCTCTCAACCTGACTGACTACCTGCAGAACAATATAAAAAACGACGGGACGTAGCAAGTGCGTTATGGTAGCGAATTTTCGTAAAAATGCTTTTACTGTTAAATATGTCTTGTTTTTAAAAGAAGGACATTTGGTTGGCAGTATAACCTATATATTAGTAACAAGCTACGTATTTTATTAAAATAGCTTTGTTGTTTCAAAAAGTACAAACATTTTTCGAAAATAAACCTTAAAAGTTCCAGAAAAAAACTGGTCCGATTTTCCTGGCCAAGGAACCTCTTTAAGCTGTTTATACACCTGCCAGGGTATAATTATTCACAAACAGCTTTAGGACCAAAATTGAAAAAAATATATATAAAAATTTGCAAAAATTTATTTTACAGAAAATCACCTTTTTCTACAGAAATTGCCTTAAGTAATGTTACACAAAATTAATTTTTCACAAAAATTCGACAACTTTTCTTTTACAATAACTTGCTAAACATTTATTATTAATTACCAACATATCACAAAAATCTTACAAAAATTAATTTCACAGACACACTAAAAACATTTCTGCGAAAACTTTTAAAATTCAGCCACTATTTGAGCGTGCCTATATACAGCGGCTCGATTTTTTCGACGAGTAATACAAACAAAACTCTCTGAATGCGTCATTTCCATGGGCGTCCGCTACCTATTGATAAAAACGCCGTTTCACAATTTGGGATAGGTGTTTGAAATATGTACAAAAAACGTTAACGGTTGCAACACAATTGAAATACCTCAATTACCTTTTTTTTCCTACAAACGTGCATTATAATTCCCTGAGAAATACAAAAATGCAATAAAATAAGGCGGTGTTCTATTAAAAAAAGAAAGTGTGTATCACCAACGACTCATGGGCCAGCCTGTGATT
The DNA here is from genome assembly GCA_964006375.1 of Tillus elongatus. Taxonomy (NCBI): domain Eukaryota; kingdom Metazoa; phylum Arthropoda; class Insecta; order Coleoptera; family Cleridae; genus Tillus; species Tillus elongatus. The sequence continues at coordinate 2,054,948 of OZ023270.1, forward strand.
GCCAAAATAAGTTTATAAGATGCAGCTCGAGATACCCTATAATTAACGTATATACTTTTTTGTCATATCTTGTATAATAACGGATATATTGAGCGTTGCCGTAGAAATGCGTCACTCTGTATATGTGTAAACAGACAAAAAGTGAAACTGAGCCCGTATATGGGTTTTTGAGGTTCTAGTTCGCGCTTATTTGAAGGATTCTTTTTAAAATTCATAAGTCGCGGTCTTGTCAATATCAAAATTTTTCGACGAAAATTTGCTAAAATATAGACCATGAACTCTATAGCTGAAGCTGCTGCCGAAGCATCAGAAAGAGGGTCTATTTGAAATAGATTTTTTGAACTATTTTTGTAAAATGAAGGAGAATGATGGTTGAAGCTGAATCTTAAGGCTTTGTAAACACATTTCTTATCCGCTACATAATCCATATTGGTTGACGTTTGAAGAAGAAAAATTATCAAATTTTTAAAATATTTTTTCTGCTACTTCTTGACGTTTTTGCGTCTATAAAACTAAACAGTTGGATGTAATATATAATTGGTTTTGTTGTAATTACAACATTATCCTAAAAAATGGTTATAATTTAATTAAATAGGTAAACCTAGCAAATAACTTAATTTACTTACAGAACTCAATAAAAAGGCGATTAATTATTTACGAAAACGCATTTGAGAATTGTTTGATTTTTAAACGTAATTCAACTGAAAAACAACAGAAGAAAGGTTGTTATGGATATAACGCTATCGTGAGAATTAAGAATACTGTCATTCTTCATTATCTGAATAAGTTGAGGTTATTTAACGCGTTGCTTAAAACTTTGTACTAAATAGTTTGCTTCCTGTTTATTTTAAATATTATTCAACAATATGTTCGGTAATGAAGAATATTTTGACATGTTGGAATGTTATATTCGTTCTAACCAAAATACTGAGGCAACTGCACATTCATATCAAAACAGCTACCCAGAAAGACTACCTCCAAACACCAAAATATTTCGCAGGATAGTGACAAGTCTATTGAACGACAGTAGCTTCTACGCAAAGAAACTACCAATGTCTAGAAATGAAGAAATAAATAATGCCGTCGTACAGGTTTCAAACGAAAACTCCCCGCAATCTGTTCGGTTTCATGGTGAACAAATTGACATTCGGTACGGTACGCCATGTATTAAAACAATGTCATTACCATCCATACAAACCTAAAATTGTACAATATTTTTTATCGCGAATCATTACGGAAAATTATGTTAAAAGTAGTATATTGTTAGACTCCATGGCCAACTGCTTTTTGAACAGTTTTTTTGTCATTTGTTTCCTGGTATTGCATTTCATAGCCCACTATCCTCAAAACGGTTTTTCTCAAAATTGTCAGTGCAATTACAAGATTTCTCAAGCATGTTGTACATCATTGGAAAGCTCTTTTCACAAGCTATCATATGAGCAAAAAATCCAATATGGCTGCCATAATAAAAACAAACGTTGATACCTGTAGCTCAAAAACAAATGACAATCCAAAACACAAATACTGTACAGCAAAAAGTACAGTATTTGTGTTCTTTTTTTTCAAAACGTTGGTGTCAATAAGGTTACCGAAAACTGGTTTTTTAAGCTGTTTATTTTTGCCTGCTCTATCTTCTGCAGCTTTTTCTGTTTCGCAGTTTCTTTTTCTTCTAGAATGTCTTTTATGGTAGTAGACGTAAATATTTGAGAGTGCTGCCTTTTTCCAACTTCACTTGCAAAAATCTTAGTTTAAAATTCGACAATTTTGATGATACATTTTATATTATTTATTCAACAACTATTTGACATTCTTTGCATTAATTAGGATTATAAATTGCCCTAGAAGGGGTTACGACTCACTAATTGGCACAAAACTTTACAGAAACTTTTTGTCATTAAGAAACTTTCTTATGAAAATTCGCTATCAATGCATTTACTGCGTCTAGATTTTATTTTAAAGTTGGCAATAATTCGATGACTTGAGTTTATTATTACTGTGATTTCCAAGTTTATTGAACGTAAATCATAAACGATTTCAATTGATCAACCTAAGAGCTGTCTAAATTCGAACAAACACCAATTATATAATTTCCCCGGCATCCACTTTAACCCCTTACTATTCTCATTATCCTCACCATCCCATTTCCTTTCCTGATAATACTTCCAACAAGTTTTGTCGCAATCGATACCCTCTTCAGTTCGAACTACTACAAATTCAGACAATCGTACCGCACCATCCTAACGGCAAGAAACTGTTACATAAATCTCGTTCTGCTCCTTTGCAAGTCAAAAGCACCCCCAGATCAAATTAATAAGTGCATTACTATGTAACCGGATGGAATAATTGAGTGCGAGAGAGGCAGTAGCGGTCTGCAATTTGAACATTTCTCGTTCTGGTAATAACACAAGGGTCTATCGTAGCTGCCCGTCCCTTATTTCACACCGTCGATTGTTTCCCCAAGACGCAAAGGCCGACTGCGATCTCTGCCTCAGCTATTCCTGTTATTGGACGAAGGGTGGGAAAGCATTCTAATGTAATTAAACGGGTTTCCGACGAGCGGGTGAGTGGGAAAGGATATATTTTATTATTTAGTGAGTAAATAATAGATGTAGTTTGGATTGGAACGAGCTTGGGATAAGCTGAGAACACTAGAAGTAAAAATTATGATGTCGAGAGAGGATGGAAAGATAACACCCGAGAAACAAACTGCCATAAATATTGGTTAAATTGGATTATGTTATTGTTATAATTAGAAGTTTTGCTGATGATAAACTATCCAGTTAAGAGAAGAGAAGTGTGAAAGTTTCCATTTGTCAATTTTAGATTGTTTCAATAAGAACCTCGGTGGTTCAGGGGTAAGAACGTGTGCCTCTGAACCGAAGGGTACTGGGTTCGATCCCAGCGTACTCCTTACACTTTTTCAGTACAAACTGTAACATTAATATCAACCGAGGTTCTGGCATTGTGTTTGAGCAAGTTGAATGTCTGCACGTTCCGCCCTTTGGAGGGGGCGTAAGGCCGTCGGTCCCGTGCCCATGCGATGTTGGGCACGTTAAAGATCCCTACCGTCCTTACATATAGGCAGGGGTTCGGCCAAATTCCCAGGATAGTGAGGTGAAACTGCTCCCTGGCGTCGGTGATTGGCCATATTCGCGGAAATAGCCCGACGTTAAAGAAACAAAAACACACACAGATTGTTTTAACTTAATATCGTTACCACGAATTAAAAGCAATGCTGTTTTGTCCACGCAACAACTCTTATCTTTTTGTCTTAACTCTTAAGGTGGCAAGCATGAAAAGAGCAGCAGAAAAATTTCGGGATGCAGCAAGTGCGCTATAGTAGCGAATTTTCATTAGAATTGTACAATATTATTATACGGCATATTAGTAAAGTTAATACTTATGACTTACACAGACCTTGAAGATTGATCTTAGAGGTCTTAGTAGACGTACATTTGAAGAATTCTTTCGGAAGAATTACCCTCTATATCTCTCTATTATCAATAGACTCTTGCGTTCTAACTCATTTGAAAAAAAAGCTCAAACTTCAATTTTCTATGAAGCTAAGGAACTAAATTTTGCTATATCTGTAGATAGTGTAAGTCTCTTTAAAAGAAACTTGTATTACAAAATTCATTAAAGTTATACAAAATGTTTCCAGAAGGAAACTTAATTCATATTTAGAAAAGTAAAGTATCTGCCAAATTATAAACGTAGCAGTTATTTTTCCTTATTAATCGCCGGTATGATTTCCTTTTAATCAAACCGGTTTGTTTTTAATATCAACGGGATAATGTTCAAAATGTATGAAATCTGTGCAGAATTGTTTCTCCAAATATCAAAATAAAACGTACATTCATCGAGCAAGATTCGATCGCGTAACCCTCTGCTTAGAAGGAAAGCGCGAAGCCCCCTGCGCCATCTACGCACACGCCAACTAACTTTTTATTTTGCGTGATACTTTAGATCGGCTTCTTGCTCGGGATATTATATTCAACGTTAATGCTCGAGTATATACATCCTTTTATATATATATATATATATATATATATATATATATATATATATATATATATATATATATATATATATATATAGGGTGGCGCATTGAAAGCGAAAAGCGAAAAGACTGATTTGCGTCCAGATAAATTTTGTAAGAAACGCTGAAACACGTCAATTTTAATATTGAGGGGTACATGTTTTGACATACAACTCAACTTTGTCACATCAAACCCCTTAGGGGAGGTGATAACATTCCTTATATTTTAAATAAGGACATGGGTCGAGTGTTACATCATTTGAAAGTTCTTTCTTTCCTAAATTCAGCAAACTAATTTTTTTGGAAGTTTTAGCAACCTGTTTAAAAATTATTCACAGTTGTTTTTGCAAGAACGTATTATATTCATTGTGATAAGAACACTAATCAGTCAATTTTTCGTTAAAAAAAACAAAACCAAACGTTAAAAAATGTTTATTCAGTTAAGTAAGTGTTCAAATTGTTGACCACCAGCTTCCATACAAAAGTACAAATTTTGTTCAAAACGAGCTCTGACATTCTGCAGCATTTGTGGAGTTATTAGACAGCATTCTTCAACAATGCGTCGTCGTAATTCTTCCAGAGACTCCGGTTCTGTTGCGCTAATTCTACTCTTTAAATGGCCCCATAGAAAGAAGTCTAAAAGAGTTAAATCCAGTGATCTAGGGGGCCAGTCAATAGCACATTTACGCCCAATCCATTGCTTTGGAAACTCTCTGTTCAAAAACTCCATTTTGTTGAAACACTAATTGATTTTCTTGATAGCGATCATCATTTTCAACAATGTCAATTAATAGAGGGTAAACGATATCTTCTAGTAACTCCAAATACGTTTTGCCACTCAAATTGCCATCAAGAAAAATTCGTCCGATTAAACGGTCTCCAAAATTGCCTGTCCAGACATTCAATTTCTGTGGCGTTTGAATGTGGACTTTGTGAACATTTCTTGGATTATTATCTGCCTAATAACGACAATTATGACGATTCACTGTAGAGTTTCATAAAAAGGTACACTCGTCTGAAAAACAGATATTAAACAGGAAATTCCCGTTATCAGCTATTCGTGCAGTCATAACTTCAGAAAACTACAGCCGCCGATCAAAATCATCTTCATTCAATAGTTGTACAAGATGAATTTTATACGGGCGAAACTTATGATGCTTCAATATTCGCTAAAAGTTCTTCTTTTGATGTTTGAAACAGTGGCCAATTTTCTCGTGGTCAAAGTTGGGTCTGCACCAATTTGTCCTAAAACTTCAATCTCAGTAGTCTCATTTCTAACCGGAAATTCACGTCCAGGATCCCGTTTTTTGTTGGCTACTGAACCACTTTGTCGAAACTTTGCAACTAACTCCAAAATGTATTTTCTGTTAACATGTCTGTTCGCATGTCGTTGATTAAACAAATTTGCGGTACGGTTGACACAGTCATCGTTTTTTTTTTAAAGAGTAATTATTTCAACTCTTTCTTCTACAGAATACACCATTGTGAAATTAATTTTCGGTAGTACTATCAAGTATCAAACCGACCGATAAACTGAAATAATAAACCGCATTTCTCTCATTCCGATAAGAAATGTTCTGATAGTCAATTTTTTGTTTACAAACCAACAAAACATTGACTATCAGCACATTTCTTATCGGAATGAGTGAAATTGCGTTTTTGCATCTTCAACTGTGAATATTTTCTAAACGAGTTGATAAAACTTCCAAAAAAAATTTTGTGCTGAATTCAGAAAAGTAAGAGCTTTCAAATGATGGGTTGATGCGACAAAGTTGAGTTTTATGTCAAATCATGTCCCCCTCAAAATTAAAATCGACGTGTTTCAGCGTACCTTAAAAAAAATTTCTCTGGACGCAAATCGGTCTGTTTCGTTTTCAATACGCCACTATATATATATATATATATATATATATATATATATATATATATATATATATATATATATATATATATATATATATATATATATATATATATATATATATATAAAACGATTTTAAAGGATCATAGTTTTGGGTTTTAGGGACCCATATTCGCGCTCATCTGAAAAAAAAATCCGAAAGCTTTTCATCGTGACCTCTATACTAGAATACTACTACTAGAAAAATACAGCAAACAAATAGAGTGTATATTTAAAATTCATTACAGTGCAGTGCAACATTCCAATATATATATATATATATATATATATATATATATATATATATATATATATATATACTCTTGGTTCTCAGGGTGAACCGCGTCCAGAATTTATGAAAACTCGACGTTTATGCTCCTGTTTTGGAGCCATATTCAAGAGGTAAAGGAAATATGTAAGGATACTCTAAGGCCTCAACCTGCCTACCCCTTAGAGCGGTGGACAAAGATGAGTTTGGTTGTTGTAGCTCGATTACGGGGCCGCAAGCTGCCTACTCCCTAAATCTCGCTGGAGCTCGTCTCCAAGGTCACAGTGTGTTCAACCCTAGACCTCAGAGAGATCTGAGATCTTTTTATAAATTCTGGACGCAGCTGAACCCGAGAACCAAGTATAGCTCACATTAAAGACCGCAAAAATCTTCCGAATATATATATATATATATATATATATATATATATATATATATATATATATATATATATATATATATATATATATATATATATATATATATATAAGAATGGAAACTGTGTTCGAGGTAGCCTAATTCGTGCTGCTTTAGAGAAGTTTTTTCAAAATTCAAATGTCGAGATCTCTTTATTTTTTTAAGAATATTCACAAAAAAGTAATAGCTGCTAATAAGTTCATAGGGATAACTAAGGCAGTGTATAAACCATAGTGATTTAATGATCTGGCAAAAGTCAAAGGCAGTCACAATAATAAATAACAAAATTAAATATAAATAAAAAGTAGCACCTTCAACAAAATTAAGAGATGTAAACTAAAAATAAAAATGCGCGAATAATGTATTCCAAACAGTAGCAAAATAAACCAAACGGTGAGTGAATGAGACTTCGTTACTATAACGTATTTACTGTTATTTTTTCTCAGTTGAATACCTTTATATAGCTGGCACTAAAATCTTTAGAATCAAGAACAAACTCCTCCAAATATAGCTGCAAAGTATCTTGATTGGATGAAGAATGTAGGAGATTCGTTGTCAGTTACCGGGGAAACTGTAAAAACAATTTTCTCAAAGTGAAATCCAGGCGACAGGTATGCAATACATCTTCTAATCTCCAGAATTCGATGGTAGAACTTCCAGTCATTGAATCTGCACGCCTTGTGCCTTAAGCTGTATAACTGCATGCCTGCTCTCTCCTGTCTCCAGTTTAGCACTTCAGATTTCCGATCGATCAATACAGGATATAATTTAAATTATCACAAGTCTGGACGCTCTAAATAGTTCCAGCAGTAAAGCGGGTTGTAGAACAGAAAATCAATGCTGTCTGCTTTCACCTTTATTAAAGGGGGAACTAGTACTTTCAATTAATACTCGTTTGATTTTAGCGGTGATAATATTACTCACAATTTCCGATATATGAATCTATTGATAGCGATTGATTTCCCAAACATTGTATAATAGTGTTTTGGTGTATAAAATCTGGATGTTACCTTTACACGAAGCAAGATCGAGCGTCAACTTTTATTTTTTTAACTATATACCATTTCGTATAAATTACAACATTACCTTTTACAATGTGTGTGTGTGTGTGTGTGCTCTTACGGTCGCTTTAAGCGAATTTTCATTAGAAAGATTCACTAATAGAGTCCAGAAGAGGGTGACGTCGTTGGAGCTTGAGAGGACTTTGTTTTTGATGTAGTTATTAAACGAGTTTTTTGCCTCAGAAAGAATACGGACATAGCAATTTCTGGCGTCGTTAAATGCTTGACGGTTTTCTTGACTGGGATTGTGTAGAAGCGTTTTGTGAGCTTTGACCTTTTCACGTACGGCCTTGTCACAGGATTTAGAGAACCAGGGCTTTTGAGTGGCTGAAGAGGTTTTCTGTGTACGTGGAATAAATAATTCCATGCTAGCTTGGATAGTTTCGGTGACGTTTTGTGAGATACTAGAGGGGTCAGGATGAGAGAAGCAGACAGACGCCCATGGAAATGAGGAAAAATAATACCGAATTTCGTCCCAGTTCGCACGTGGGTGTGACGACTCTTTGACCACGGGTTGCATTGCGCAGGAAGCAGTGACCATTCCGTTGTCTGAGCGACCAAGGGTGGCGGTGACTGATGTCTAATAGCATTCAGGATTTGTAGTAAGAAGGAGATCCAAGGGATTTGAGCTGTGTGTTGGGATGCGAGGAAAGTAAGTAGGTTCCTGAATCATATTGGCTAAAGAATTGCTGACTACGAAGGCATCCGCTGCTCTCTCTTTTGGATCGGTTTTTGAAGATCCTAGCCATTCCTGATTATGGACATTGAAGTCACCAAGAATAGTGACATCGGAAGAAAGATATTCAGAAATCAGATGGTCGGTTTTACAGAAAGATAGTCAAAGAGCTGGAGAAAGTTATTATCAGAAGGTGACCGGTAAATGCAACAGATGAATTTAGTTGCAGCCCTGAGAGAGAGTTTCATCCAAAGTATGTATTTTCTTCCAGCTTCTAAATTGGGGTGTCTGGTGCTACGGACGTATGCGCACACACCTCCATGCAATCTAAAGGAAGTAAGGAGCTCATACCCCGGGAAATTGAAGTGCTTAATTGCTGTTTTGGCACTGATTTTAGTTTCGATGAGGAAGAGGAGTTGGGGCCTATTATCCTGGAGGAAATGGTGGACGGAGTTCAGGTTATAATTTAGGCCACATATATTCGAGAAGGATATGTTAAATCTTGCTGACGCCCCCTGCACGCCCCTATTCCGGAGATCCGAATGGAGGGGTATTTTATTTTCGGAATCTTTTGTACAAGGAGAACCCATCATCATTTTTATTTATAAGGGAAACCGACTCATACACCAGGACCGGAAACGTACGTTGGGACTTCAGCTGCCCCTTGATGTAAGGAGTGGTATCTCCTCGGGCGTGAAAAAAAGCTTTAATTAAAAATTATAATCAAAACGGGCGAAGTAAACAGGATTTTAGGGAAGTATAGCTGCACAATAGGTAAAAGCTCTAATTAAGCTGATTTTTTCGAACTTTCCGCTCACATTTCCTTTTTATCTTCTTCTCCGCCCATCACCCATATTCACTCCTTATTCACCGCAGGTCCCGCAACTTTCTTGGGGGTTGGTACAAACACATTCTCCTTGTTTATGCAGTGAGGGTGGTTGTAGGCATGAAGAAGCGGGAGGAAAACCCCAGGACGAAGCCGCGAGCCAATATTTACAATTTATGTTTAAATTGTTACCTCATCTCATTTGTTTAAAATATTTTTCCAAAAATGAATTTGTGGTTGCCCTGTTTGTGAGTCTCACATAGACAGCTACAATATTTTATCATTTAAAAAAGTATGGATACAGCAACAGTAAACAGGCGATGAAGAGGGTATGGGTGCAGCAAATACGTTGTGGTTGAGAATTTTCGTAAAAAGATTTGAAATCCGATAACTCATTTTTTCATTAAGCTATAATCTTCAATCTTGAGCCATATTAAAACCTATGTAAAATACCTTTTTGGTTGTTTTCTTTGCAAAAACTAGTCCAATTGGGTTGACTAAAGCAACACCATCCAAGCAATTAATAAGGAAAATTATCTGGCATATTGATAATTTGGCAGGTACATTCCCCTTATAAATATATAGTTTTTTTTCTGGAAAACTTTTGTAGCTTTAATGAAATTTGTAACAGACTTTTTAAAGCAACTTGCAGTATATACATATATGTATCAAATTTCTTCAAGTAATCGCTTACTGGGACCTCAAAAACAGATCTCCAATATTGTCACAGTGTTAAAAACTTATAAACAACATATCCGCCAGGGATGCCAAGAATTGCGAAGTCGTTGGTAAAAAAATAGAAACACGTTGGTGCGCCAGAATTGTAAAGTCGTGGGTTAAAAAATATATAAACACGTTGGGCGCCAGAATTGCCACGTCGTTCGTGACAAGTAATTATTAACACTTGGCCTTTAAATATATACATATATGAACTCAATTAACAAATCACAAATACCAAAACAGTTTCGTAATAGACAAAGCAAACAATTCTATGGTTGCTAGACAACTAACCGACTGCGGTCTAACCAATCCTACTATTATTTCTATTGCTTACGTCGTTACCGTTATGCCTGGTGTCAAACGTTAACACATTAGATAAAATCATGATATAATGACTTAGAAGAGATATGATACTGCGCATATGCCCCGCCCCCTCCTATGACATCACGCGGTGAGTAACGTTATAAAAGTCCAACTAGACACTTAAAACAAAGTCATTCGCAATCAGAAAGTTTTTATAAGTCAGTTTAATGCGATTGAAGTTACGCCTATATTGCCTTTTTCAGATAATAAAGATCACAGCACTAAATTTAATCGTTTTCATTTTTATTACTTCCAACTGTATGCACTTAAATATTAGTAAAATACGTAATTTGTTAAGAGGTTGTGATGAAACGTCAAACCTCACTGCACGACAGCATATTATTGTTGCATTGGACTCACCACTTGACACCATGCGCGTGACAGGTCTAAAAATAGGTAGTCGGAATATCATATCTCTCGTTATTTGTATCATGAGATAAAATGTTCGGGACGCAGCAAGTGCGTTATGGTAGTGAATTTTTATAAAACTATTTTTTAATAGCAATAATGTGTGTTTTTTTTTAAGAAAGCAGGCATCAAATTTGGTTACCAGTATAATCTATATAGTAAAATCTCAGGACGCAGCAAGTGCGTTATGGTAGTGAATTTTTATAAAACTATTTTTTAATAGCAATAATGTGTGTTTTTTTTAAGAAAGCAGGCATCAAATTTGGTTACCAGTATAATTTATATAGTAAAAACAATGTGCCATGTTTCATCAAAATAACTTTATTGTTTGAAAATGTAAAAAAATTTCCGAAAGTAAACTTAAAGTGTTCCTGAAAAAACTCGTTTTTTGGTCAACCTTATAGGTTAATAGCAAATTGAGCTATTCAAATATTAAGCATTTGATCAAAATTCGCTACCATAACGCACTTACTGCGTCCAGAGTTTTTGTTCTTACAAATATGCATTATATTTTGATGGAAAATGCAAAAATGCAATAACATAAGGCGTGTTTGATTAAAAAAAAAGAAAATTTGTATCACCAACGTCTTATGGGCCACCCTGTGATTGTAGAATTAATTTTTTTAGATGTAATTTAAGACACCCTATAATTAATATATACAATTTTTTTCATATCTGGTATAATAACAGATATATTGAGCTTTATTGATTTTTTTCGACAATTCTACAAAAACTATATACTATTAACGATAAACTCTATAGCTAAGACTACTGGCAAAGCATCAGAGAAAGGGTCTATTTGAAATGAATTTTCTGGAAACATTTTATTAAAACGAAGGACAATGACGGTTGAAACTAAGACTTCAGGGTTTGTAAAACGTTCTTCTTGAGAAATTTTATTTCCATAGCCCGTATTAGATCCAAGTTCTTTTCCTAAATGTTGCCAATTTTGACGTTTAAATCGCAATTTTGACGTTTTGTGAAAAGCCCCAATTTATTTTTGTTTAAATGCCTATAACTTTTTTGTCTTTTGACCTACAGAGCTAAATTTTGGTAGGTGACTTGCCTATAATGATAGAAACCCGCGTGTAAAATTTGGTTGCCCTTACTTTGTTAATTTTGAAGATATAAATTTTTTTTGAAAGAAAACACAAAATTTTCCGGGAAAACCTTGTCGTATTTTCCTGGATAACGAACATATCCAAGCCACTTGCAAAAGGAAGGTACCCACCAATTTTGACGTTTAAAATCGCGATTTTGACGTTTTGAGGAGAACCCAAATTTATTTTTCTTTGAATGCCTGTAACTTTTTTGTCATTTAACCTACGGAGCTAAATTTTAGTATGTAACTTGCCTCTAATGATATAAAGCGGCGTATGAAATTTGGTTGCCCTTACTCTGTTAATTTTGGAGATATAAATTTTTTTCGATTTTTTTCGAAAGAAAACACAAAATTTTCCGGGAAAACCTCGGCAGATTTTCCTGGATAACGAACTTATCCAAGCGACTTGCAAAAGGAAGGTATATGCCAAATTTTATCAAAATCGGTCCATTATTTTTTAAGTTATAGGTGTGACACATATATATATATATATATATATATATATATATATATATATATATATATATATATATATATATATATATATATGTATGTATATATATATATACATATAAAGTCTGAAACTGACCTCGGATTTGGGTTTTGGGTTCCGGGGGTCCTAAATAGCGCTCATTTGAAGAAATTTTTTCAAAATTCGAAAGTCGAGATCTCCTTATTAGTGAATTTTTTTTAAGAAAATTCACTAAAAATGAAAATAAAAGAGGTTATGCTATTATACCTGAATTTAATATATCATGAAAATCAATTATAGAGATATCGATAACCACCAAGATATATGATAAGCAATAACTGGATGTATATAACTGAGTCTATATTATACTATAATGAAAATTAAGGTAAGTAATTTTAATGCACTAATTGCTTACTGTCGAACTAACAGCATAAAAGTGTACTTGAAAACGATCGTTAGCAAGTGTACATTCTCTACATGAAACTATATCAGTTTAAAACTATTACAGGTTGGTTTGTAGTCAATATCTATATGGTTGTAAAGAAATTACTGATGTTAAGCTGTACTTACCAAATTTCACTTGACACAAATAGTAAAAGACAGTTTAATAAAGATACAGTTATATGTGTCATTTATGTGGTTACTGTGACGTGGCCAGGATGTTCTGCGGGGTTGAGAGGTGTCTACGAGCCTTCCTGGTTGAAAATTGACTAAACTAATGCCAGGCTGCAGTTGGTTGCAGATGTTAGAGACAACTGTGGAAACTACCAATCATATGTATCCCCTGTATAGCTACCAATATTATGAAGACTGTTGGTATGGGGGCCTGTCATAGAATACCCTTTAAGACAGGTAGAAGTGACTGGCAGTGGATACCTGCCTAGAGCTGCAGAACATATAAGAAATTTCCAAGAACCCCTTGACTTTTGAAGGGTTCTACACTATAAACAATGTTGTAGCAGTTTTAAGATCCATTTAAATATAAATAATTAGTTTTAATAACATACCTTACTAATAGTGTACAACCCTTATGAAAATTCACTACTATAATGAACTTGCTGGGTCCCGGGCGCTCTCTATCTGTAGCGGTTTCCAAAAAAAAGTACTGAATGTTTAACCAAACCTTGTGTGCATATAAAGGAATATATAAGAATGATGAAGTATCCCTGACGAAAACCCCTCATTACAAAAGCCTCATTCTTCAAGAGTCCAAGAATTCGCTCACGTGTGCCTCCTCTAACACTCCTTTAGTTGCGTCCACAAAGTCGTTTTCTGCAAGACAATTAAATAATTCAAGATAGTTCTTTTTGTTCCCGCTCTTTAATTATAAACTCCACTGTGTCGCTTAATTGCGCCAGCTCTCTCATAAACTTATTCAAGAAAATGTTCTCCTTGTGCACTAAGAATAATTGTCTCAGCATTGTGTGCCTGTTTTTATATTATAAAACGAAAGGAAAGACGGTGTAAGATGTCGAGTGTACTGAATTTAGTGAAACAAATTGAAGAATTTATTCACTATGAAGTAGGTGTACTAATATACTGTTCATTTATAATATTTAATAGTTTATAAAGAAAACATTCCGATTCGTTTTGCACTGTTTGAGAAATGATTATCTCTTCTACTCAATCCAACATAGTAAGAGATGTTTATGAATCGCACTGAAACTGAATTACTCAAAATGAAAACAAGTTGTAGAACCATCCACCAATACGAAAATATATCAGTGAGTTTAAATACAGAAAATAATCAACGAGACTGGGAATGAATTAATAACAAAAATGTGTATGAGTTTTAATACAAAAAATGCCCTATACAACCACCATTGACTTCAAGACACTTTTACAATCTTCTTTAAAATCCAGAATTAGTGGCCTTTCGGATCATTTCTGGAGTGAGATCATTAAAAGCTTGTCTCACTTTAGCCTCTAGTTCTTCTCGGGAGTTTATTTGACTGGAATAAACTTCAGTTTTAATGTGACCCCACAAGAAGTCAGGGGAGTCAGGCCTTGTGACGTTGCAGGCCAAAGCCACGAACCGCCGGATCCAATCCAAAGATCCTTAAACATTCTTGTCAACTCCTGGTGTACAGCTGCCGTAAAATGTGCTGAAGCGCCATCTAACTGGTACTAGAATTCTGCATCATGCAAACCAGTTAAGATACCAGCAACAACTTCACGGAATATTCTGAGATAACTGTCTGAAGTCAACATTTCCTCGTAGATATGGATAAACTCTTTCATTTCCAATAACAGCGGAAACGTTGAAACTGAAGTCATACTGGAAATTCCTGGAAATTCCATCAAAATTAAGAAATTTGTTGGCAACTTTTAGTACCACCGGAAGTGATACAGTCACCAAAATATTTTAGTTATAGTGAGCGGATGGTGATACATGCAGTTGCAAATTTTCAGATTCTAAATCCCAGTACTAGTTCGAAAACTTCTAGTGCACGCCTTGCATGGGACAGCCTGTATATATGTGTGTGTATGTATGTATGCATGTATATATGTATATATGTATCACACCGATAACTCAAAAAATAATAGGCTGATTTTGATCGAATTTTCTAATTACCTTCCTTTTGTAAGTGTCTTGGTTAAGTTCGTTAGTCAGGAAAATCGGCTCAGGTTTGTCCGGACAATTTTGTGTTTTCTTTCGGAAAAAATTCATATCTCCGAGAATTACAAAGTAAGGGCAACCAAATTTGATACTCGGGTTTGTATTAAGAGTGAACCATGTACCAAAATTTAGGTCTGTGGGTTTAAAGAGATGGACATTTAAAGAAGAACAAATTATTCAAAACGTCAAACTCGCGATTTGAAACGTCAAAATTGGCAACATTTAGGCACAGACCCTGACAGAAATACGGATTATGTAAAGGTAATGTCGCAAGAACAGTCTTCTGCAAACTCTTAATTTTTAGCTTCAATCATCATTGTCCTTCATTTTACTGAAATATTTCCAGAAATTTCATTTTAAATAGACCCTTTCTCTGGTGCTTTGGTGGTAGTTTTAGTTAAGTTTATGGTTTACCGGTCTATAATTTTTAGCTAATTTTCATAGAAAACACTCGTTCTTGGGAAGATGGCGATTTTTGAGTTTTAAAAAATTTATTCAAATGGGCGCAAACTAGCTTTTCTTTCAGAAAAAAGTAATATCTCCGGAAATAACAAAGTAAAGGCAACCAAATTTGGTACGCGTGTTTGCATTATAAAG
The DNA here is from genome assembly GCA_964006375.1 of Tillus elongatus. Classification (NCBI taxonomy): domain Eukaryota; kingdom Metazoa; phylum Arthropoda; class Insecta; order Coleoptera; family Cleridae; genus Tillus; species Tillus elongatus. The sequence continues at coordinate 2,070,417 of OZ023270.1, forward strand.
AGTAAACCATGTAACTGTAACTTTAAAGACAAAAACTTATGGTCATTAAAAAAGAATGTCAAGTTTTCTTCAAAAAGTCAAAGTCGCAATTTAAAACGTCAAAATTGGCAACATTTCGGCAAAGGCCCTGAAACAAATACGGACTATGAAGTGAAAATGTTACAAGGAGAGTGTTCTACAAACCCTTAAGTTTGAGTTTCAACCGTCATTGTCCTTCATTTTACTAAAATGTTTACAGAAAATTCATTTCAAATACAGTAAGTCCTCGCAAAACGTCGTCTCAATTAACGTTGTTTCATTATAGCATTACAGTTTGCTGCAGATACATGTATTCTTGAACGTTGAAACTGATTCGGTATAAAGTTGTTATTCTAAAAAAAATCTAAAATAGTAGGTATAAAAGGAGTACAAAATATAATGTGTAGGCATGTACATAATACATACATAAATGAATACTGTTTTTTTTTTTAATCATTTTGCAATCCCATATATGTACAGATTATAACGTCGCGATTGGTAGATACCTAACTAGGACGTTAAGCGAGGACTTGCTGTAGACACTTTCTCTGATGCTTTGGCTTTAGTTTTAGTTAAGCTTATGGCTTAAAGGTCCTTGATTTTTAGCTCATTTTCGTAGAAAAAAATCGTTAATGAGGAGAACGCGACTTTTGAATTTTAAACGATTGCTTCAAATGAGCGCAAAACTAGGCCCCCTAGAATCCATCTCCGGGTTTACATTCAGTTTGTATCTGTTTACATATATACAGAGTGACCCGTTTCTACGGTAAAGTTTAATATAATTGTCATTATACAATATACGAGAAAAAATCGTATACGTTAATGTAACGTTTTGTGGTGGCTTTTTACCTCAACTTGTTCAGATAATTAAGAATGACAGTATTCTTAATTGTCGCGATAGTGTCCATACCAACCTTTCTTATGTTGTTTTTCAGTTGACTTACGTTTCAAAATCAAACCATTTTCAAAGGCGTCTTCGTAAATCATTAATCTGTTTTTTATTGAGTTCTGTTGGTAAATTTAGTTATTTACTAGGTTTACTTATTTAAATTAATTATAACAATTTTTAGGATAATGTTGTAATGTAAAATATCATTTGTAATAATGGGCCAATTCATTAGCGTATTCAAAGTTCCTATTTTTTATCGTGAATCATCACGGAAAATTATGCTAAAAGTAGAAGTCTATTGTTAGACTTCATGGCCTACTGCTTTTTGAACACTTTTTTTTGTCATTTGTTATCTGGTATTGGATTTTATAGCCTACTATCCTCAAAACGGTTTTTCTCAAAATTGTTAGTGCAATTACAATATTTGTCAAGCATGTTGTACATCATTAGAAAGCTCTTTTGACAGGCTATCACATGAGAAAAAAATCCAATATGGCTGTAATAATAAAAACAAACGTTGATGCATGTAGCTCAAAAACAAATGACAATCCAAAGTTGACAATAGCACAGAAAGATTACTCTGCAAAAAGTGTCCTGATAATGTGCAAGTCTTAGACATGTCAGATCAACACCTACATAGATATTGAAGAAAAAGAAATCGACAAACTTTGGTTTTTTCAAAACAACTCGAAAACTAAAAGAGGCAGCGCAAAATAAAAGTCATATTTGGAACAAGCATGAAATTCTACAAAACGTTGATAATTTAACCGTCTCCTTATCTCTAATAATAACGGAGATAGAAATACATTTCCATCCAGTTTGGGACACACTGTATACTTTATATAAATTGATAAGCTCAACTCCCGAAGGGTAATACAGTTTAATTAATTCTATAAGTAATAAGTTAATAAACAGTATCTATATATTCATCTATACTAAAAAGAACAGTTCTTGCCGTCAGTCACATAGGAAAACGTTTTTTAACGATTTTTTTTCAGCGCTAAAATATATTTTGTGCAATAAAACTTAACATAAGATTGTGCATTTTAATGAACTTTTATTTTATTCACTGTCCGCTTTCTGCTCTATTTCGTGACCCAGTGAAACATTTTTAACCATTTAAATGAATCAGTCAGTGGTGGCAGAACTGCGTCAGAAGGAAAACAAGTTAAAAGCAGGAAAGTGTGGCAGGAAGTTGAGGGAACGAGTAAACAGTGGAAGTCTTTATGCAAAAGTGTTGGAGGCGGCGAGGAATACAAGCAAGGAATGCGGCAGTATAACTTCTGACACAAGTCGAGAGAGTGCGACTTGCAGCCAGCAGACGGCAGAGTTCTGCTTGAATTATGTTAAAACGTCACACTTCCACTGACGGATGCATTTAAATGAGTTCGTCTTGTGTTCTCGTGTGGATGTTGGTATGCAATATGGAAGTGACTGGCAGAAAAGTACATTCTTTAACGATTTAGAATGCATGCGAAGATTACATTGAACCCTCTTTGTTAACTAAATTGTTTAGTATAGACTCCAAGGGGTCGTGTTTTTGGAATATGTACCCAACGGTAATATATATATATATATATATATATATATATATATATATATATATATATATATATATATATATATATATATATATATATATATATATATAGGCTGTCGCATTGAAAACGAAACAGACCGATTTGCGTCCAGAGAATTTTTTTTAAGAAACGCTGAAACACGTCAATTTTAATATTGAGGGAGACATGTTTTGACATAAAACTCAACTTTGTCACATCAACCCCTTAAGGGTGGTAATAATAACCCTTATATTTTAAATAGGGAACATGGGTCGAGTGGTACATCATTTGAAAGCTCTTTCTTTTCTGAATTCAGCACATAAATTGCTGCAGACCCAACTTTGAGCACAAGAAAATTGGCCACTGCTTCAAACATCAAAAGAAGAACTATTCAGCGAATATTGAAGCATCATAAATTTCACCCGTATAAAATTCATCTTGTACAACAACTGAATGAAGATGATTTTGATCGGCGGCTGGAGTTTTGTGAAGTTATGACTGCACGAATAGCTGATAACGGGAACTTCCTGTTTAATATCTGTTTTTCAGACGAGTGTACCTTTTTATGAAACTCTACAGTGAATCGTCATAATTGTCGTTATTAGGCAGATAATAATCCAAGAAATGTTCACAAAGTCCACATTCAAACGCCAAAGAAATTGAATGTCTGGACAGGCAATTTTGGAGACCGTTTAATCGGACCAATTTTTCTTGATGACAATTTAAGTGGCGAAACGTATTTGGAGTTACTAGAAGATATCGTTTACCCTCTACTAATTGACATTGTTGAAAATGATGATCGCTATCAAAAAAATCAATTAGTGTTTCAACAATATGGAGCTTCTCCGCATTTTTCACAACGTGTTAAGGAGTTTTTGAACATAGAGTTTCCAGGACAATGGATTGGTCCTTGAGTTGCTATTGAGTGGCCCCCTAGATCACCGGGTTTAACTCTTTTACACTTATTTCTATGGGGCCATTTAAAGAGTAGAATTTTCGCAACAGAACCGGAGTCTCTGGAAGAATTACGATGACGTATTGTTGAAAAATGCCATCTAATAACTCCACAAATGCTCCAGAATGTCAGAGCTCGTTTTGAACAAAATTTGTACTTATGTGTGGAAGCTGGTGGTCAACAATTTGAACACTTGCTTAACTGAATAAACATTTTTGAACGTTTGGTTTTGTTTTTTAGTTTTTTTTAACGAAAAATTGACTAATTAGTGCATTTCTTATCACAATGAGGGAAATACGTTCTTGCAACTCCAACTGTGAATAATTTTTAAACGAGTTGATAAAACTTCCAAAAAAAATTAGTGTCCTGAATTCAGAAAAGAAAAAGCTTTCGAATGATGTAACACTCGACGTATGTTCTTTATTTAAAATATAAGGGTTGTTATCACCACCTTTAAGGGGTTGATGTGACAAAGTTAAGTTTTATGTCAAAACATGTCCCCTCAATATTAAAATTGCCGTGTTTCAGCGGTTCATAAAAAAAATATTCTCTGGACGCAAATCGGTCTGTTTCGTTTTCAATGCGCCACCCTGTATATATATATATATATATATATATATATATATATATATATATATATATATATATATATATATATATATATATATATATATATATATATATATATATATATATATATATATATATATATATATATATATATATGTATGTATGTATGTATCACACCGATAACTCAAAAAGTAGTAGGCCGATTTTGATCCCATATTCTGATTATTGTCCTTTTGCAAGTGGCTTGGCTAAGTTCGTTAGCCAGGAAAGTCGGCCTAGGTTTTTCCGGAAAATGTTATGTTTTCTTTCAGTAAGTAGGTAGTCGGTAGCGAATCTTCATTAAATCCTTCAAATTTCAATTACTCCATTTTCTATTTTTATCTTGTCCTTTCTTTTTCTATTAATAGATGTTATATTGCACCAGGTATAATTGTGCTTTTCTTTAATTGTTACATATTTTATTAAACTATTATATAAGAAAAACTTGTTTACTTTTACATACAGCGCTTTTCTATTTTAAAAATGTAATTTTAAATTGCTTTCCCCTAATGAAATGCAGCAGGCATTAGAGTTGGCTGGAGGCGATTTAACGACGGCTCTACATCCTCAAGAGAATCCTCCAGTTGGTGACAACGGATGGAGACATTTAATAAGAGAATGGCGGAAGGAAGGAGTAAGAAGTGCCTCTCTCTCGTTAAAGTCATGAGTTGGAATTAGGTTATGACAGGAAGCCTGGGATGTTTGCCAGCAATCACAAACTTCTGGTTTACTTCCGCTTGTTACAGAAACTGACGGCGATTTATGCCACTTTAAAATATATTATATCAGTCAAACGTGACAAATTATCACTGGAAAAGTGGCGGTTATCTGTAATTGTCATTCAGAATAGTGGCAGTAATACTAATATATTATTTGCAAATGAAATATATTATATGCGTGAAGTCATGGCTTGGGCATGTACGTGGTACAATTTCTAACATAAATGTATAAATAAAAACAGTTAGCTTCATCGTTAGCTGACGATAGACTTCTGTTTCACAAGCTGTCAAACAAAACTTTTAAAAAAATTCGGGACGCAACAAGTGCGTTATAGTAGCGAATTTTCATAAGAATTGTACACTATTATTATACGGCATATTAGTAAAATTAATACTTTAAAGTTGTAACGGTCCTGAAAAAAATTGTAACCCTCATCACATAAATGACAAGGTAACCGTTCAAGAAATAAATTAAGATAGAGGACCTATAAAAGACCGAGGGTATTTATTTGGTTCTTATCTGCAGGTGATATCTCACGGTAGACCTTAAGTGGATCCAAATCCGGACGATAGTGAGGTTACCATCACCTACTAACCCTAACCTAAATGTACCTATCTATCAGATTTATTATTTACAAGATAAATAACACTTTGTAAGGCTAGAAGATGTTAAAATAAGTAAATGCTTACTCGTATTTTAAGTTGTCCTGCCCAAAGTCCTAGATTGGTGAGATCTTCAAGTCAGAACACCGTTACTGGGATAGTTGCTTAGTTTATCAAAATCTAGGTGTTCGATATAAAGAATTTTCACTTAGATCGCCTCCAGCAATAAGAAGTTTTAGGGAGGGATTGTTGTTTAATTAAGCAGATATTAAAAAATATAAATACTTAAATTTATTGACATAAGTTGTTGAGGGAGCAAATCACTTTAGTACTCCTGGTAAATTAAAATAAACATTGCATTTCACAGAAAAAAAAACAAATATTAAATGGCATAAGAAAGAACTTACATATTGCATATAAGAAGAATAAAAAATGGGTATTGTGTTTTCATGTTTACACAAAAGAAATCAAATGTTGCTCATTACATATGTAAAAAAACTCTGGACGCAGAAAGTGCGTTATGGTAGTGAATTTTCATAAAAATGTTTTTAATTGCAAATATGTGTGTTTCCTTTTTAAGAAAGCAGGCATCAATTTTGGTTACCAGTATAACCTATATAGTAAAAACAATATGCCATGTTTCATAAAAAGAACTTTATTGTGTGAAAATGTACAAAAATTTCCAAAAGCAAACTTAAAGTGTTCCCGGAAAAACTCGTTTCTTGGTCAACCTTATAAGTTAATAGCAAATTGAGCTGTTCAAATTTGAAGCATTTAATGAAAATTCGCTACCATAACGCACTTGCTGCGTCCCGAATTTCTTTTCTTACAAACATGCATCGCTGAAAAATTCAAAAATGCAATAACATAAGGCGTGTTTGATTAAAAAGAAAAGAAGAAAATTTGTATCACCAACGACTTATGGGCCATCCTGTGATTGTAGAAATATTTTTTTAAGATGTACAACAAGACACCCTATAATTAATATATACAAATTTTCTTCATATCTTGTATAATAACGGATATATTGAGCTTTATTGATTTTTGACGAAAATTCGACAAAAATTATATACCATTAAACGATAAACTCTAAAGCTAAGGCTACTGCCAAGCATCAGAGAAAGGGTCTATTTGAAATGAATTTTCTGGAAACATTTTAGTAAAATGAAGGACAATGACGGTTGAAACTAAGACTTCAGAGTTTGTAAAACATCCTTCTTGAGACATTTGATTTCCATATCCCGTATTAGATTCAAGTTCTTTGCCTAAATGTTGCCGATTTTGACGTTTTAAATCGCAACTTTGACGTTTTGAGGAAAACCCCAATTTATTTTTCTTTAAATGCCTATAACTTTTTTGTCTTTTGACCTACATAGCTAAATTTTGGTAGGTAGATTACCTATATATTAACTAGAGTACCAAATTTGGCTGCCCTTACTTTGTTAATTCCGGAGATATAAATTTTTTTCAAAAGAAAACACAAAATTTTCCGGGAAAACCTGGTCAGATTTTCCTGGCTAACGAACTTATCCAAGCCATTTGCAAAAGGAATTTTTCCACCAAATTTAGTCAAAATCGGCCTATTATTTTTTGAGTTATCGGTGTGATACATATATATATATATATATATATATATATATATATATATATATATATATATATATATATATATATATATAAATATATATATATATATATATATATATATAAACATATAAAAATTGAAACTGACCCCGGATATGTGTTCTAGGGGGCCTAGTTCGCGGTCATTTGAAGAAATTTTTTCAAAATTCAAAAGTCGGGATCTCCTCATTAGTGAATTTTTTTAAGAAAATTCACTAAAAGATTATTTTTAAGATAGTTGTTTCTCTGTCAAAACTACTAATGCTCTAAAAATTTTAACAACTTAACGTGGAATTCCTAGATATTATCCTGATCAGGTTGGTTTTGTTCTTTAAAAAAGATTGTCCAAGGGAAGCTCAGACAATGCTACCACAAATTTCTACTTACTGAATATAAATGAAAAATTCAAAACATATGAAGGTTAGGTAGTTCATTTAACAAAACATAGATTCAGTTTAAATTACACAATTATATTTCTGACTTTACATTACTGGCAAAATATTAAGAAAAAGGTATTATTTTCAAACACAATCTCACTGATAAGAATCTAATTTAACTTCGCTGGCTTAAAGTTTATATTGCAAATTGGTTGACAAATTCCAGCTGACTTATGAAAGTTTGACAAATCACACCAGATAAAACTCAAAACGACTCACCAGAGCTGATTTGTATGTGAGGCTTCAGAGCCTCCAATCACCTGTTGGTTGTTTACGGATGTTACACAGGTATACATCAACTATCAGTGCCCACCAAAGGCTCTTAAATTTTTCCCAGAGAGGACTGAAGAAGTGGCGGACAGGCTTTTCTTAGGTGTCGACCAGACAAACTCTTACGTACCATTAAATTGTAAAACGGGTACGGTAGACCTGTAGTCTAAGCCTACAGCTGTTGAAATGATATTGTTGGCAGGTAATTTAACTGAGACTTTTGCAGCCAAAATATACCCGAAGGTATGCGGAATTTACTAACGTTGAAACTAATTTGCTTTTGAGATGGGAAGCTTTAGATATGCACTTGAGATTGCATTAGAAATTTCACTATACCAGAAAAGAACAAACGTTTACTGTTTAAGACACGTTTTCTTAAAAAGGGATATTAATTTCTACAAAAATTGAGATCAAAACACTTGTAGCACTCACCGATAACTATATTAAGCGATATTAGTGGTAAAGGATAAAATTTTAGACCCCATTTGGTGATAAAGAGTCTTGACAGTTTCAGCGATATTAACCCGCTGGTTTCCCAAGACCGACTCTCCTGTGTGTGGGAATTCTACGCGACTCGCTTGCTGGTTTCGCGCGTTTTTCCTAACGGTCGTTCGTGATCTCCTTCTACCTTCATGTGTTGGAAGGAGGTAGAGCGAAAGATCTACTTTTTAATGTGAAGGCTTCGCGACATAACCCTGGGTCCGTGTTCCTTGTGAGAGGGACAGATAGCATTCGAAACTCCCCTCGATACTACAATGGACGCGGTCCGTTCTCCAACGATCTTTCTCTGACGTCACTATGACATCATCTTTAATAAAAACACTCCGTCTTTTGATATTTGAATGTTAACGTACATAAAAGGAACACAGTACGGATGTTACGATATAAAAATTATTTGTGAATTTTCAATTAATAATTTTGAAACCAAAACTTGAATTGCTTTTCAGAAATAAAGTCGCCTGCCATTAATTAGGCTCTTTAGCGGTTCTCTTTAGGTCTTCAACGTAGTAACGATGGTAAATAAAAAGTCAATCGTTACAAAGTTACCCAGACCTTGAGGGTCGATTTTAGAGATCCCTAGTACGCGTACATTTGGATAATTCTTTCGATAGTGTTACCATCGATATCTCTCTATTATTAAAAAAAATCCTGTATTCTAACTACTTTCGAGAAAAATGCTCACAACTCAATTTCTATTAAGCTAAATAATTAAATTTTGCTATATCTGTAGATAGTGTAAGTCTCTTTAAAAGAAACTTGTATTACAAATAAATGTTGTTAAAGTTATATAAAAGATTTCCAGAAGGAAATTTAATTCATATTAAGAAAAGTAAAGTATCTACCAAATTATAAACGTAGCAGTTACTCTTCCTTATTAATCACAAGTATTATTTTGTTCTAGACAACCTAATCAAACCGGTTTTTTCAATATCAATAATAACAAAATGTCAATTTTGTCAAAATTATAATTTCAGACTCAAACGTGACAAACTTGTTAAGGCATTTTAAACAAAAATGGGATCTTGTTCAAAATGTATGAAATCTCTGCACTATTGTTTCTCCAAATGTCAAAATAAAATATTAAAAAAAAACGTACATTCATCGAGCTGGATTCAATCATGCAACCTTCTGCGTAGAAGACCAGTAGGCTACCACAGATATATCTAGTGATACGTCAACTAACGTTATGTTTACATGATAATTAACACAGGCTTCATGTCCGGGGTAGTATATTAAAAGTATACGTAACAATTAATTACAGGATTAGCAAAATTACCGTTGAAACACATTCAATGACTGTTTCGGTCTTATATGACGTCTTATGTATGAGTTTAAAGATAAAAGAAGCTACTTTAGAATGATTTTTATGGACTAGATTTGATTTTGTTTACATTTCTATTATATTAAGCGACACTTTCAGAATAAAACGACAGCAAAATATATCTCTTTTTTATTATTAAACAACACACCACGAGGTCTTACAGCCTACATACTATCGTACTGTGGGTGTCGACAAGGAGGAAAGATCCAACTTGTTAATTCTGGGATTGAAGGTTTGGAGGTTCGGAGGAGAAGGAAAAACTTGTGCCGGCAAGGAATTCCACAATTTGGAAGTCCTCAGGACTCCAAGGGATGGCAGCCTTTGGGTGGGGGTAGGGTCACCCAATGTGTACTTTTCCATCATATTAGAGACGACTAAAAGGAGAGAAATAGGCCTGTAGTTGCTAGAAAGCGCTAAGGATCTATGCTGCGCTAAAACTGTATTTAGGTCGTGCATCAAGCTACAAATATAATTTGTTTCAAAAACTTATTGAATCGCCCAGTTAAATATTTTTTTTAATTCATGGCGTCTGTCATTTGCCATAATTGTGGCCGAGATTTTACGATTGTTGGTTCGGGTAGTATGTTTTATGCGTGGTATATATTTAGTTTGGTTACCGTTTATGTATGGTGTATACCTGTTGTATGAATCAATCTACGCATGGCACTTAGCTGCTCTGTCTGTAAGGCATTGGACTTTAACCACTTTTTTTATGTGGAAAAAACTCTAAATATTTTGTACCAAATTACTTGAAATTCACAACGTAGGTTTATTTGCACAATTTCTCTTGTTCTTTTTTATTTAAGGAATCTTTTTTCTCCATGCTTTTGTATATATATATATATATATATATATATATATATATATATATATATATATATATATATATATATATATATATATATATATATATATATATATATATATATATATATATATCTTAAGGAATATTGCACTACACTGTAATCACTTTTAAATATACACTTTATTTGTTTGCTGTACGTTTGTGATTTCTTATTGGTTTGTGTGGACTGCAGTTTCGAACCGTCCCGGTTCATCATCAGCACGCTACTGACTGCTATCGCTCCGGTCTGGTCTACGTCAGAGATTGTAGGTGGCGCATGCGCCGTGAGCTTCTATTGGTCGGTTTCCTGTTCTCTGATTGGTTGTGCCTTCGGACTGTGTCGTGTGTATCGGTCTCCTGTCTTGATCACTGTGGTTTAATAATTTGTCTATTTGTATGGCCTTTATTAAGTTTTGTTTAAATGTTTGTACTTGGATTTGTTCAGGCATTAATTGTTTTCTATTGTTTGTTTGTTGAATGTAGTATTGTTCCCAGATTTCCATTTTTTTGTGGTCTTTAACATGTTTCATTAGTTTTAATTGGGTGATGTCTGGTTTTTGGTGTTTTGTGTCGTGAATGTGTGTAGCTACGTTTAATTTGTAGCTAGGTATGTGGATTTTATATAATGCTGTTATATGTTCCTTGAATCTTGTTTCTATTGATTTCTTTGTCATTCCTATATATTTTTTATTGCATGTGTTACATTCTATTTGATATATTCCGTTTAATTCATGTAAGTTGTGTTCTTGTTTTTTTATTTATTTTGTTATTGGTTTTGTAGCTCATTTTTAAGTCATATTGTTTGAGTGTTTGTGTTATTTTTTGATGTGGTGGTTATAAGTGAATGTTGTGTATTTTGTGTTTGTTTCCGGTGTTTTGTTTTCGGTTTTGTTGATTTATTTGTTTTTGATTTATTTTACTAGCTTTTCTATTGTTTTTTTGTTGTATCCATTTCTTTCTACTATTTGTATTATGATGTTGTACTACTTTTCTCGTTCGTCGTTATGAAGTGGTACATTTAGCATTCTGTTTATTAGTATCTGTATCCGGCCATTTTGTGTGTATGTGGGTGTAGTGAGTGTTTAGGTATAGTGCTGTCTGTTTGTGTGGGTTTTCTGTATATTTTGTATTCAATCTGGTTTTCTTTTCTGATCAGTGTTAAGTCTAGGAAGTTTATGGTGTTGTTTGATCCTTTTTCTATTGTAAATTTTATGTTTCTGTTAATTTGGTTTATTTTTTCGAGGATATTGTCTATGTTGGTTTTTTGATTGTCGTATATTATTAATATATCATCGATGTATCTTATCCATTTGATGTTTGGGTCTGTCTCTTTTATGATGGTGTTGATTTTATCTTCCAACTGTTGTATGTATATTTCTGCCATAATGCTTGATAGTGGAGATCCCATTGGTAGTCTCCACGCAGTTATTATTATTTTTTACTTAGAACTTTACGATTGTCACCAAACAAGGTGATTAGACCGTGAAAAATACTACGTACTTAATCTTACATTACCAAACATATTTCATCCGAATTCCGTCGAAATGAGACAGTCATTTGTCCAGTCCGCTAGTTTTATTAGTAACCTGCAAACTTCCCTGTCATTTTTAGAGATATTTTATGTGAAATAAAAGGTTTATATTATATCCCATAACTCACAGCCATAAAGTACCTCATATTCCCGTAGAATTGTCGCTGCAAATAAAAATACAAAGCCCTCACCTGTGAAGTTATGAAAGAAAATTATTGTGCAGTAGTTCGGGTAGGTATCGAGTTACATTTTTGTTTCTCGTTAGAGCCTGCTGCGACGGTGTGGAAGTGAATTAAAGTTTTCTACGTGCCGGGGCGGATATTACAGGTAATGATATATAATTTCAAAGCGTGCAGGGATAAAATACAAGCAACGTTGGCGCAGTCTGCAACAGGATCGGTTTGTTAAAAACCGTATGTTGATTTACACAACCGCCTCTTTAGTGAATTTTGATTAATAAAATTCACTAATAAAAAGGTCACAATGGTGAAATTTTTCTTCAAATTCGTGCGAATTAGACCTTATAGGATGAAAATTTGGTGACCCTTAAAGTTTTTATATGTATAAAATATAATTTACATCTGGTCTGGACACTATGCAAGTTTTTGTTTTAGGCGACTGTGCGAATTCGTTTATTCCACTGCTGATAACACTTTTTAACCTTTTATTGAAATGTTCCAATATAATTCCAGTTAATACAAAGACAAATGAGTTTAAAGATCTATTGCCTGCAATCAGAAAATACTCTAATGATCTAAACACTAACAATGAATCAATGTTGCGTGATGAATTCGAACTATGGCACATGAAATGTGCCAACTTTAAAAAACCAATAAGAACTGCTGTTGAGGCTCTACAAGAGTGTCCAGAAGAAATGGTGCCTAATGTAAATAAATTACTACTTATGTTAACAGTACTGCCACTAAGCACTGCTTCTTTAGAGAGAAGCTTCTCGACACTAAAGAGATTAAAAACGTATCTAAGAAATAGAACAGGAGAAGATAGACTAGTAGGGGTTGCTTTAATGTCAGTACATCGAATCATTAAGATTAATATTGACAAAGTAGTAGACGACTTCGCAAGAAAAAATAGAAACCTAAATTTTTAAGTAAAACTTTCGGCATTCGGTGTTTTTTCCACCTTTTTTGTACATTTTTATTTTTTATATTTATATACCAATATATATTTAAGTGCAAATTGTTGTTTTCCTAGAACATCGTTATTTGAAATAGAACAGCCTGTATATTATTGCATTTTTAGAATACTCGTCTAATTTTAGGTTAAAATTTATTAGGATATGCTCTCCCTATCTTCAACAGTTTTCGAGTTATGTCAATTTATTTGAGAATTCTGTTCAAGGGGAGGCTAACTTAATGAAGGTGATTTCGTGTCGTGTTAGGATGCTGAAAATTATTTAATTTGTTAGACACGTTTCAAGACCAGTATGCTTTGATATGATTGTAAGGAAAAATTGTTTCATATACAGGGTGTTTTGTAGGATGTATTAGAGTTTGGTGTGCTTTAAACTAGAATAACTCATTTATTTCAAATAGAACATCCTGTATATTATTTTATCATTGAATATAGCAGATAATTCTCTTTCAAACTGTATTAGCATTCCCTATACGTAAAGTTGATAATTGTCGAGTTATTTGCGGTTTACCAAAAAAAATGGCAAATTTAGGAGTATGTCTAAAATCTGTATGAATTCTAAGAGTGCTATGTGATGTTTGACATTTTCACGTTTATTGTCAGTTTTATATTTCTGTCATTCACAACGTCAGTTATTTTGTATTTGTTGTCTGAATTAATAGGAATTCTACGTTATAATCGATAATGTCAGCTATTCAAACGAACAATTCCTGAATTTATTTTATTTTCATGGAGAGTGCAACAGAGTGGCCAGCAGAACATGTTGGCTGTTTAGTGACAGGTATCCCGAGTCCTCGCCAATGACTGCGTTGAAATTCAGACGTTATGAAACCAATTTCTTGAGAACGGGAAGTTGCACGATTAAAAAAACATCAAGATCAGTTCCAGTTACAGAAGACGAAGACACAAATTTCTATGTTGTCTTATTTCGAAGCTCATCCAAAGACCTCAATACGTTCAGCTGAACATGGCATGAACAGAGCACCTTCCTCCATACAAAGATTATTGTCCAAGCATAAGATGCATAATTATAAATTTAGAAGTGTGCAAGCTCTGGAACCGAACGACCCAAACCACCGATTTGAATTTTGTCACACTCTCATTGAAAGAAACTGCAACGATCCTTTATTTCTGAAAAGCATAATTTGGACCGACGAAATGTCCCATGAAGGAATATTTAACAGCCATAATATTTACTACTGGGCTCAAGACAATCCTCATATCAAAAGAGAACGCTGTTTTCAGAGAAAATTCAGCATCAACTTGTTTGCTCTTCTGATGGATGATCAAATATCGTACTGCATTTACGATAATAATCTGACAGCTGTGCAATACCTAGAGATTTTGCGAACCACTTTCTCTGATTTCATGGACAATTTACCACTTACTGCGTATGTGAATTGTTGGTATCAACTAGATGGGGCTCCTGTGCATTATTCAGCAGGGTTAGGAGCCTTTTCAATGATAACTTTGGAGAGCGGTGGATGGGACGCGGCGGAACTAACAATTGGCCCCCACGGTCGCCCGACCTCACCGCTCTGGATTTTTACCTATGTGGTAAATTAAAATCAGATGTTTATGCGACTCCAGTCAACACAAGGGAAGAACGTGAAGATATAGTCCGTAATTGTTTGGATAATATTGATCCCGCAGAAATACGGCATACAACAAGTGAAGGTGTTGTAATACGCTTAGAGCGATGTATTAGTGCGAATGATACACAATTTGAACAATATCAATCACGAGTTTCTTAGCTAGTCATAATCATTTTCAACTTTCAATACTTTTGGTTATTCTCTGTTATTTGTTGAAATTTCATAAATATTAAATTAATATTTTTTTTTGGTAAACCGCAAATATCTCGACAATTATCAACTTTAGGTATTGGAAATGCTAATACAGTTTGAAAGAGAGTTATCTGCTCTATTCAACGAGAGGATAATATACAGGGTGTTCAATTTAAAACAAATGAGTTATTCTAGTTTAAAGCACACCAAATTCTAATACCTCCTACAAAGCACGCTGTATATGAAACAATTTTTCCTGACAATCATGTCGAAGCTTAATGGCCTTGGAACGTGTCTGACAAATTAAATAATTTTCAGCATCCTAACACGACACGAAATCACCTTCATTAAGTCAGCCTCCTCTAAAACAGAATTCTCAAATACATTGACATAACTCGAAAACAGTTGAAGATAGGTAGAGCATACCCTAACAACCTTTAACCTAAAATTATATGAGTATTCTAAATATGCAATAACATACAGGGTGTTCTATTTGAAATGACGATCTATTTACGGTGTAACGGGAAGTCTGTCATTTTGAAAATTATTTCTATTAAATAGAGCATCTTCAGAAACCCCCGTATACAAATTTTCAGCACTCAAAAATGTATATTTTCGGAAATAATCTAATACATTACTCGACGTGGGACAGCCTATATATATATATATATATATATATATATATATATATATATATATATATATATATATATATATATATATATATATATATATATATATATATATATATATATATATATATATATATATATATATATATATATATATATATATACGTATCACACCGATAACTCAAAAAATAATGGGCCGATTTTGATAAAATTTGGCGTGTACCTTCCCTTGGTATATAGCTTGGATAAGTTCGTTAGTTAGTAAAATCGGACGAGGTTTTCCGGAAAAATTTTGAGTTTTCACCAAAAAAAATGTTATTGTTAAAAAATAAAAAAGCTATGGTAACCAAATTTGGTAGGTAGGTTAACGATATAAGAGGTAAACTATACAGCAAAATTTAGATTCCTATGTTACAATAAAAAAAAGTTATAATAAAATATTTTGTGCCAGATCATTTTTATGAAAATTCACTAACATAACGCACTTGCTGCGTCCAGGCTTTTTACTGTTAAGCTCAATATATCGATGATTATACAAGATACAGGAATACTGGAGGTATCACCTGCTCAAGGATTACGGACGAACACAGACACGATCTGCGTGGACCTAATTAACTCACTCGCTTGAGATCACTGCAAATAGAAAAAAAAGTCTGAACGCAGCAAGTGCGTTATGGTAGTGAATTTTCATAAAACTATTTTTTAATAGCAATAATGTGTGTTTTTTAAGAAAGCAGGCATCAAATTTGGTTACCAGTATAATCTATATAGTAAAAACAATGTGCCATGTTTCATCAAAATAACTTTATTGTTTGAAAATGTACAAAAATTTCCGAAAGTAAACTTAAAGTGTTCCCGAAAAAACTCGTTTTTTGGTCAACCTTATAGGTTAATAGCAAATTGAGCTATTCAAATATTAAGCATTTGATCAAAATTCGCTACCATAACGCACTTACTGCGTCCAGAATTTTTTTTTCTTACAAACATGCATTATATTTCGATGGAAGATGCAAAAATGCAATAACATAAGGCGTGTTTGATTTTAAAAAAATAAAATATGTATCACCAACGATTTATGGGCCACCCTGTGATTGTAGAAATAATTTTATAAGATGTATATATCTTATATAATAACAGATATATTGAGCTTTATTGATTTTTTTTACGAAACTTCTACAAAAATTATATACCATTAACGATAAACTCTATAGCTAAGACTACTGCCAAGCGTCAGAGAAAGGGTCTATTTGAAATGAATTTTCTGGAAACATTTTATTAAAATGAAGGACAATGACGGTTGAAACTAAGACATCAGGGTTTGTAAAACATTCTTCTTGAGATATTTTCCTTCCATAGCTCATATTAGTTTCAGGTTCATTGCCTAAATATTACCAATTTTGACGTTTAAAATCGCGATTTTGACGTTTTGAGGAAAACCCAAATTTATTTTTCTTTAAATGCCTGTAACTTTTTTGTCCTTTAACCTACAAAGCTAAATTTTGGTAGGTATCTTACTTATAATGATATAAACCCGCGTATGAAATTTGGTTCCCCCTACTTTGTTAATTTTGGAGATATAAATTTTTTTCGAAAGAAAACACAAAATTTTCCGGGAAAACCGGATTTTCTTGGCTAACGAACTTATCCAAGCCACTTGCGAAAGAAAGGTGCTCACCAATTTTGACGCTTAAAATCGCGATTTTGAGAGAACCCAAATTTATTTTTCTTTAAATGCCTGTAACGTTTTTGTCCTTTAACCTACGGAGCTAAATTTTAGTACGTAACTTGCCTATAATGATATAAACCTGCGTATGAAATTTGGTTGCCCTTACTTTGTTAATTTTAAAAATATAAAAAAATTTCGATTTTTTTCGAAAGAAAACACAAAATTTTCCGAGAAAACCTCGGCGGATTTTCTTGGATAACGAACTTATCCAAGCCACTTGCAAAAGGAAGGTACTCACCAAGTTTTATCAACATCGGTCCATTATTTTTTAAGTTATAGGTGTGACACATAAATATATATATTTATTTATTTATTTATTTATTTATTTATTTATTTA
The DNA here is from genome assembly GCA_964006375.1 of Tillus elongatus. NCBI lineage: Eukaryota > Metazoa > Arthropoda > Insecta > Coleoptera > Cleridae > Tillus > Tillus elongatus. Next base: position 2,087,930 of record OZ023270.1, read on the forward strand.
CGTCCAAAATTATATATATATATATATATATATATATATATATATATATATATATATATATATATATATATATATATATATATATATATATATATATTTATATATATATATATATATATATATATATATATATATATATATATATATATATATATATATATATATATATATATATATATATAAACATATAAAGTCTGAAACTGACCTCAGATTTGGGTTACGGGGGTCCTAAATAGCGCTCATTTGAAGAAATTTGTTCAAAATTCAAAAGTCGGGATCTCCTCATTAGTGAATTTTTTTTAAGAAAATTCACTAAAACCTTCAAAATGATAGGCATATTATCAACAAAACAAGTTACGACATCTGGGTAGTAACAACTGTTTGTAAGTACGCACCCGGGTTTTACTTCCCGTTCTTCTAGAAGGTAAATCAAGATACAGCTGGTGCGATATCAACTGGCGTTGTCACATAAGACTCCATATGAAACCAATTTTATGGGTAGTAGTAACAATTCGATAATGGAATTCAATTATTTTCCGTTGGTAATTTCTAATGTAAAGCTGGCTATCAAGGGAAAATTGAAAATTGGACGTAATGGTAGCGGGCATCTTGCGGTGCATTGTGTTATCTTAGCTGCCACAGCCTGTGTCGGGGCTTTAGCGTCACAAAAAGAATATGAGGATAAAGCGAATAATACAGCTTGGTGCACTACAACACTATTTACAAACTGTCTCACAGAGATAATTAGAAAACGCTAGTAGAGAAACGCTAGCTTTGTTGTGGTTCATTTTTAGGCTAAGCTAGTGGATCATCTCTAAATAACAACTAGAGGGAAATATAACCTTTTAGATATAACATATAACTGATTTGAAAAACTCTGGACGCAGCAAGTGCGTTATGGTAGTGAATTTTCATAAAAATATTTTTATTGCAAATATGTGTGTTTTCTTTATAAGAAAGCAGGCATCAATTTTGGTTACCAGTATAACCTATATAGTAAAAACAATGTGCCATGTTTCATAAAAATAACTTTATTGTGTGAAAATGTACACAAATTTCCAAAAGTAAACTAAAAGTGTTCCCGGAAAAACTCGTTTCTTGGTCAACCTTATAGGTTAATAGCAAATTGGGCTATTCAAATATGAAGCATTTGATCAAAATTCGCTAACATAATGCACTTTCTGCATCCAGAATTTCTTTTCTGCAAAAATGCAATAACATAAAGCGTGTTTGATTGAAAAAAAAAAAAGAAAATTCGTATCACCAACGACTTATGGGCCATCCTGTGATTGTAGAAATATTTTTTAAGATGTAGCTCAAGACACCCTATAATTAATATATACATTTTTTTTCATATCTTGTATAATAACGGATATATTGAGCTTTATTGATTTTTTACGAAAATTCGACAAAAATTATATACCATTAAACGATAAACTCTATAGCTAAGGCTACTGCCAAGCATCAGAGAAAGGGTCTATTTGAAATGAATTTTCTAGAAACATTTTAGTAAAATGAAGGACAATGACGGTTGAAACTAAGACTTCAGGGTTTGTAAAACATCCTTCTTGAGACATTTGATTTCCATAGCCCGTATTAGATTCAAGTTTTTTGCCTAAATGTTGCCGATTTTGACGTTTTAAATCGCAACTTTGACGTTTTGAGGAAAACCCCAATTTATTTTTGTTTAAATGCCTATAACTTTTTGTCTTTTGAGCTACATAGCTAAATTTTGGTAGGTAACTTAGCTATAGGGATATAAACTTGCATACCAAGTTTGGTTACCCTTGCTTTGTTAATTCCGGAGATATAAAAAATTTTCGAATTAAAACACAAAATTTTCCGGGAAAACCTGGGCAGATTTTTTTGGATAACGAACTTATCCAAGCCATTTGCAATAGAAATTTAGTAACCAAATTTAATCAAAATCGCCTTTTATTTTTTAAGTAATCGGTGTGATATATATATATATATATATATATATATATATATATATATATATATATATATATATATATATATATATATATATATACATATATATATATATATACAGGGTCGCTGATAAGTCTGGAAACGGTCGATTATCCGGGAAAATATACAAGGTGTCGAAAAAAGTTTTATACAAAAGTTTTTGGGTTCTTCAATGTCTACTAGGCGGTGATAATTTCATTTATACAGGGTTGGTCATACAGGCGTGGCACACCAATATTAATTTTTTTTTAATGGAACACCCTATATATTATTCGATATTTCAATCCTTCTCTTAATTTTGAGCAACATTTATCAGAAGCATGATGTACATAAACTCAATCGTTTCCGGGTAAAAAAATAAATAAAAATAAACGCTATTGTTTTTAAAATCTATTGGATGAAGAACAAAAATAAATGAAAAGTAGAATATCTCTTGAAAACAATCTGTGAGTGTGAAAAGAACAGGTTGCGATGTTTTTAACATTGTTTGAAATCCTATTTTATAAGATGTTCAAAGTGTTCTCCATTGACCTCCTGACAATAATGAATTCGCTTAACAAAACATTGCACTGCATTTACAAGAGCGTTTTGAGGAATGTTATTAATTTCATGCACAATCCTTGCTTGCAACTCTTCAATATTCTGCGGTCTATTTTGGTAAATTAAATTTTTTACATGACCCCACAAAAAAAAGTCAAGCGGCGTCATGTCGGGAGACCTAGCTGGCCATTCAATAGTTCCCCTGCGCCCTATCCATCTGCCAGGAAAGGTTTGATTCAGATATTCCCGTACCTCAATTCCAAAATGAGGGGGTGCCCCATCCTGCTGAAACCATATTTCTTCCGCTGGTAGATTTGGGTCGTTATTGTTCGGAAATAATTGACTAACGTCTGGAACAATTGATTCTTGCAAAAGTGTCAAATATCGAGCAGAGTTCAAATTACCGTGTATAAAATAAGGTCCTATGATATGTCCACCAATAATAGCACACCAAACATTTACTTTTTGCGGTCTTTGGGTGTGAATTTGTTCCATCCAATGTGGGTTTTCGTCTGACCAGTACCTACAGTTGTGTCGGTTGACTTGTCCATTCAAACAAAATGTAGATTCGTCGGAAAACAAAATGTGGTTGGCAAAGTTAAAATTTTGGCGTAACTTCTCCATAATAAGTTCACAGAACTCGATTCTGCGATCAAAATCGTCTTCACTCAGTTCTTGCAATAAATGAATTTTATATGGACGGAACTTTTCCCGCTTCTTAATCTTTTGAATTGAATATCGACTCATATTGTGATTTAAAGCCAATTGCTGTGCCGAAGTTTTCGGATTTTCCACCACATCCAATATTACATTCAAAGAATTTTCTTCATTTGTAACGGTTACTGGCCTTCCAGTTCTAGGTTTATCCTTGATACCGCCAGTTTCGTGAAAACGATGCAAAGTTTTCGAAACTGTGGATTTGGAGATCGATTCCCGCTCAGGATGCAACTCATTGAACATAATCACCACTTGAGCAAAACTTCGTGTTCTATCACCGTACCCTATCATCATTAAAATTTCGATACGTTCGGTTTCACTTAAACTTGCCATTTTGCACAAAAACTGTTGACACTAAATTACTAATGTTTCAAAACTGTTGACACTGAATGAATGTTTGACATTCGTTGCCCTGGAAACATTTTAAAACAAAAGAATAATACTGAGTTTCTTATGGGCATCTTATCTTATCTTGGGATTCCAAACAATGTTAAAAACATCGCAACCGGTTCTTTTCACACTCACAGATTGTTTTCAAGAGATATTCTACTTTTCATTTATTTTTGTTCTTCATCCAATAGATTTTAAAAACAGTAGCGTTTATTTTTATTTATTTTTTTACCCGGAAACGATTGAGTTTAGGTACATTATGCTTCTCATAAATGTTGCTCAAAATTAAGAGAAGGATTGAAATATCGAATAATATATAGGGTGTTCCATTAAAAAAAATATAATATTGGTGTGCCACGCCTGTATGACCAACCCTGTATAAATAAAATTATCACCGCATAGTAGACATTGAAGAACCCAAAAACTTTTGTATAAAACTTTTTTCGACACCTTGTATATTTTCCCGGATAATCGACCGTTTCCAGACTTATCAGCGACCCTGTATATATATATATATATATATATATATATATATATATATATATATATATATATATATATATATATATATATATATATATATACATATATATATACATACATAATTTTTTTTAAGAAAATTCGCTAATATGTTCATGAAAATTCACTACCACAACGCACTTGCTGCGTCCAGACTTTTATTTCCTCAGTTCAAACATACATTACAAATTGCTTCAGGAACCCAAAGTAAGGCCTGTTATGTTTAATATATATTCTACTTTTAAATTGTATAAACTGTTCTATTTTATAAGAGGAGGCATGATATTTCTTTACGTACTTCAAAAAGCACGCCTGCAACATTCCGTAACTGTTTCAACCTTCTGACTATCTCACCTTCGTCACAAAACCCGGTGACGGCCGTGAACATAAAGTTTGGTTATGAGGTGGCATTTAATACTTGGAACGAACAGTAGATGGCGCCGGGAACATTTTCAAATACGAATAGCCGTAATTAAAATAAGTTTAATGGTCTCGACTCTGCCGGCACTTTGCAGTATAATGTTCCGGGAGTGGGATCCTTCCCCGGCAGCCGTTATTTCACTCGCCAGATATTTCTTTTCAGATTTCTCTACTGTTTGCATTGTTGCCAGCTTAGAGAAAATTTCTCTGATGCTGACAAAACGAAACAATAAAGTTTTAAGATATCAAAATAAGCTCAAGTAGAGAGGTTTGCTTTTCATGAAAAAATTTCAAATTCTAATAACTCAATGTCTTGTTATACTATAGAATAGAGTCTCTACTTGTACTTGTTGTAGATTATAATATATATATATATATATATATATATATATATATATATATATATATATATATATATATATATATATAAGATGACAGACAGTAGTTGTAGATGTATAGTTGGTAACCATGGAGGCGCTAGGGATTAGGGATTAAATAAGAGACATAAGTAGATTAAGAGTTAGGTTAATGTTAGTGTTATGTGGTTAGTTTGATTAATAATAATCTATTTTAATACACAGGAACATAACATGGCGCTGCTACTCTCAAAGAAATATGTATGAGTCGTGTATACAGTGTGTCCCAAACTTGATGGGAATATATTGCTATCTCCGTTATTATTAGAGATATGGAGACGGTTAAATTAGCAATATTTTGTAGAATATCATGCTCATTCCAAATATGACTTGTATTTTGCCCTGCCTCTTTTCGTTTTCTAGTTATTTTGAAAAAAAACAAAATTTTCAAATTATTTTTTCTTCAATATCTAAGTAGGCGTTGATCTGACATGTCTAAGACTTGCACATTATCAGAAGACTTTTTACAGATTAATATTTTTGTGCTCTTCTCAACTTTGGATTGTCATTTGTTTTTTGAGCTACAGGTATCAAAGTTTGTTTTATTATGGCAGCTATATTGGATTTTCAGCTTATGTGTAACGAGATTTCCAATGATGTACAACATGCTTGGAAATCTTGTAATTGCACTGACAATTTTGAGAAAACCTGTTTTGAGAATAGTAGGCTATGAAATTTAATACCAGAAAACAAACGACAAAAAAAAAGTGTTCAAAAAGCGGTAGTCCATGTAGTCTAAGAATAGACTTCTACATTTAACATAATTTTCCGTAATGATTCATGATAAAAAAATAAGAACTTTGAGCCCACAAATGAATCGGCCTATTATTACAAATGATATTTTACATTACAACATTATCCTAAAAAAAATTATAATTTAATTAAATTGATAAACCTAGTAAATAACTAAATTTACTGACAGAACTCAATAAAAAGCAGATTAATGTTTTAATAGTGTTTGATTTTTAAACGTAAATCAACTGAAAACAATAGAGGAAGGGGTCGCTATGGATATAACGCTATCGCGACGATTAAGAATACTGTCATTCTTAATTATCTGAACAATTTAAGTTGTATTTATCACGTTGCTTAAAATTTTGTACTAAATAGTTTGCTTCCTGTTTATTTTAAATATTATTCAACAATATGTTCAGTAATTAATTGAATTGAAAGTCTTAAAAGTACTTATCTATCCTTTTCAGAAAAAAGTCGCTAAAAATATATTGGAATTACACAATCTAATCAGATAACGTTAAAATAGAATCAAAGACGAAAAGAGTAATTAAAACAAGTGAAATGCAGTGAACGGTGAAATTCGAACCCGCGTCCCTTCGCCAATCAGATAGGCATCCTAACCACTACACCACGTAAGGATTCTGGGAAACAGCAACGAAGAAATGTAGATGTCTTAAATTAGTTATTTGTAATATGTAAGGTCTTTAGAGACAGAGTTTGCAGTTATTTTAACAAATGAAAAAAGTACCATAAGTCTAGAACATTCTAATACACATTTTATGCAATATTCTCCATTCATAAACCGCAATAGTTATACTAATTTTCACGTTTCAAATCTCCAGTGTAACATTTACAGGAGAAAAACTATAAAATTCTAAAAGTAATATTTCTGGTACTTCTTGAACTTTTGCGCCATGATAAGATAAACATTGTCTGTAATATTTAATATATTTTGTTTAACACATACAATATTTTGGTATTGCGTCTTCTCTGACCTTTAGTGGCATTAAAATTTTGCTTCATTAAGTGCCTATAACTTTTTTTCTTTTCACGTAGACACCTAAATTTTCCTGTGGACCTTTTACAACGTAAGCTAGCTTGCCAAATGTGGTTGCCATAGCTTTGTTATCTCCGGAGATATAATTTTTTTCCAGAAGAAAACCTAAAATTTTCGCGGAAAAACTGTTCCGATTTTCCGAGAAAACGAACATATGCAAGCCACTTGAAAAAAGTATTTACTCAACAAATCTTATCAAAATCAGCCCTTTATTTTTTGAGTTACCGGTGTGATACATGTCTTGTTTTTAAAAGCAGGACATTTAGTTGGCAGTATAAGCTATATATTAGTAAAAATCTACGGTATTTCATTAAAATAGCTTTGTTGTTTCAAAAAGTACAAAAATTTTCCGAAAATAAACCTTAAAAGTTCCAGAAAATATTGAAGAAAAAACAAATCGACAAATTTTGGTTTTTTCAAAAGATTGCTAATGTAACTGTCTCCCTATCTCTAATAGTTTGGGACAATATATATATATATATATATATATATATATATATATATATATATATATATATATATATATATATATATATAATTATGTGAAGAAACATAAGAAACTGAACCTGATCGCGTATATACGTTCTAGGTGCTATAAATCACAGTTATTTGGATAATTTTTAGAACCCCTGATTCGTGATCTTAAACGCGAATTTCTCCTACTAAAATTCGCTGAAAAGAACATGGAAAAGGTAAATAATTTTCGTCTACTCTTGATTTATTAACTAAACCTAAGATTCCTTTAGAGCAAACCACAAGCTGCGCTGTTAAAAGTAACTAAACCGCGAAGTGGGTTCATTCTAAATATTTTTTCGGTATAAAAATACAGCGGAAACTTGATGAAACCTCAAAGCATTTCTAGCGAACAAAAGAAAATGGACTAACTGTAAACGTTCCTTAGAAAGTATTCCAGCCGGCCGTAATTATGAGAAACTGTCCGACTATGCACATAAATCCTCCAATATCTTCTTAAAATCTCCATCTCGCCTTTTCCCAAGAACAAACAAAGATCGCCCAAGAAAAACGAGAGAGAACGATAATTCTATAAAGCAATGTTGCCGCTTATAACTACAGGGTGAGTCAAGGATTGAATAAAATAAGTTTGTCCTATATGGGTTAAGTTTTGAAATAAAATCTATATGTGTGTATATATATGAAAATTATGTTAAAAGTAGAAGTCTATTGTTAGACACGATGGCCTACTGCTTTTTGAACACTAGGAATATTAGAACCCATATCTTGGGTCAGTTTCAATTTATATATATATATATATATATATATATATATATATATATATATATATATATATATATATATATATATATATATATATATATATATATTGTGGATCTAGGTTTACGCCGTAGGTTCTGCTGGCCCTTCACACTTGCCGATATCAAGCAACCAATTATAGGCGCTGATTTTCTAGCAGAGTTTGCTTTACTTGTGGATATGAAACATAGACGTTTAATCGATACAAAGACAAACCTCTCTAAGACCGGTGCTAACCCACACCAGGAATTAATTCTAAAATTCATCTCGTAAACCCGACACACCAGTACTTCAAATTGCTACAACAATTTCCTGACCTTTTTAAGGAAACTTCTTCTAGCAACCTTCCAGAGGTTGAGTTCTTCCATACTATAAGTACGGAAGGACCACCTGTCACTGCAAAAGCTAGAAGATTGCCCCCGGAAAAGCTAGCTCAAACAAAGCTAGAATTCCAGCACATGATAAACTTGGGAATTTGTAGACCCTCCAAAAGTCCATGGTCAAGCCCCCTCCACATGGTGCAAAAAAAGGATGGCTCATGGAGACCATGTGGGGATTACCGAGCACTAAACGCTAAAACAATCCCAGACAAATATCCCATTCCAAATTTGCAGGATTTTAATGCCCAGTTAGAAGGCAAACGTATTTTTTCAAAATTGGATATCATTCGCGCTTTCCATCACATCCCAGTAGGACCCCAAGATATTCCCAAAACAGCAGTCATAACTCCATTTGGGTTATTCTAATTTGTTAAAACCCCATTTGGCCTTCGTAATTCAGCACAAACATTTCAAAGATATTTACATTCAATTTTAAGACATCTTACTACTCCTATCTTGACGCTATTCTCGTTGCATCAGCCTCTGAAAGAGAACATCAAGAGCATCTAGCAAAACTTTTTCAGACACTTCAAGACAACGGCATCCGTATCGACTCATCTAAATGTGAATTCGGAGTGGCCGAAATTTCATTTTTAGGTTTTCGTGTAAATAAATCTGGATTATTTCCACTTCCTGAACGCATCAAAGCTATTACCGACCTAGCTTCCCGATACCATTGAAAAACTCAGAAGATTTCTAGGTCTCATAAATTTCTACCGTCGTTCTCTTCCAGGTGCTGCGGAAATTCAGCAACCACTATTCGACCTCTGCCAGAATCCCAAAAAACGCGACAAACGTAAAATCGAGTGGACTCCTCAGACTCGAGAAGCATTCGAACGTTTGAAAGAGGCACTAAAAAACGCTACACTAATAGCTCATCCGTCTTCTTCGCTACCACTGATTCTCCATGTCGATGCTTCTGATTATGCCGTAGGTGCTTCGCTCCAACAACTACGTGATCAAACACTAGAACCCCTAGGTTTCTACTCTAAAAAGCTTACTTCAGCCCAAAAATCTTACAGCACCTACGATCTCGAACTTCTAGCTGCTTATCATACTTTAATTATATTCAATACTTTAGATATACCCTAGAAGGTCGCCATTTCACCAATTATACGGACCACAAACCTTTGACATACGCTTTTGAACAACGCGTCGATAAAGCATCTCCAAGGCAACTACGACATTTAGACTTCCTAGGTCAATTTACCACAGACATTCGCTACATACCAGGTCCTACAAACATTCCCGCAGACTATTGTTCTCGCATTGAAACAATTTCACTTTTTTCCACTGTGTCACTCCAAGAAATTGTGCAAGCTCAGTCATCTTGTGAGGAACTCAAACACCTTTTGCAGTCCAAATCTTCCTCATACAAATTTCAAAACATGTCTCTTGACAACGGATTGAATCTTATTTGCGATTCTTCTTCAAAGAAACTTCGCCCATTCATTCCGCTCAAATTTCGCCGAAAGATTTTCGATTCTATCCACAAATTATCTCACCCAGGCATATCAGCTTCAGTCGATCTGGTCCAGGATAGATTTTGTTGGCCCAAATTGAAACGTGATGTATCACTTTGGTCTAAAACTTGCATTCCCTGCCAGAAAGTCAAGATATGGAGACACTTCCAGTGCCATTGGACAATAGACCCCAGCCATGAGAAGATTCTCGCATATAAATGTTGACATTGTGGGACCATTACCACCATCACAAGGTCAACGCTATCTGTTAACAATAATAGACAGATTTTCTCGATGGCCCGAAGCAATTCCATTGTCAGATATTACAGAAGAAACAGTAGCGAACACTATTTTATCATGTTTCGGTGTTCCGCAATACATCACCACAGACAGAGGTAAACAATTCGATTGCCACCTTTTCACACACCTCACTAAAACACTAAGTGCAGACCACATCAAGACCACAGCTTACCACCCAGCAGCAAATGGTGTAATTGAGAGATGGCATAAAGTTCTGAAACAGGCCTTGAAAGCTCATATGGACGAAAACTGGGTCGCTAAATTGCCAATTGTGTTACTAGGACTCAGATCGTACATAATTCCAGAATATCGCTCAACACCCGCTGAAATAGTCTACGGAGAATCAATCAAACTTCCCACCGACTTTTTCAACAGCACACAAGCTCATGATGTTCCACCACTTATATTACAGCTGAAAGAAGACATAAGGAAACTTTGACCAGTACTTTTTAAACATCATACTGCAAAAAAGGTATTTGTCCATCCTAAGCTTATGGAAGCTCCTTTTGTTTTTGTTCGCATTGATATTCCGCGAAAAACCCTCGAACCAGTTTATGACGGCCCCTTTGAAGTGTATCCCGAACTGACAAAGTCTTCAAAATCAAGAAATCACACGGAGAAGAGACAATTTCTGTTGACCGTCTTAAACCCGCATTCATTCTTTGTGATAACGAACAGACAACTTTCCAGCCTCAGAGACATCCTAGTGAAACTGAAAGTGACAGTGAAAGTCCAACACCTAGTGAAACTGAAAGTGACAGTGAAGTTCCCGTTCCCGTTCAAACTACACGCCATGGACGTAGAGTTCGATTTCCACGAAGATACTTGAACCAATAGCGTTGCCACTGAGAGGGGAGTATCTGGCGGTGGTTTCGACCGCAGTGTTTCCGTCAACACTACTCTGTGTTTCTGCATAAATACTCTTGACAATTAAACGTTACGTTATGTTCTGCGACAGCCAGCTGTCAAGATCTACAGCAACGGAAAAACACCAGAGCGATCTCTCTCTTCTCTACCAACTGCTACAGTGAACACACGTCCTCCACGCTCGGTCAGTTATCTGCTATGTACTCATGTACTGTTGTAATTGTATTATAGTTAAATGTATCATATAGTTTATTCAGTTAGTGTAATAATAAAGTATATCAAGTGTTTACCTATGGATTCAATATCACCATCCCAGGTAATATCAACAAGTGCAATTAACATCCATATATATATATATATATATATATATATATATATATATATATATATATATATATATATATATATATATATATATATATATATATATATATATATATGTATATATATATATATATATATGTATATATATATATATATATATATATATATATATATATATATATATATATATATATATATATATATATGTATGTATGTGTGTGTGTGTGTGTAAATTGAAACTGACCCCACATATGGGTTCTAAGATTCCTAGTTTGCGCTTATTTAAAAAAATTAAAAGTCGGGAGCTCCCCATTAGTGAATTTTTTTCTACGAAAATTCACCACAACGAGATTGTCATTTAAAATAAACGCCGATGACGTCATATTTGAATAGCGGGAGTGGGAGAAACGTAAATTTTACGCACAAATATGTATTTTTGAAACCTAGAGCGTTTCGTCAAAACACAAATGGCTTAAGTTTTAATGAACTTATTCTATAATTTTGTCGCTCGTTGTATACAGGAAGGATGTTTGCGGTACGAGAAAATGCTTGGATTTGGGGTTAAACCAGGTACAAAGATTGTTTGAATATCGACATTTCGTATCCTACTTTTTACCAGCCAAAAAAAAAGAATTCGTAAGCATAACACACTAATTGCTTTAGAACTTTTTTTAGTGGGAAGAAATTGCTAAAAGGGGTTTCAAATCACAAATATACTACTCAAGTCCAAATGAGCATCAGAAGTGAAGTAAAATAAATAGAGATATCCCACGAAATGTAAATAAAAATAATAAAACCGTACAATCTTATTTGCTCTCTTTCCAGTATCTTTTACTTTTCTGCTCCTCTTCCTTGAAAATAAAGTTCTTATAAACGATATGATACAAAGATCTACCAAACCATGCCCTCCTTTTATTGTTATCGCTGCTTTAGTCGAGCAAGCGACTGAAACATAACGTCAGAAGTGCTCTAAAACTTTCTGGAACACATTCCGATTGCGGCATATTTTTATTTTGAACATTATCGTGTCAAAGCGGTAAAGTCTGCGTGTACGGTTAAGGCAAAAGTTTCAGACGAGTCGAGAGATAGCAAGATGATAGTGTGGGCATCCTCGTGTTCTTCTGAAGAGAGTGAAGAGCTCTTACATTTGTTGCAATCAAGTGCCCTCGCCTGCTTGATTATAAGTAGTTTAAAGAGCGAACATCGATGCTCTCAGAACTTTCCTGTCGTTACAGTTTCCAGTGTGTCTCTTTCTAGAACAGTGGCGTCACGCGGAATGTGCAAAAAATTCACGTAGTTCCACAAATGGTAGAAAATATTCGTGTTGTAGTGAATTTCGGTAGAGAAAATTAACTAGTGGGGAGATCCCGACTTGAACTCTGAAGAAATTTCTTCAAATAACCGCAAACTAAAACACTTAGAACCAATATCCGGTTTGAGTTTCAATTTATATATATATATATATATATATATATATATATATATATATATATATATATATATATATATATATATATATATGAATATATATATATATATATATATATATATATATATATATATATATATATATATATATATATATATATATATAATGTATAATATTTATATTAATGAAACAAGCCAATGTCAGCAAGTTCTAGAGCTGGCCAGCTCTTTAATAGTTGGCTGGTGTGGTATACTTGCAATATGGTAGGTGGTAGTGGACTTTTCCTTTACGCGATAGTAAAGGATTTTTTTCACGCCCGAGGAGGTACCACCCCTTATATCAAGTGGCCGGTGAAGTCCCAACGGACGTTTCCGGTTCTGGTGTATGAGTCGGTTTCCCTTATAAGCAAAAATTATGATGGCTCCTCCTTGTACAAAAGATTCCGGAGGTAAAATACCCCTCCATTCAGATCTCCGGGAGGGGGATGTACAAGGGGCGCCAGCATCAAGATTTAACATATCCTTCTCGAATATATGTGGCCTAAATTCTAACCTGAACTCCGTTTACCATTTCCTCCAGGCTAATAGGCCCCGACTCCTCTTCCTCACCGAAACTCAAATCAGTGCCAAAACAGCCACTAATTACCTAAATTTCCCGGGGTATGAGCTCCTTACTTTCTTCAGATTGCATGGAGGCGTGTGCGCGTAGGTCCATAGCAATCTACCCTGCACCAGACTCCCCAATTTAGAAGCTGGAAGAAAAGACATACTATGGATAAAACTCTCTCTTAGGGATGCAACTAAATTCATCTGTTGCATTTACCGGTCACCTTCTGAAAACAACTTTGCCCAGCTCTTCGACTACCTTTCTGAAAAAACCGAGCATCTAATTTCTGAATATCCTTCCTCCGAGGTCACTATTCTTGGTGACTTCAATGTTCATAATAAGGAATGGCTAGGATATTCAAAAACCGCTCCACAAGGAAGAGCAGCGGAGGCCTTTGCAGTCAGCAATTCTGCAGCCAATATGATTCAGCAACCTACTTACTTTCTTCGCATCCCAACACACAGCTGAAATCTCTTGGATCTCCTTCTTATTACAAATCCTGACTGCTATAAAATATCAGTCACCGCCCCCCCCTTGGTCGCTCAGACCACGGCATGGTCACTGCTTCCTGCGCAATGTAACCCGTGGTCACACAGTCATCACACCCACGTATCGTTTGGCACTACAACTCCGCGAACTGGGACCAAATGCGAGATTACATTTCCTCATTTCGGTGGGCGTCTGTTGCTTTTCTCATCATGACCCCTCTGATATCTCACAAAACGTCACCGAAATTATCCCTGCTGGTATGGAATTATTTATTCCACGTACACAAAAAACCTCTGCAGCCACTCAAAAGCCCTGGTTCTCTAAATCATGTGACAAGTCCAGACTTTAAAAGTTCAAAGCTCACAAAACGCTTCTACACAATCCCAGTCAAGACAACCGTCAAACATTTAACGACGCAAGAAACCGCTATATCCGCATTCTTTCTGAGGCAAAAAAACTCGTTTAATAACCACATCAAAAAGAAAGTCTTCTTAGGGTCCAGCGGCAGCAAACCCTTCTGGACTCTTGCTAAATCTATTGGGAATAATTTCTACAAGAGCACATTCCCACCTCTTGTCTCAGGGAATGAAATTGTTTCTACCGCCCTGGGCAAGGCTAAAATTTTTGCCTCGTTGTTCGCCGGCAATTCTACTCTCAACCCACCTCCAAATATTCAACCATCAACAGTCCCCAGTGTCGCGCATAAAATGGCGGATATCGTTTTCAAACCTAAAAGGTACGAAAGATGTTCTCTTATCTTAATAACAGGAAAGCCTCTGGCCTTGACGAGATCCCAGCAATTGTTCTCAAGAAATGCGCACCAGAACTTGCTCTTGTCCTCACTCGTCTGTTTCAGACATCTTACAATAGAGGCATATTCCCTAGTAACTGGAAAACTGCTCGAGTACAACCCGTCCACAAGAAAGGATCCAAAGCGCTTAATACATTTCCGGCTTATGGCCTACCACCAAAACTCTGTACCTGGACAGCAAATTTTCTCTCCAACCGGAGAATTTCTGTTGTTGTGGATGGCCATTCCTCTAAACTGTATCCAATTAATGCAGGAGTCCCTCAACGTTCAGCTTTAGCCCCTACTTTGTATCTTCTCCACATCAATGACCTCCACCCTAGCACATCCAATCCAGTTCACAGTTACGCGAATGACAGCACCCTCCACTCAAATATACAATATTCTAAGCCTGTCTCTTTAGCCCAATTAAATGAGGATCTCAGACTCATGGAGACATAGAACATCTTGTTATGCCCGCTCTTTTGTCCCGAGGACTTCCAAGTTGTGGAATTCTTTGCCGGCACTTGTTTTTCCTTCTCCTTCGAACCTACAAACCTTAAAGTCCAGAATTAACAAGTTGCCTCTTTCCTCCTTGTCGACACCCACGGTACGATAGTATTTAGGCTGTAAGCCCTCGTGGTGTGTTGTTGAAATATAAAAAAATATATGGAAAAAACCGGTTTGTTTAGGTATACTAAAACGAAATCATACTGGCGACAAATAAGGAAAAATAACTGCTACGTTTATAATTTGGCAGATACTTTACTTTTCTAAATATTAATTAAGTTTCCTTCTGGAAATATTTTATATAACTTTAATGAAATTTGTAATACAAACTAAAGAGATTTACACTATCTAGAGATATAGCAAAATTTGGTTCTTTACCTTCATAGAAAATTGAGTTTTTGGCATTTTTCTCAAAAGGAGTTAACACGCAAGATTTTTGATAATAGAGAGATATCGTTGGTAACACTTTAGAAAGAATTATTTAAATGTGCGCGTACTAGGACCTCTATAATCGATCTTCAAGGTCTGTGTAAGTTTAAGTATTAACTTTACTAATATGCCGTATAATAATAGTGTACAACTCTTAAGAAAATTCGCTACTATAACGCACTTGCTGCATCCTGAAATTTTTTACGATGTATTTTAGTCCCCTGCATAAAGTCCCAGAAGTACGGTCGTCAATTTTGTGATACTTGTATTGCATTCTTTACGTTAAAACAATGATGCCTCTACTGTTGTTGAAGCACCATAAGAACTTAACTTTTTTCACACCAATAAAACAAATGTAAGAAAATTTGAAAGAGACATTAATTGCTTTCTCTTTGTTTCAGCTTCTAGAATATCTCAACTCTAATACCTCGGACTGGTCCATTCAGAAAACGAATTAAAGTCAAGATTGGAGTGTTCCCAAAGGGACCGAGATGTGACGTGAAAAAACGCTTATAATCTACAGCGAATAATACCCGATTAAAATAAATTGCTCAAGCGCTTCCGAAAATTCTCTCCGCGACCAGAATACTCAAGCATCGTTCCTACCACCTACCTCTCTCGCAGTAACGTAACAATTAAAGAAAATGCCATGAACTATCTAGAAGTGAGAACAAGAGAGTAAAAACGACATGGAGAAAGACTCCAGTCATTACGGTTATGACGCCTACTCAGCCGTTACCAAGCCAAACACGAACTCACTGAAGAGGCCCGCAAAAGCACCCTCCAAGCAAGAGAATTCCTCTTGTTGTAAATGTTGGAAACAGAGCAAATCGAAACGGAAAGCGTTCTTTACAGGTCTGGCCACGAATCTGGGCATATGCATCCTGTTATTCGGATACACGCTGGTAGGTTCTGTTATTTTCCTCGCTATAGAGGGAGGTAACAGTTATCAGACTCAGATACTGGCAACGACATCTATGACCACAAGTGTTAAACAACGTAATAACTACGTGAACCAGACGGCTCTTCTGATATCTAAAACTGAAGAGGCCAGAGCTAAGACTGTTGAGAATATATGGGATATTACCGTGAATTTAAATATCCTGTATCGTGATAACTGGACGAGGTTGGCAGCTCAAGAGATAACCAGGTTTCAAGATGAGATTTTGAGGTCGATGTCGGAGGAATTAAATCAGCATCCACCTGCACAGGAGAGGAAGGCTGGGGGTAAAGCGGGACATGAGAACTACGAGTGGACTTTCGCTAAGGCCTTCCTGTATTCTCTGACGGTGCTTACTACGATAGGTAAGTAATTATATAGCTCTTTTATTTATCTGTATGAAATTTTTTTAAAACTTTGCGGTATGGTCCGTATTTATTTTGCGACACATAGAATTGACATCAAAGCTTTATTTATTGAGAACTTAATTTTTCAGTGAGTTTTCTTTAAGAAGTTAACTAACGCGAAGGACAGGACTATCAGACTTCATAAAGAAAATTAATTAACGACCGAAAGGCTATATTCACCGTCAGTTTTAATAAAAAAAAATTTACTATATGAAACTAATGAAGATTGGAACCTGTGATTAGCACCGATAAGTACAATTTGGAGAACCCAATTCATCACAATACAATTCTTGACCCGACGATCGTTTCGCTAACAAAGTTGGCGTCATCAAGGGGATGAGTAAACTAAGTGAATAAAGACTAGAACTGCTACTTATATGTTAGTTGACAAGCAGTTGCGGACAGCGTCCTCTAGGATGGTATACAGACAGACCCCCACTGTTGAGTCTTAAATACCTGTGCTGAAAACTGCATACCTGCCTTTGTTATGTTCTATGCGTGCTGACCTGGACATTAAAAGGGTGCATTCGCGCTGTTCCCCTGGTAGGTCTGTAAAGGGCAGCAGGTGGAGGAACTACCGAAGAAAGCTACTCTGTACAGTGCCCGTGCAGATATCTATAAAAGGGAGAGAGAGAGAGGTCACCAACGGCACGTTGGTGGGCAAGGGATGGCAGCCTTTGGGTGAAGGTGGGGTCACTGATGAGACGTATAGCTCTCTTCTGAATGGAGTCCATGAGAGCGAGTGTAGAAGCGGCAGCGGCACCCCAGATGTGGGAGCAGTATTCGAGGTTTGACCTTATTTGTGAACTATAAAAAGTATAGAGATTAGCTGGTGAAAAGTATTTGCGAGTCCGGAAGAGAAGACCCAATTTCTTAGCAGCCGCTTCTGCAATTGATGTGACTTGTTGGTGCCAATTGAGATTTCGATCCACAGAAATGCCAACAAGTTAAAACGACTCATTACTTTGAAAAACTTAATTGTTCATCGTGATGGGTCTAGGGCTGGTTTATATCTTATGAGATAGAAAGCAGGACTGAGATTTGGTGGAGTTTAATTGTACAAGATTTCTACTTCCCCAGTCTAATAGTTTTTTGAGATCCACGGAGATACAACCCTCCATGAGTCTGCGATCCTCATCTAATTGAGCTAAAGAGACAGGTTTAGAATATTGTATATTTGAGTGGAGAATGCTGTCATCCGCGTAACTGTAAACTGGATTGTACGTGCTAGAGAGGAGGTCATGGATATGGAGAAGAAACAAAGTAGACGCTAAATCTGAACCTTGAGGCACTCCTGCATTAATTGTATACAGTTTCGAGGTATAAGGATCCACGACAACAGAAATGCTCCGGTTGGAGAGAAAATTTGCTGTCCGTGTACAGAGTTTTGATGGTAGGCTACAGGACGGTAGTTTATTAAGCAGCGCTGCGTTCCAGACCTGGTCGAATGCTTTGGATATGTCTAGAGCGACAATCTGGGATTCACCGTGTAGTTCCATAGACTTGTTCCAAGAATGGGTGACAAAGGAAAGGAGGTCGGCAGTTGATCTGCGCTGACGGAATCCATACTGCCTATCGTGGATTAGACTGTTTTTCAAGAAATTTTAGTAATTCGGTGTTTATATACTTTTCCATCACTTTAGAGATGACTGAAAGGAGAGAAATAGGCCTTTAGTTGCTAGGAAGCGCTTTGGATCCTTTCTTGGGGACGGGTTGTACTCGAGAAATTTTCCAGTTACTAGGGAACGTGCCTCTATTGTAAGATTTCTGAAACAGACGAGTCAGGACAGAAGCAAGTTCTGGTGCGCATTTTTTGAGAACAATTGCTGGGATCTCGTCAAGGCCAGAGGGATTCCTGGTATTAAGAGAATAATAATAATAAGAATGTTTTTGATGTGGTTATTAGACGAGTTTTTTTTGTCTCAGAAAAAATGCGGACATAGCTGTTTCTTGCGTCGTTAAATGCTTGACGGTTTTGTTGACTGGGATTGTGTAAAAGCGTTTTGTGAGCTTTGAACTTTTCAAGCCTGGCCTTGTCACAGGATTTAGAGAACCAGGGCCTTTGAGTGGCTGAAGAGGTTTTCGGTGTAAGTGGAATAAATAATTCCATGCCAACTTGGATGATTTTGACGTTTTGTGAGATATAAAAGGGGTCAGGATGATAGAAGCAGACAGAGGCTGACTGAAATGAGGAAAAGTAATCCCATATTTCGTCGCAGTTTGCGGAGTTGTAGTGCCAAACGATACGTGGGTGTGATGACTGTGTGACCTCGGGTTTCATTGCGCAGAAAGCAGTGACCATTCCGTGGTCTAAGCGACCAAGGGGGCGGTGACTGATGTCTTATAACATTTAGGTTTTGTAGTGAGAAGGAGATCCAGGGGATTTGAGCTGTTTATTGGAATGTGCAGAAGGTAAGTAGGTTACTGAACCATATTGGCCAAAGAATTGCTGAAAGCGAAGGCCTCCGCTGCTCTCCCTTGTGGATCGGGTTTTGAAGATCCTAGCCATTCCTTATTATGGACATTGAAGTCACCAAGAATAGTGACCTTGGAGGAAAGATATTCAGAAATTAGATGGTCGGTTTTTTCAGAAAGGTAGTCGAAAAGTGGGACAAATTTTTGCCAGAAGGTGACCGGTAAATGCAACAGATGAATTTAGTTGCAGCCCTGAGAGGGAGTTTCATCCAAAGTAAGTATTTTCTTCCTGCTTCCAAATTGGGGAGTCTGGTGCAGGGTAGATTGCTACGGACGTATGCGCACACGCCTCTATGCAATCTAAAAGAAGTAAGGAGCTCATATCCCGGGAAATTAAGTTGATTAGTGGCTGTTTTGGCACTGATTTGGGTTTCGGTGAGTAAGAGGAGTTGGGGCCTATTAGCCTGGAGGAAATGGCGGACGGAGTTCCGATTATAATTTATGCCACATATATTCGATAAGGATATCTTATATCTTGATGCCGGCGCCTCCTGCATACCCATCTCCAGGAGATCCCAATGGAGGGGTATTTTATCTCCGGAATATTTTGTACAAGGAGGAGTCATCATCATTTTTGTTTATAAGGGAAACCGACTCATACACCAGAACCGGAAACGTCCATTGGGACTTCACCGGCCCCTTGATGTAAGGGGTGGTACCTCCTCGGGCGTGACTTGCTAATGTTGTGAAGCTCTGGATGTCTATTATTAAAAATTCGACGCACTTCACCTATGAACCTGCCACTGTCACCACGAAGTTTGTGAATTTAAATTTTTGCAGTAAAATTAAATTAGCAGCCGTAATTATTTGACAATGTACTTGAGGAGCAGTACTTAGATTTTCACTACTGACCTAATAAATGTGACATTTCGCTATTTGTTTAGCAGAAAGTAATTTCAAAGCCTGCTATTAAGAATAATGTTCATCACTATGGAGCTGCATCATTGGAGCATGTTTAGTTAGGGGTGCTTTGTGAGTTTAAATAAAACAAAGATTACCAATATGATGAATAACTATGGGGTGGATTTTTTAATGTTTATCGGATAGCAGTCTAAAGGATATTAAGCAAAATTGTAATTGACGTGAAGACCATTTGAAATATTTCGACAATATAATACAATTTTTTTATTATGCTATACAATTTCTCTTAGAATCTACATTCTGTTAAATGTTGTTATTAAATAAAACCGTCGTTATTCATTTGTTATCACATGTATTACTAGATAAGAAGCTTAAATTCATAATGTACAGCCCTATTCGCCATTTAGGCGTAGAATCATTAATATACAATATTTTTTCATGAAATTCGGTAGAGACTCATTTTAGCGGACGCCGAATTCAGTGGCGTGCGCAGTTTTTTTTTTCTAAAAAAAATCGCTATTATGGTTTTGGATATTTTCAGCCTTTAAAAGTAATCTAGTAGGCCTTGGTTGTTAAAAAACGGGATACCACTTGGCCCCAAAGTACAGTTTTCCATTTTCCAAATTAAAAAAAAAAGTTATTCATAATGACTCGATAAATAAAAATCTCTAGACGCAGCAAATGCGTTATGGTAGAGAATTTTTTTAAACTATTTTTAATAACAAATGTCTTTCTTTGATGAAAGCAGGCATCAATCTTGGTTGCCTATATAGTAGAAACAATGTACCATATTTCATTGAAATAAATTTATTGTTTGAAAATATATAAACATTTTTCAAAAGTCTAGATGCAGCAAATGTGTTATGGAAGTGATTTTCCATAAAAATGTTTTTAATAGCAAATGCGAGCAGGCATCAATCTGATTACCGGTATAGCCTATGTGGTAGAAACATTGTACTATATTTTATCAAAATTACTTCTAGTTCACACCCCCCAAGGAAGTTATGGGACTGGGAGTGAATAGGGATGATGTGCGGGGTGGGCAGGGTTTAAGGGGGATATGGCTTCAAGATGTAAAAAAGACAGCTTTCAAGCCCGCTTTATTCGAATTTTTTGCTCATATTTCCTTTTTACTACCTAGCCCACTCAGCACCCGTACTCACTCCTGGTCCCGTAACTTCCTTGGGTGGTGTGAACAAGAAATGTTTCTTGGGGCTTGTGGATCCATGGGGGAGGAGGGGGTATGGGGGCAGGTTTCTGAAAACAGTTTTATGAAAAACGTTCGGGAGCTAAACTGCAAATTTACCGAAAATTCGCTACCAAAACGCACTTACTGCGTCCAGATTTTTTTTTGCCACTGCCATCATATTTCGATAAAAAATGCAA
This sequence comes from Tillus elongatus, assembly GCA_964006375.1. Lineage (NCBI taxonomy): Eukaryota > Metazoa > Arthropoda > Insecta > Coleoptera > Cleridae > Tillus > Tillus elongatus. The sequence goes on from OZ023270.1 coordinate 2,109,623, forward strand.
AAATGCATTAACGAATTTGTTCTACAAAAATTAGCTAAAAGAAAATTATACACCCCTACTCACTCCTGGTCCCGTAACTTCCTTGGTGAGTGTGAACAAGAAATTTTCCTTGGGGTTTGTGGATCCAGGGGGGTAAGGGACTGGGCAGGTTTCTGAAAACAGTTTTTTGAAAAGCGTTCGGGAGCTAAACTGCAAATTTACCGAAGATTCGCTACCAAAACACACTTACTGCATCCAGATTTTTTTCTTACAAACGCATGATATTTCGACAAAAAATGCAAAAATGAATTAACGAATTTGGTCTATGAAATTTAGCTTAAAAAAATTATGCACCCCTACTTACTCCTGGTCTCGTAACTTCCTTGGGGGGTGTGAACAAGAAATGTTTCTTAGGGTTTGTGGATCCAGGGGGGGGGGGGCTAGGCAGGCTTCTGAAAACAGTGTTTTGAAAAGCGTTCGGGAGCTAAACTGCAAACTTACCGAAAATTCGCTACCCACTTACAAACGCATCATATTTCGATAAAAAATTCAAAAATGCATTAACGAATTTGTTTTACGAAAATTAGCTAAAAAAATTATACACCCCTACTCACTCCTGGTCCCGTAACTTCATGGGAAGTGTAAACAAGAAATGTTTTGGGGGAATACGGGTGATGTGCGGGGTAGGCAGGGTTTAAGGGGGATATGGCTTCAAGATGTGAAAAAGACAACTTTCAAGCCCGTTTTATTCTCATTTTCTGCTCATATTTCTTTTTACTAACCACCCCGCACAACACCCCTATTCTCTCCTGGTCCCATAACTTCCTTGGGGGGTGTGAACAAGAAATTTTTCTTGGGTTTTGTGGATTCAGGGGGGGGGGCTAGGCAGGTTTCTGAAAACAGTTTTTTGAAAAGCCTTCGGGAGCTAATCTGCAAATTTACCGAAAATTCGCTACCAAAACGCGCTTACTGCGTCAAGATTTTTTTCTTATAAACGCATCATATTTCGATAAAAAATGCAAAAATGCATTAACAAATTTATTCTACGATAATTAGCTAAAAAAAATTATATACCGTTGTCATAAACTTCACTAAACCTACAAATAAATATCCAAAAAGCCACCAAGCTTAACTAAACTGACAGCCAAACCATCAGAGAAAGGGTCTTTTTGAAATGGATATTCTGTAAATATTTTAGTAAAATGAAGGACAATGACGGTTGAAACTTAGGGGTTTGCAGAACACTCTTCTTGCAACATTTTCTTTTCACAAACGGTGTTTGTTTCACATTCTTTGCCTAAACATTGCCAATTTTGACGTTTAAAATTGCGAGGTTGACGTTTTGAGGAAAACTCCAAAATTTGTTGCTTTAACTGCCCATAACTTCTTTGTCTTTAAAGCTACGGACCTAAATTGGTGCAGAGTTCACCCTTTATAATACAAACACGTGTACCAAATTTGGTTGCTCTTACTTTGTTATTTCAGGAGATATGAATTTCTTTATAAAGAAATCACAAAATTTTCCGGGAAAACCTGGTCCGATTTTCCTGGCTAACGAACTTATCCAAGCGACTTGCAAAAGGAAGGTACTCTGCAAATTTTATCAATATCGGTCCATTATTTTTTGAGTTATCAGTCGGATATATATATATATATATATATATATATATATATATATATATATATATATATATATATATATATATATATATATATATATATATATAAACACAGATCTCCCCATAAGCGAATTTTTTTTTAATTCGATAAAAAGTTATGAGGGTGTCCCACTTTCAAATGGGTCACTCTGTATGTTATGAATGTTATGTACTTGTTTCTATTAACACACACGCTGTAAGTGAAAAACAAATTATTAACATTATAGGTCTTCATATCTAACATGTTTCAGATCAGTTATATTTAGTGTTACTTGGTTACGCAATGAAAGTGTTTCAATAAAAGAGACAGTATGGAAGATATCGCATTTAAAACTGCAGTATTTGCATTACTAAAACCTCCCACAATCACCCCACCTCCCCCACATTTCTCATTTGATCAGCTGATCGATAAAAAAAGACATCCCGGCCGATATTTCATGCGCGATAAAACGTTGTGTGGAGTTTTATTAAGGCCGTTAAATTCCCTATTAAACGGGAACAATGTTTCACAATAAGTGGCAGCCTGTAAAGGAAACGTTCTGAATAAATTAGCAGTGCATGGCACATAAATGAGGGTGTGTTATATGCAGGAGGATGTGTATGTTCTGGATGTGGGGGAACACTTCATGCTCTAACGTCTAATAAAATATTAAGTGAGAGGCTCCCGGGACATGGAAAAGTTGCAAAGCTAAAACTAAAACATTCCGTCTCATTTACATTCCACACGAAACGTTTTAATTATGTGTGAAATACGATTCTCTGTTGTTGTTCCTGTTTAAATAATTAACGGGAAGAAATTAAAGCGTCCTTTGTTTATGCAGCAACAGTGTATGTGTGCTTAGATTGTGAGTTCTGAACATGTATACTTAGATTTGATTATCATAATAGGCCATTTGCATGGATTTTCCATTTCATGAATTGAACATTTACCTAAAAGTTTTTCAAGAATAGAACATTATTTTATGCATCAAAATACCGAAAAACATAGAGTAAGCGGTACAGTCGTTGAGACTGCAATATAGTGTGTCCCAAACTGGATGGGAATGTATTGCTATCTCCGTCATTATTACAGATAGCGAGACGGTTAAATTAGCGATGTTTTGTATAATTTCATGTTCATTCCAAATATGACTTGTATTTTGCCCTGCCTCTCTTCGTTTTCAAGTTATTTTGAAAAAACAAAATTTTATCGACTTCTTTTTTCTTCAATATCTAATTAGGCGTTGATCTGACATGCCTAAGACTTGCACATTATCAGGACACTTTTTACAGACTAATCTTTTTGTGATATTTTCAACTTTGGATTCGCATTTGTTTTTGAGCTACAGGTATCAGCGTTTGTTTTTATTATGGCAGCCATATTAAATTTTTTGCTCGTGTGATAGCCTGTTAAAAGAGCTTTCCAATGATGTACAACATGCTTGAGAAATATTGTAATTGCACTGACAATTTTGAGAAAAACCGTTTTGAGGATAGTAGGCTATGAAATCCAATATCAGAAAACAAATGACAAAAAAAAAGTGTTCAAAAAGCAGTAGACCATGGAGTCTAACAATAGACTTCTACTTTTAACATAATTTTCCGTAATGATTCAGGATAAAGAATAGGAACTTTGAGCACACCAATGAATCGGCCCATTATTACAAATGATATTTTACATTACAACATTATCCTAAAAAATTGTAATAATTTAATTAGATAGGTAAACCTAGTAAATAACTAAATTTACTAACAGAACTCAATAAAAAGCAGATCTCACAAAACGTCACCGAAATTATCCAAGCTGGCATGGAGTTATTTATTCCACGTACACAGAAAACCTCTTCAGCCACTCAAAAGCTTTGGTTCTCTAAATCCTGTGACAAGGCCAGACTTGAAAAGGTCAAAGCTCACAAAACGCTTCTACACAATCCCAGTCAAGAAAACCGTCAAGCATTTAACGACGCAAGAAACCGCTATGTCGGCATTCTTTCTGAGGAAAAAAACTCGTTTAATAACCACATCAAAAACAAAGTCCTATTAAGCTCCAACGGCGGCAAACCCTTCTGGACTCTTGCTAAATCTATTGGGAATAATTCCTGCAAAAGCACGTTCCTACCTCTTGTCTCAGGGGATGAAATTGTTTCTACCGCCCTGAGCAAGGCTGAACTTTTTGCTTCGTTGTTCGCCAGCAATTCTACTCTCAACCGACCTCCAAATGTTCAACCACCAACGGTCCCCAACGTCGCGCATAAAATGACGGATATCATTTTCATAACTAAAAAGGTACGAAAGATGCTCTCTTCTCTTAATACCAGGAAAGCCTCTGGCCTTGACTAGATCCCAGCAATTGTTCTCAAAAAATGCGCACCAGAACTTGCTCCTGTCCTGACTCGTCTATTTCAGATATCTTACAAAAAAGGCATATTCCCTAGTAACTGGAAAACTGATCGAGTACAACCCATCCCCAAGAAAGGATCCAAAGCACTTCCTAGCAACTACAGGCCTATTGCTCTCCTTTCAGTCGTCTCTAAAGTGATGGAAAAGTATATAAACACCGAATTACTAAAATTTCTGGAAAAACGCAGTCTAATCCGCGACAGGCAGTATGGATTCCGTCAGCGCAGATCGACTGCCGACCTCCTTTCTTTTGTCACCCATTCTTGGAACAAGTCTATGAAACTACACGGCGAATCCCAGATTGTCGCTCTAGACATGTCAAAAGCATTCTATCAGGTCTGGCACGCAGCGCTGCTTAATAAACTTCCGGCCTATGGCCTACCACCAAAACTTTGCACCTGGACAGCAAATTTTCTCTCCAACAGGAGCATTTCTGTTGTTGTGGATGGCCATTTCTCTAAACTGTATCCAATTAATGCAGGAGTTCCTCAAGGTTCAGCTTTAGCCCCCACTTTGTTTCTTCTCCACATCAATGACCTCCTCTTTAGCACATCCAACCCACTTTACAGTTACGCGGACGACAGCATCCTCCACTCAAATATACAATATTCTAAGCCTGTCTCTTTAGCCCAATTAGATGAGGATCGCAGACTCATGGAGAGTTCTGTCTCCGTGGATCTCCAAAAAATATTAGACTGGGGAAGTATAAATCTTGTACAATTCAACCCCACCAAATCTCAGTCTTGCTTTCTTTCTCATAAGATACACCAGCCCTAGACCCATCACAATGAACAACCAAGTTATTCAAAGTAATGAGTTCTTGTCGGCATTTCTGTGGACCGAATCCTTAATTGGCACCAACATGTCACATCAATTGCAGAAGCGGCTGCTAAGAAATTAGGTTTTCTCTTACGGGCTCGCAAATACTTTTCACCAGCTAATCTCTATACTTTATATACCTCACAAATAAGGCCAAACCTCGAATACTGCTCCCACATCTGGGGTGCAGCTGCAGCTTCTACACTCTATATCCTGGACTCCATTCAAAAGTGAGCTATACGTCTCATCGGTGACCCTACCCTCACCCAAAGGCTGCCATCACTTGCCCACCCACGTGCCGTTGGTGACCTCTCTCTATTTTATAGATATCTGAACGGGCACTGCTCAGAGGAGCTTTCTTCCATAGTTCCTCCACCTGCTGCCCCCAACAGATCTACCAGGGGAACAGAGCGAATGCACCCTTTTACTGTCCAGGTCACCAGACATAGAACTTCTTGTTACGCCCGCTCTTTTGTCCCGAGGACTTCCAAGTTGTGGAATTCCTTGCCGGCACATGTGTTTCCTTCTCCTCCGAGCCTCCAAACCTTCAAGTCCAGAATTAACAAGTTGCCTTTTTCCTCTCTGTCAACACCCACGGTACGATCGTATTTAGGCTGTAAGCCTTCGTGGTGTGTAGTTGAAATTTTAAAAAAAGATGTTTTACGAAGACGCCTTTAAAAATTGTTTGACTTTAAACGTAAGTCAACTGAAAAACAACAGAAGAAAGGATTATATGGATATAACACTATCAAGACAATTAAGAATACTGTCATTCTTAATTATAAAGTTGAGGGACCTGCCGTGAATGAGGGTTCTGGGCGAAGTAAACAGGATTTTTAGGGAAGTATAGCTGCAAAACGGGTAAGAGGTAGCTTATAGAGGTACAGCTAAGCTGGTTTTTTCGAACTTTCCGCTCACATTTCCTTTTTATCTTCTTCCCTGTCCAGCACCCCTATTCACTCCTGGTCCTGTAACTTTCTTAGGGACCGTTTGCAAGAAAATTTTCTTGTGGTATGCGCATCCAGAAAGGGTTTTAAGCATGTTTCTGATTTTTTATAAGACTCGCCCGTGTGCTAAACTGCAAATTTACCGAAAAGTAATTTTTATTTCCAGAAAGAATGTACCTGCTAAATTATAAACGTGGCAAGTATTTTTCCTTATTAATCGCTTGGATGATCCATTTTTGTCAACCCAATCGAACCAGTTTCTGCAAACCAAATAGCAAAAAAGGTTTTTAAAAGAAATTCGTAGTTATTTTTGAAATCTAGTACCCAAGCTGCCTTTATATGGGTTTTACTACGTATCAACACTGAAGACTCTAGTTTAATGAGAAATTGAGTTATCGCTATTTGAAATATTTTTACTGACGCCCTCGTGGCGCAGGTTGCTAGGTGCCAGCCTGCTAAGCGAGAGGTCCCGGGTTCGATTCCTGGGTGAGCCAACGAGAAGTTGACTTTGTCTGGAAAATTAATAAAAATAGTGTATGATGGGAAATGAATGTGCTAATGGCCTGAGATGCCGCAGCCAATAATATAATTAAAAAAAAATTTTACAATAATTCGCTACCATAACGCACTTGCTGAAGTCAGCAGACCTGGGGCTAAACCTTGATATACCTGAATACATTCGGAAGTCTCAGACAAGAGAGCTAATTTTTGTTTCGGAACCTGGGATCGAGAATTTGCTTTAAGGAACAAAGTTAATTGTCCGAAAATACGTTGAACAATTTTCACTGCATAAAACAAAGGACTCACTGTTTGATTTCATTGAACGGAAACTTCGTTTTCACTTAAACCGAGATAAAGTTATTTGTAACACTTACAGACAGCCACGATAGTCGATATTAATTGCAAAAAGTTAATATTCCAACGGATTTTGCCTTATTTACCCGACAGAAAAGTCCGCGCCTTACTCGAGATGTTCACAGCTGTCAGCGGTCAGAACGAGTCTCCCTTTATACCAGCGTCACATGCAGAACTCTCCGCCAAATTTGCCGCGTCTTCTCTAACGGTCGTTCGTGATCTCTTTCTAGCTTCATGTAATGGAAGGAGATAGAGCGAAAGATCTACTTTTGAATGTGAAGACTCCGCGATCTACGCCTGGGTTCGTATTCCTCAACGGTTATTACCTGACGACGACGCTATTACATCATGATGACGTCAGCTGTACTTTATCGAGAAGCTTCTAGAATAATACGATAGTTTTCCTCAACAAAAATATTCCGTCTCTGATATTTTATTTTCAACGTATATTTAGGGGATACAGTACGGGCATTACGATAATAATAGTATTTAGCTAATTTTTAACAAATAATTTTGAAACTAAAATTTGAATTGCTTTTCAGAGATAAAGTTACCTGCTATTATTTAGGCGTCTTGGGGGTTTTTTACGTCTGTAAGGCAGTAACACAATCGTTACAACTGAGGAAGGGTGAAGGTTATAATAAAAGTATACCTTTCTAACAACATCGTTTAAGTGATACATGTTTGGAAAAAAGGAAAGTGGAAAACTTTTGGAGAACTTGGCCTAACTGTGGAAGTGTAAAAGTTATAAAATAATAACATTGTTTGAATGACACCTGTTTGAAAAATAGGAGAAAGGTAGACTAAGTGGAAAGCTTCTGGAGAACTTGGCCCAACTGTGGAAGTATCAAAGTTATAATAAAATGAAGAAAACTGAGACAGAGAGTCGTGGTGGCGACAACAGGCTGACGTGCCCTTTGGTCTGTGATGAAGATGATATGTATGCAAAAACATGCATCACATTCTCAACGCGAATTTAATGGCAAGTATTCCCAATCCATTAATAAATTTCATCAGGCTTGGTGGTTATTTCTTACCGCCAGTTTAATTACAGTAATCATGAAGTGTGTTGTCTGCGCTTTGTTTTGCTCGATCTGGATTCCATAATACTTTAGTTAACAACCCCTATAGTAACGGGGTGGCGACATACCATTAGAAAACCACATTTGTTCCTCCTGATTACCCGCAAACTAGAATATTCCCACATACCTCTTCTTCCCGATCTAACACTAATTGTCTGGTTGTGCTGGGAGAAATCTAGTTATCCTGTTCCTGCACTAAATTACAAATGGCCATTGTACAAGTTGAATAATTAATTATAGACTTCACCTTAATGAAACTGAACCTGCAACAACAATAGTGATTGCACGCGATGATTGTTTTTCAATCACCGTTGTTTAACCTACAAGAAATGTTCACGCAATAAATTAAGTGTGTATAGTATGGAAAAGGGGTTGAAATACATAACACATCAGATTTGCATAAGGCTGGTTTTTAGGTAGGAATGCGAAAACAGTTAAAGTTAGAATATCAAAAGTTAAAGCGAAAAGTTTGGTTTCCTCCAGGTCTTTTAAAATCAGTACACAAAAGAATGAATTACATAAAGAACTTAGAAAGCAGCCACATAATCAAGGACTTTGGCAAGAAAGAGTAGGTACGGAAACTTTTGAACAGGTTTAATAAGGTAAACCAAGATAATGTTTACGCAAGTTCTAGAGCTGGCCAGCTCGTTAATAGTTGGCTGGTGTGGTATACTTGAAATATGGAAGGTGGTAGTGGACTTTTCCTTTACGTGATAGTAAAGGATTTTTTCACGCCCGACGAGGTACCACCCCTTATATCAAGGGGCCGGTGAAGTCCCAACGGACGTTTCCGGTTCTGGTGTATAAGTCGGTTTCCCTTATAAGCAAAAATGATGATGGCTCCTCCTTGTACAAAAGATTCCGGAGGTAAAATACCCCTCTATTAGGATCTCCGGGAGAGGGGTGTACAGGGGGCGCCAGCATCAAGATTTAACATATCCTTCTATAATATATGTGGCCTAAATTCTAACCTAAACTCCGTCCACCATTTCCTCCAGGCTAATAGGCCCCAACTCCTCTTCGTCACCGAAACTCAAATCAGTGCCAAAACAGCCACTAATCACCTTAATTTCCCGGGATATGAGCTCCTTACTTCCTTTAGATTGCATGGAGGCGTGTGCGGATACGTCTGTAGCAATCTACCCTGCACCAGACTTCCCAATTTAGAAGCTGAAAGAAAAGACATACTATAGATAAAACTCACTCTCAGGGATGCAACTAAATTCATCTGTTGTATTTACCGGTCACCTTCTGACAACAACTTTGTCTAGCTCTTTGACTACCTTTCTGAAAAAACCGACCATCTGATTTCCGAATATCCTTCCTCCGAGGTCACTAATCTTGGTGACTTCAATGTCCATAATAAGGAATGGCTAGGATCTTCAAAAACCGATCCACAAGGAAGAGCAGCGGAGGCCTTTGTAGTCAGCAATTCTTTATCCAATATGGTTCAGCAACCTACTTACTTTCCTCGCATCCCAACACACAGCTCAAATCCCTCGGATCTCCTTCTTACTACAAATCCTGACTGGCCGCCCCCCTTGATCGCTCAGCCCACGGCATGGTCACTGCTTCCTGCGCAATGCAACCTGAGGTAACACAGTCATCACACCCACGTATCGTTTGGCACTACAACTCCGCGAACTGGGACGAAATGCGAGATTACTTTTCCTCATTTCCATGGGCGTCTGTTTGCTTCTCTCATCCTGACCCCTCTGATATCTCCCAAAAGGCCACCGAAATTATCCAAGCTGGCATGGAATTATTTATTCCACGTACACAGAAAACCTCTGCAGCCACTCAAAAGCCCTGGTTCTCTAAATCATGTGACAAAGCCAGACTTGGAAAGGTCAAAGCTCATAAAACGCTTCTACACAATCCCAGTCAAGAAAACCGTCAAGCATTTAACGACGCAAGAAACCACTATATCCGCATTCTTTCTGAGGCAAGAAACTCGTTTAATAGCCACATCAAAAACAAAGTCCTCTTAAGCTCCAGCTGCAACAAACCCTTCTGGACTCTTGCTAAATCTATTGGGAATAATTTCTGCAAGAGCACGTTCTCACCTCTTGTCTCGGGAAATGAAACTGTTTCTACCGCCCTGGGCAAGGCTGAACTTTTTGCCTCGTTGTTCGCCGGCAATTCTACTCTCAACTCACCTTCAAATGTTCAGCCACCAACAGTCCCCATGTCGCGCATAAAATGACGGATATCATTTTCAAAACTAAAAAGGTACGAAGGATGCTCTCTTCTCTAAATACCAGGAAAGCCTATGGCCTTGACGAGATCCCAGCAATTGTTCTCAAAAAATGCGGACCAGAACTTGCTCCTGTCCTGACTCGTCTGTTTCAGACATCTTACAATAGAGGCATATTCCCTAGTAACTGGAAAACTGCTCGAGTGCAACGCGTCCCCAAGAAAGGATCCAAAGCGCTTCCTAGCAACTACAGGCCTATTTCTCTCATTTCAGTCGTCTCTAAAGTGATGGAATTACTAAAATTTCTTGAAAAACACAGTCTAATCCACCACAGGCAGTATGAATTCCGTCAGCGCAGATCAACTGCCGACCTTCTTTCCTTTGTCACCCATTCTTAGAACAAGTCTATGGAACTACACGGTGAATCCCAGATTGTCGCTCTAGACATATCCAAAGCATTCGACCACGTCTGCCACGCAGCGCTGGTTAATAAAGTACCAGCCTATGGCCTACCACAAAACTCTGTACGTGGACAGCAAATTTACTCTTCAACCGGAGCATTTCTGTTGTCGTGGATGGCCATTCCTTTAAACTGTATCCAATTAATGCAGGAGTTCCTCAAGGTTCAGCTCTACCCCTACTTTGTTTCTTCTCCACATCAATGACCTCCTCTCTAGCACATCCAACCTGGTTCACAGTTATGCGGACGACAGCATCCTCCACTCAAATATACAATATTCTAAGCCTGTCTCTGTAGCCCAATTAAATGAGGATCGCAGACTCATGGGGGGTTATATCTCCGTGGATCTCCAAAAAATATTAGACTGGGGAAGTAGAAATCTTATACAAATCAACCCTATCAAATCATAGTCTTGCTTTCTTTCTCATAAGAGATACACCAGCCCTAGACCCATCACAACCAAGTTATTCAAAGTAATGAGTCCTTTTCACTTGTTGGCATTTCAGTGGATCGAAATCTCAATTGGCACCAACATGTCACATCAATTGCAGAAGCGGCTGCTAAGAAATTAGGTTTTCTCTTCCGGGCTCGCACATACTTTTAACCAGCTAATCTTTATACCTTATATACTTCACAAATAAGGCCAAACCTCGAATTCTGCTCCCACATCTGCTCCCACATCTGAATTGGTTACGACTCTGCAAAGGGCGCATAATGTAACCATTAGCCGAGATACCGTAAGAAATCGTCTTCACGAAGCAAACCTCTCTAGTAGGCGTCCACGCAGATGTCGACCTATTTCCAGAGACAACCGCGCTGCAAAATTGGACTGGTGTCAAAAATATCTGAATCGGACTGTAGATAACTGGGCTACAGTTTTACTCACAGACGAATCTAGGTTCGTTTCCATCCGGATTCTCATCGAGTAAGTGTACCCATACAGAGGTGGTACAATAATGGCTTGGGGCGGAATAATTATTGGTGGCAGAACCGAACTCTTTTTTCCAAATCGCTTCTTAGCAGCTCAGCTCTATCTGAATACCAATCTTTAACCTATCGTGCATCCATTTGCAGGCGCTGTTGGTCAAAACTTCCACCTAATGCATGATAATGCCCCTACACATACCGCGCGCATCGTAACCAGCTGGCTGGATAACGCGGGAATTGAAATTTACCATGGCCAGCAGACTTTCCAGACCAGAATCCGATAGAACATGTCTAGGATATGCTTCAACGAAGATTTACTCCACATATGGGCAACATCCGTAATGCGTTTACATTCCAGGAGCTTCTGACAGCAGAGTGGGCACCATTACTACAAGGAGACCTTGACAATATCATTTTGTTTATGAGCAATAGACGTAGAGCTGTAATTACTCAACGTGGAGGTCATACTTTGTATTAAACTTTTTCTCACATATTTAGAAGTTTCTGAAAAATTCTTAAACTTTATCTTTCAGTATATATATTTTTGTAAATAATCTTCTAGGTTTTTTGAATAAAACCTTTTATTTTATGTAATATTAAACACTTACTTATACCATACATTTTTTGTTTTCTTCTTGAATCATATCAAGAAAAAAATACGTGCATTTTTAAAAATATCCCTAGACTTTTCCGATGTATATATATATATATATATATATATATATATATATATATATATATATATATATATATATACAAAAATTTGAACTGAACCCGGATGTGTAAGGGGGCCGAATTAGCGCTTATTTGAAGAAATTTTGTCAAAATTCAAAAGTTGCGATCTCCTAATTACTGATTTTAGTGAATTTTCTTTAAAACAATTCACTAATAAGGAGATCCCGACTTTTGAATTTTGAAAAAATTTCTTCAAATAAGCGCTAATTAAGCCCACCAGAACACATTTCCGGGGTCAGTTAAAATTTTTATATGTTATATATATATATATATATATATATATATATATATATATATATATATATATATATATATATATATATATATATATATATATATATATATATATATATATATATATATACATATGTGTGTGTGTATCACACCGATAACTCAAAAAATAATGGGCTGATTTTGATAAAATTTGGTGGATACCTTCCTTTTGCAAATGGCTTGGATAAGTTCGTTAGCCAGGAAAATCGGTCCAGGTTTTCCCGGAAAATTTTGTGTTTTCTTTCAAAAAAAAATTATATCTCCGGAATTAACAAAGTAAGGGCAACCAAATTTGGTACGCGGGTTTACATCCTTATAGGTAAGCTACATAAAAGTTATAGGCATTTAAAGAAACATAAATTGAGGTTTTTCACAAAACGTCAAAGTTGCGATTTAAACGTCAAAATTGGCAACATTTAGGAAAAGAACTTGAATCTAATACGGGCTATGGAAATAAAGTGTCTCAAGAAGAATGTTTTACAAACCCTGAAGTCTTAGTTTCAACCGTCATTGTCCTTCATTTTAATAAAATGTTTCCAGAAAATTCATTTCAAATAGACCCTTTCTCTGACGCTTGGCAGTAGCCTTAGCTATAGAGTTTATCGTTTAATAGTATATAATTTTTGTAGAATTTTCGTAAAAAAAATCAATAAAGCTCAATATATCTGTTATTATACAACATATGAAAAAAATTGTATATATTAATTATAGGGTGTCTTGAGCTACATCTTAAAAAATTATTTCTACAATCACAGGGTGGCCCATAAGTCGTTGGTGATACAAATTTTCTTTTTTTTTTTAATCAAACACGCCTTATGTTATTGCATTTTTGCATTTTCCATCGAAATATAATGCATGTTTGTAAGAAAAAAAATTCTAGACGCAGTAAGTGCGTTATGGTAGCGAATTTTGATCAAATGCTTAATATTTGAATAGCTCAATTTGCTATTAACCTATAAGGTTGACCAAGAAACGAATTTTTTCGGGAACACTTTAAGTTTACTTTCGGAAATTTTTGTACATTTTCAAACAATAAAGTTATTTTGATGAAACATGGCACATTGTTTTTACTATATAGATTATACTGGTAACCAAATTTGATGCCTGCTTTCTTAAAAAAACACACATTATTGCTATTAAAAAATAATGAAAATTCACTACCATAACGCACTTGCTGCGTCCAGAGTTTTTTTAAAGAAAATTCACTAAAAAAGAGGAGAACTTGGTAACAGTTGATTAATTGTTGAAGTTGCAATGAAATAAGGGGAGCTCCTGAAAACAGATAATCGTGTTTACGACGACAGGGCGACATCGCTTTAAGATTGTGATGATGACATAAAAGTTATTATTAATAAATACCTGCGAGTAGCACGATGCCGGGGTTATTTGACTGCCATGACATATTCTGAAGTTGGCGTTATGTTCCAGCAAAGTACCACCGCAACAATTTCAAGTTTCCCCTTGTTCATATCCATTATGGAATGTTCCTATTCAAACAAACATTCCTTCTGTTGCCTTCCTGCCTATCTCGCCACCCCTCCACACAGTACACTATACTGCATGAGACACGGAAACAACCCTTCGTCTTATTACTTTCAATCTTCACTCAGGAATGGTAGGAACTTGTTATTGACTCCTTGATATAAACTTACTATTTTGATGTTATACCGTTCTACATTTCGTTAAAATATGTGTTCATCTTGCAGGTACCATACAGGGTGTCGAGTCGGGACGATACACATTTCAGGAATCGCTTAAAGTTGCGTTTCTTCTTAAACTTTGCACATGTAACAAGCACAATGCGGTTTGTTTAAGCAAGAGATTTTGACAGTAGCGGCTCGTGCCTTAATTCATTGGGGGTGCGCAAGAAAAAAAAGTTCTGAACGCAGAAAGTGCGTTATGATAGTAAATTTTTATTAAATACTTCAAATTTAAATAACTCAAGTTTCTACAAACTTAGAAACTTCAATTTCGGTGTATAGGAATATATTTTTCAGCACAACATATCCACCAAATTTAATCAAAATAGCTTTGTAATTTTCGGAGAAAAAAAATTTTTTCAAAAGAAAACTCAAAATTTGAATAACTCAATTTTCTAGAAATTTAAAAGGTTGAATTTTAGTGTGTAGTAAGGTCTTTTACAAAGAAATATATACACCAAATTTTATTAAAATACCCTTGTAATTTTTGGAGAAAAAGATTTTTTTTAAACAAAATATTCCCGGAAAACATCCGATTTGACTAACGAAGTCATCCAAGCCATTAACAAAAGAAAGACACTAGAAGAGTTTCATCAAAATCAGTTGCTTATTTTTTGAGTTACCGGTTGGATATATATATATATATATATATATATATATATATATATATATATATATATATATATATATATATATATATATATATACATATATAAATTGAAACTGACCCCGGATATGGGTTCTGGAGGTCCCAGTTCGCGCTCATTGGAAAAAAATTTTGCAAAGTCTCTCCATGGATACCTCTTTATTAGTGAATTTTTTAAAATAGAAATTCACTGAATTTGAGGGGCTCGCCTATTTTTCCCCCGAAAATGTATTATAAAGAAACCTACTTACTGAGCTTAATAATTATTAACTACTTACAAAGTTTTCCTCTAGTTCGTTATACGTTACAATAGTTAAAAAGTCCCTTAAAAAGTTAGCCTTTAAATTTAAAATAAACACTGAATTAATCACAGTATCAGAATTATTTTGTCCACTTATTAAGCAACCCGAAGTAGTAACCATCATAATAATAATAATTGTTTTGCTAGAACATGTAAACAACAACGAAATGATCTAATTAAAAATCAATCCAACGCGAAGACGAAAATTGCTACGTAGTAGTAGGTACACACGCTCTGCCAAAAGGCCACTACAAACTGTTAGTGTGTAATTTTTTAGCGCAGAACAGAATGCTTATTCGGTCGTTTTCGACGAAGATCATCAAGATTCGGCGATCACTTCGCACTGTGGCGTGCGTACGGGGTAACTGTAAAAATTCATTTGGGGAAAAAATTTGTGTGCCACTGTCTTTTTCCAATTTTGATACATCAGTTATGAAGCTTATTACATAAGCCACAAAAGCTGCCTCTTGGTATTTTTTCGTTCAGGGTATCCCCTAGGAGATATGATTAATTTTATAAAAAGGGGCAAAATACCGATTCCTTGGAGTAATGAAAACAGTAATCGTAAAGTGCCATGAAACTATAATTTTTGACAGTTCTCTAAATTCTACAATTTTGAAGTGCTTTGTAGGCGTCAAAAGAGTTTTCGTGCTATTCTTTAAATTTTGATACGGTGCAGTATTTTCGTTTTTAGTTATTTGTTGATACTGAGCTGTTCATTAATATTATTTCCTCCTCTCAAGATGGTTTTCATTAAGTACACTTCAGCGGATTTGACTGATATGTTGTTAATTTATGGACAAACAAATCAAAATGCTGGACAAGCTGTGCGAGTTTATCAGGAAACTTATCCGCAAAGAAGAATTCCTGACAAAAATATTTTCCCACGTATTGTAAGACATTTGAGAGAAACTGGTTCTTTAAAACCTTTAAAAGCTGACTCTGGACGCAGAAGATACCGCCGAACTGTACGAGTTGAAGAGGCGATATTAAATAGAGTTGAACGTGATCCTAGTACAAGTACGAGAATTATTGCCACCGAACTGGGTAATATTTCGGCATCATCAGTTCACAGAACTCTGAAGGATCAAAGTTTATATCCCTATCATTTTACACGTGTCCAGGAACTTCTACCTAGAGACTTTCAACCAAGGGTAATGTTTTGTCAGTGGTTCTTAAACAAACTTAGGCACGACCAACATTTTTCTAAACGTGTACTATTTACTGATAAGGCGTCATTTACGCGAAAAGGTATCGTAAATTTTCACAATTGACATACATGGGCCGATGAAAACCCACACTCTCTAAGAGTTGCAAATTCGCAGTATCAATTTTCCATCAATATTTGGGCTGCTATTATTGAAAATCACATAATTGGTCCTGTTGTTCTACCGAATCGTCTTGACCATGAATCATATTTAAACTTTTTACAAAATGATTTGCCGTTATTACTACCGCTTTTTATGAGAAATGGTACAATGTGGTTCCAGCATGATGGTGCGCCCGCACATTTTGCAGCAGTTGTAAGAACATATTTAGCCAACACATACGGTCACCGATGGATTGGTCGTGGAGGTCCGGTGTCATGGCCACCTCGATCTCCGGACCTGAATCCTCTCGATTTTTATTTGTGGGGTCATTTAAAAGATGTAATTTTTGGAGAAAAAGATTTTTTTTAAACAAAACTCAAAATGTTCCCGGAAAACGTTATCCGATTTGACTAACGAAGTCATCCAAGCCATTAATAAAAGAAAGACACTTGCAGAGTTTTATCAAAATCAGTGGCTTATTTTTTGAGTTATCGGTTGGATATATATATATATATATATATATATATATATATATATATATATATAAATTGAAACTGACCCCGGATATGGGTACTCGGGGTCCCAGTTCGCGCTCATTTGAAAAAAATTTTGGAAAGTCTCTCCATCGATACCTCTTTATTAGTAAATTTTTTGAAATAGAAATTCACTAAAAATGGATGTATTATAAAAAACCTACTTACTGGACCTTATAATTATTAACTACTTACAAAGTTTTCCTCTAGTTATACGTTACAATAGTTAAAAAGTCCCTTAAAAAGTTAACCTTTAAATTTAAAATAAACACTGAATTAATCACAGTATCAGAATTATTTTGTGCACTTATTAAGCAATTTGAAGTAGTAACCATCATAATAATAATAATTGTTTTGCTAGAACATGTAAACAACAACGAAATGATCTAATTAAAAATCAATCCAACGCGAAGACGAAAATTGCTACGTAGTAGTAGGTACACACGCTCTGCCAAAAGGCCACTACAAACTGTTAGTGTGTAATTTTTTAGCGCAGAACAGATTGCTTATTCGGTCGTTTTCGACGAAGATCATCAAGATTCGGCGATCATTTCGCACTGAAGTATCGCATTTCCTGAGAGCGCCGAAAAATACACACCGCCGCCCGACTGATTTATATGGATATGGATGTATATAATGTCTGCAACGATTAACACTACACTTATTCTGATTCTGTATTCTGTATTAATGGCTGCCGGCTCTCTGCGATCCTCGATATACTAATTTTGTTTGTTGAATGCAGGAGGTAAAAAAGTAAATAAAAATTTATTAAAATATAGCATAGCAAAAATATTATTTTTTCCACGGCAGGCGGCAGTGCGCGCGCACGGGCGCACTTATTGGGGAGCCGCCCCTGGATTTTGATAACTCTGCCACTTCCGGTTAAACTGAAAGTCAACACAATATGTCACACCGATTACGCAAAATATAATAGGCCGATTTTGATCAAATTTGGCAGGTACCTTGCTTTTGTTGAGTGGCTTGGACAGTTTGTTACCCAACGGAATCGGGCGAGGTTTTCTCGGCAAATGTTATGTTTTATTTCCTTTTTTTTTGGGTTTTTTCTCCGAAAGTAAGAAAGCTGGGCTCACAAAATTTAATACGTCGGTTTATGTTATAAAAAGTAAACCATGTACCAAAATCTAAACCTCTATGTTATAAGAAAAAAAAATTATAAGCATTTAATAGAAAATGTTTCTATGAAAATTCACTACCATAACGCACTTGCTGCGTCCAGACTTTTATCATTATAATCGATAGCTTACAAAATTCGAACGTGACCTTTTGAAGCATACCATATGCCTTAATATTACGGTTTTCTAGATACCCATTATTTTATGGAAAAAATGACAGTTGCAAACAGTTGTAAGCCCCCCAAATAAACCTTCAAAAAATGCATTATTTTATGTTGAGACGTTCATAAGCTAGGACGTTGGGATTCATATGGACAATAACAAAGTCTTCAGAATTATACAGGGTGACTACAAAAATCGTCAACAATGTAAATCCAAAAATATGATAGTAAATTTTCTTTAAAAAAGTCACTAATAAGGAGATTGCGAATTTTAAAAAGATATCTTCAAACGAGTCCAAAGTCGGACCACTAGAACCCACACCCGGGGTGTTTCAATGTATATATATATATATATATATATATATATATATATATATATATATATATATATATATATATATATATATATATATATATATATATATATATACATATATGCCGACCTCATTTCCTTTGTCACCCATTCTTGGAGCAAGTCTATGGAACTACACGGTGAATCCCGCCAGATTGTCGCTCTAGACATATCCAAAGCATTCGACCAGGTCTGACACGCAGCGCTGCTTAATAAACTTCTGGCCTATGGCCTACCACCAAAACTCTCTACCTGGACAGCAAATTTCCTCTCCAGCCGGAGCATTTCTTTTGTCGTGGATGGTCATTACTCTAAACTGTATCCAATTCATGCAGAAGTCCCTTAAGGTTCAGCTTTAGCCCCTACTTTGTTTCTTCTCCACATCAATGACCTCTCTAGCACATCCAACCCAGTTCACAGTTACGCGGACGACAGCACCCTCCCCTCAAATAGACAATATTCAAAGCCTGTCTCTTTAGCCCAATTAGATGAGGATGGCAGACCCATGGAGGGTTCTGTCTCCGTGGATCTCCAAAAAATATTAGACTGGGGAAGTAGAAATCTTGTACAATTCAACCCCACCAAATCTCAGTCTTGCTTTCTTTCTCATGAGAGATATACCAGCCCTAGACCCATCACAATGAACAACCAAGTTATTCAAAGTAATGAGTCCTTTTCACTTGTTGGCATTTCTGTGGATCGAAATCTCAATTGGCACCAACATGTCACATCAATTGCAGAAGCGGCTGCTAAGAAATTAGGTTTCCTCTTCCGGGCTCGCAAATACTTTTCACCAGCTAATCTCTATACCTTATATACTTCACAAATAAGGCCAAACCTCGAATACTGCTCCCACATCTGGAGTGCCGCTGCCTCTTCTACACTCGCTATCCTGGTCTTCATTCATACGTCTCATCAGTGACCCTACCCTTACCCAAAGGCTGCCATCCCTTGCCCACCGACGTGCCGTTGGTGACCTCTCTCCTCTCTTTCTTTTATAGATATCTTTACGGGCACTGCTCAGAGGAGCTTTCTTCCATAGTTCCTCCACCTACTGTCCCCAACAGATCTACCAGGGGACAGAGAGAATGCACCCTTTTACTGTCCAGGTCACCAGACATAGAACATCTTGTTATATCCGCTCTTTTGTCCCGAGGACTTCCAAGTTGTGGAATTCCTTGCCGGCACATGTTTTTCCTTCTCCTCCGAACCTCCAAACTTTCAAGTCCAGAATTAACAAGTTGCCTCTTTGCTCCTTGTCGACACCCACGGTTCGATGGTGTTTAGTCTGTAAGCCCTCGTGGTGTGTTATTGAAATATTAAAAAAAGAAATGCACCAGTTACATGTCCACCTCGATTTCCTGATCTGTCCGTTTTAGATTTCTTGTTATGCGGAACTGTAAAAATAAGGTGTACCGAGGGTCTTATGATCCAGTGAACGATCTTAGAGAAGCCGTCCTAGACAATTTTGCCAATATCGATAGACATTCTATTAAAAAAGCGACAAATTTAATTTTGCGTAGGAGTATTTGCTGTCTCAATAATATTGGAGAACTTTTTGAATATTTTCTCTGTACCTTTGTTATGGTTTCTATTTTAGTTTAAAAATGTTATTTTGTTAATTATTATGTTGAATCTCTAATTGTAAATGTCATGTAAACTATGTGCGAAAACTTAGATTCAGGTTTTCGCTATTCGAAATAAAAAACCGCTTCCGTGGTAACCAATGTTATTTTTTTGAAAAAAAAAAGAAAACCACTGTAAAATTTGTATTTCTTAAAATAATCATATCGTGTTTCATATCAGTGTAAAGAGGAAAAAAAACTCTAGACGCAGCAAAAACTGGATGAGTTGACTAAAACAAAACCATCCAAACAATTAATAAGGAAAAATACCTGTCATATTTATAATTTGACGGGTACATTCCCTTTGTAAATAATTAATTATTTTCTGAAAAACGTTTGTAACTTTAATGAAATTTGTAACACCATTTTTTTAAAGGCACTTGCAGTACTTACATATTATATCCAAGACCAAATTTTGATTTAGTAGCTCCATATAAAATATAATTTTTTTTAAATAATCGCTAACTGGGACTCTAAAACTGATCTCCAAGGTCCATTTAAATTTAAAGAATTAGTTTTAATAATATTTCTTATTAATAGTGTACAATTCTTATGAAAATTCACTACCATAACGTACTTGCTGCGTCTAGAGTTTTTTGTGATACTGGAACCAATAAGTATAAGTTAGTATTTTTTCACTTGCCAGGTTATTAAAAATATTGAAGACCACAAATAACGATAAGCATGTGCTACTTACATTTGATCAACAAATGTTGTGTCAGAAACTTTAGGACCAAATCAAAAGAACACTTTTCAATAACAACACTAACATAATATGTAGAGCTATAATATAAAGAACTTTATAACAACAAACGTGGCTAGTGGCTAGTACTCCATGTAAGGATGCCTTGATGCCTTGCAAAATATAACCATTAACAATACTAACGAATCTTCGAATGTTTTGAGGTTAGATTGATATTGAAGAAATATATTTCTGGATTATAATGCTACTGGCGCTGAAGCATCGGAAATTAGTACTGAGCTTAAAGTTTTAAACCATTTCATTGAAGTGAAACTTCTATTTAGTATATTTTGTAATACCTATATCAAAACATTTCAGTTTTAATAAATGTAAATAACACTAATAGTGAATTTTCGTAATGAAAATTCACTAAAAGACCTCTTTAATGAAGTCACAGCCAACTATGATTTCTATTAAAAAAAATAAAAGTTGATGTCGTAACTCAAATGTTACAAATATTTTTAAAATTTGCATTTTTTGCTTTATTTAGAACATATTTATCTACAACTTGTCCCTTTACACCATTTGAGTAAATCCAATACTAACGCAGCTAAATGCATTTGAAAAAATCGGCAAATATCAGTTTTTTCCAAATATCTAGTAAACCTTAACATTTTTTATGGAGACAAAAACAGTTCTGAATTACACTTACAGAACTGCACTATTTTCCCCATTTTTAAGGAAAATTCGCTAAAAATGCGTTGACTAAATACACTACAGTACATAGCTTTTTTAAAAAAGTATCTACGTAACACATAACTTTATAAAACGACTTTCTTACTTGTTCAACTAACCGTATCAAAAAGCTTGAACATCAGTAGTAGAACTGAAAGTATAATAAAAGAGAATTAGATGAATGCAGTCTGCATTTCCAGTGAGATCGATCTATTCAAATAGAATGTAAAGTGGAGATTTTGGTGTGTGCCTTTTCAATGCTAATGACTCTAATTTCCATACATCCCTTTTCCTGTTCGCTATTTTTGCTTGCATACGCACTTCTTTTACAATATAAAAGTACTTCTCAGACTCTGAGAAGCGCCCTTTTGACTTTTTCCTTTTTACACTCTTTCTCCACCCATTTCCCTAACCCTCTCTCCAGTTATCTGTGCCTCTAGTTGCCAAATCGACCATCCCTGAAACATTTACTTGCCGATATCTTTATGGCCTCGTAATTTTTTTAAAGTGGAAGCGTATTTTTTAGTGTTGCGAACTGAGATTTACTATAATGGTGCTTAAATAAAACAAAAGTTTGTATCAGCAGAAAAAGTTGTAAGTTAGTAAATGGTGAACTGAGGGATTTATATGTATTAAAGGGCCGCAACAATTTTTAGTTTATGTTCGAAGTCTAATAAAGGAGTCCGTCTTCATTATAATCTCAAGGCCAGGTCTCCAGAAGCTTTTAGTAAATTTTCATTAAAAAGATTCACTAATAGAGAGGTATTGATGGTAAGACTTTTGAAATTTTTTCTTTAAATGAGCGAAAATAAGGGGCTCTAGAACCGAAATCTAAGGTCAGTTGAAATGTTTATGTATATATATATATATATATATATATATATATATATATATATATATATATATATATATATATATATATATATATATATATATATAAATCTTTTGGAATGTTGCACTACACTGTAATAATTTTTAAGTATCCACTTTATTTGTTTGCTGTACTTTTTGTGATTTTTTATTGGTTTACATGGACTGCAGTTTCGAACCGCCGAGGTTTGTCATCAGCACGCTACTGACTGTGATCGTTCCTGTGCGATCTATATCTGAGACTGTACGTGGCGCCTGCGTGTTGAGCCTCTATTGGTCGGTTTACTGCTCTCTGATTGGTTGTGTTCTCGGACTCTGTCGTGTCTATCGGTCTCCTGTCTTGATCACTGTGGTTTGATAATTTGTCTATGTGTATGGCTTTTATTAAGTTTTTTAAAATGTTTGCTTGGATTTGTTTTGGCATTATTTGTTTCTTATTGTTTGTTTGTTGAATGTAGTATTGTTCCCAGATTTCCATTTTTTTTTATGTTTCATTAGTTGTAATTGGTTGATATCTGGTTTGTGGTGTTTTCTGTTACGAGTTTGATTTGCAGCTAGGTATGTGGATTTTATCTAATGCTGTTATATGTTCCTTGAATCTTGTTTCTATTGATTTTTTTTTGTTATTCCTATTTTTTGCATGTGTTACATTCTATTTGATATATTCCGTTTAATTCATGTGGGCTGTGTTCTTGTTTTTTATTTGTTTTGTTTATTATTTTGTAATTGGTTTTCTATCTTATTTTTAAGTCATACTATATGAGTGTTTGTGTTATTTTTTGATGCGATGGTTAGTGAATGTTGTGTATTTTGTGTTTGTTTGTGGTGTTTTGTTTTCGGTTTTGTTGTTTTGTTTGTTTTTGATTTGTTCTACTAGCTTTTCTATTGTTTTCGTGTTGTATCCATTTATTTGTGCTATTTGTATTATGATGTTGTATTCCCTTTCTCGTTCGTCATTATGAAGTGGCACATTTATCATTATGTTTATTAAGTATCTGTATGCGGCCATTTGATGTGTGTGTATGTGGATGTAGTGAGTGTTTGTGTATATTAATGTCTGTTTGTGTAGGTTTTCTATATATTTTTTATTCAATCTGGTTTTCTTTTCTGACTAGTATTAAGTCTAGGAAGTTTATGGTGTTGTTTGATTCTTTTTCTATTGTAAATTTTATGTAATTGTTGATTTGGTTAAACTTTGTATAAATTTCAACAAATGCCCTTAGCTGTTGACTGTAACTGTAATATAGGTATTACGATTCTAATATCCAATAAAACAAATAAGAAAGTAATCGTAAAATCAACCTGTGTGCATCAGTTGCAGATTCTTAATCAGTGCATGTAAGTACTGTATTACCAAAGCGAAATAAGACTATTTCAAGAAAAAATATACCTACCTCAAACTAATACAGTAAGTACTTATAATATTTAGGTACTTATTGTTTACTTTTAGTTTTTACTCTTCATGCAGTGTGTGGAAAATTTAAGGTAAATTAAACTACATAATACCATAAAAAAGTTTAAAATATATAAACAGATGTTCAATGGGTGAAGATTGAAACCTATGATGAGCACTGATAAGTACAATTTGGATAACCCAATTCCTCACAATACAGTTCAACAAACCCAAGGCACGACTATAGGCAATCCGCTATCGCGATTTATTGCAGACCTTTTCACGAGCAGATTTGAAACAGATCTTGAAAGTGAAAGTGGTTATTTTCCTAGAGTGTGCTTATGTTAGGTAGATGATATTTTCGCAGTGTTTAACACAAACGTTTGTAGAATAGAAGATTTAATTACCAAATGAAACAATAAATTTGATTCTATAAAATTTACCCATGAATTAGAATTTAATAATAAATTACCCTTTCTAGATGTACTAGTTACAAAGAATAAAGACATTTTAAAATTCGATCTCTATTAAAAGAAAACCACCACTCTAAGCTACATTCCGAACGACTCACATCATACGTACGCACAAAAAAATGTCCAGTCTGAATTTTAGTAAATCGGTTAATTAATTTTCCTTTAAACAAAAGTAGATATACCAAAGAATTTAATTATATTAAAAACGTGGCCGAATATAACGGATACACTGCTTGCCCAGTAGAAAAATGAATCAACGAACAGAAAACAAAGAAAATTTTGACGGAATCAAGGACTTTTAGCAGAGAGTAATCCAAAAAAAAAACTTTGTTTGCTTACCATTTGAACCTCCAATCACGAGAGATCTAGATAGCATTTTTTAGAAGGTCAACTTGCAGCTATCATTTTCGACAAAAAATACCTTAAAAAACTTGGTAGGTAACCCAAAAGACAAGGATAGCACGACCAAAATGTCGGGAATTTATGGAATAAGTGGTAAAGATTATAATCTTAAGTACGCCAAACAAACAAAAAGATCGATTGGAGTTAGATTCAAAGAACACTTAGCCCAATTACGTTACAGTACTCTAGATAGATCTGCCGTAGCCCGACATATTTGGAATAATAATCATCACGTTAATGAAGATAATCTAAAATTAATGAAAAATGTTAAACAACCAGGACAGCTAAACGCGTCCGAGAGTATATTGCTAAATATAGTTACAACAAAAAATCTATGAACCTTTCACCACCGCCGATTACGAGTCACCTAATCAATTGCTTTGTAAAATAAATTCCCACGTTTCAACTCGTCCTAGAGATAACATAAGAATACAGATATTTCCGCCAAAGGAAACTGTGTTAAGTTAGTTGTCGTTGAACCTTCCCAAAATTATTAGAGATGGACACCTTTCAGATAAGTTAATAAAGACAGTTCGTCCGGCGATAAAAATACAATACACTGCAGAATTTGCCTAGGACTAGTTCCCCCTCTCGGTTCGGTCTCTTTACCTAAGATCCGGTATATAAGAAAGTTACGGGACCAGGGGTGAATAGTCGTGCTGCCCGGGGAAAAAGATAAAAAGGAAATGTGAACAGCAAGTTTGAAAAAACAGCTAAGTGAGACCTCTATAAGCTGCTGCCTTTATCCCATTTTGCAGCTATACCTCCTTAAAACTCTGTTTACCACGCCCAAAACCCCTATCCACCGCAGGTCCTGTAACTTTCTTGTAGGTGGTTCCCAATAAATTTTTCTTGCTGATATTGTTCTTGTTTATGCATTGAGGGTGGTTGTAGGCATGCAGAAGGGAAAGCATAATCCCCCACGACAAAGGAGCGAACGAAGATTTTCAATTTATGTTTAATTGTTACCCTTTTCATTAAAACATTGTGAGGTGTACGACAGGTGTGGAACCAGGTAGTATGTTGTCACAACAGCTCTAGTTAACACAAAATGTTATAGATAGAGACTGTGTACAACCAACCAACAAGTTTATAAATTGTCAGCCCTGGCGTATTTCTTCACTAATACAGAGACAATATATGCCAGGTTAGATGTATTCTCACCGTAATTAGAAACGCAGACCGGTTTCGTTCTAATTAGAGCTCTTCGGTGCGCTATACTAATCACAGCAAGAACACACCTGAAAAGTAATACGGCTATCGTAGCCAGCCTCCTAGATCAGTGTAAGATGTATGACAGGGAACCAGGTAGTATGTAGTCACGACAGCTCTAGTTAAAACAAAATGTTATAGACAGAGATTGTGTACAACCTTACAACCCTTATCTTTATTTTTTATAATTTTATACACTCCTGGTATTTGAGCAACTAGCGTTGTACAAACTTTTCGAGATAAATCTGGTGAAGTATGATATGAACAATTTAGAATTCATTGGATGCAATAGAGAGCAGAGTGTGGCTGTTCCTGTTTGAATTAAATCAGTGAATTCTCTGTTGTAGGTCCTTTAAAACGACATCGGCGGCAATACTGGCTCGTTTTAATTGCACAATTATCTGTCAGTACTGCAACATGCGCCAGTAAAATGAGATGATGAGAATTTCATCCCTATTTAGACCAATCATGTGTTTCATTATTGACATCCATGTGATTATAAACGTGATGTCAGAGTCTGTATGTTGGTGCTAATTGTATGCCTACCCCATATATACAGGGTGAAATATTTTGTTTTAAGTATAACTCAAACATTTGAATTTAAGTGTCATCAACAGTTTAGAAAACAGGTGATCTTTGGCGTACGAGTTTATGTCATTATAGGTAAGTTACCTACCAAAACTTAATTATGTAGCTCGAAATACAAAAAAGTTATAGGCATTTAAAGAAAAATAAATTGGGGTTTTCCTCAAAACGTCGAGATTTAAAACGTCAAAATTAGCAACATTTAGACAAATAACTTGAATTTAATACGGGCTATGGAGAGAAAATGTCTCAAAAAGAATGTTTTACAAACCCTGAAGTCAGTTTCAACCGTCATTGTCCTTCATTTTACTAAAATGTTTCCATAAAATTCATTTCAAATAGACCCTTTCTCTGATGCTTGGTTAGCTTGTTAGCTATAGGGTTTATCGTTTAATGGTATATAACTTTGTCGAATTTTCGTAAAAAATCAATGAAGCTCAATATATACGTTATTATACAAGATACGAAAAAGATGTATACATTAATTATAGGTTGTCTAGAGCTACATCTCAAAAATTATTTCTACAATCGCAGGGTGGCCCATACGTCGTTGGTGATACAATTTTTTTATTTTTTTTTAGTCGAACACGCCTTATGTTATTGCATTTTCCATCGAAATATAATGCACGTTTGTAATAAAAGAAATTCTGGACGCAGAAAGTGCGTTATCGTAGCGAATTTTGATTAAATGCTTCATATTTGAAAAGCTGAATTTGCTATTAACCTATAAAGTTGACCAAGAAACGGTTTTTTTCAGGAACATTTTAAGTTTACTTTCGGAAATTGTTGTACGTTTTCAAACAATAAAGTTATTTGGATGAAACATGGCACATTTTTTTTACTATATATGTTAAACTAGTCAGCAAATTTGATGCCTGCTTTCCTAAAAAAAGCATATATTTGCTATTAAAAACATTTTAATGAAAATTTACTACCATAATGCACTGGCTGCGTCCAGACTTTTTTTAAACATGAAAACAACGCAACAAATCCAAAAAGAAAAAACAAAGCCAAAGAGTCTTCTCTACTAATACTTGAGAAATTTATAAATCAGAATGCCCCATATTTTGTGTTAGACTACCACCAACTAGTAGATTTATTCAAAAATGTCAAAGGCTGTTCAAATGTAATAAGGATAGTCCACAACTATACTATTAATTGTATAGCCCTTATTGACATGTTAACAAAAAAGTCTGGACGCAGCAAGTACGTTATGGTAGTGAATTTTCATTTAAATGTTTTTAATAGCAAATATGTGGTATTTTTTAAAAGCATGCATCAAAATTGGTTACCAGGATAACCTATATAGTAAAAACAATGTGTCATCTTTTATTAAAATACCGTTATTACTTGAAAACGTACAAAAATTTCCGAAAGTAAACTTAAAGTGTTCCCGAAAAAAACCGTTTATTGGTCAACCTTATAGGTTAATAGCAAATTGAGCTTTTAAAATATGAAGCATTTAATCAAAATTCGCTACCATAACGCACTTTCTGCATCCAGAATTTTTTTCTTACAAACATGCATTATATTTCGATGGAAAATGCAAAAATGCAATAACATAAGGCGTGTTCGACTAAAGAAAAAAAGAAAAATTGTATCACCAGCGACTTATGTGATTGTAGAAATATTTTTTGAGATGTAGCTCAAGACACCCTATAATTAATGTATACATTTTTTTTCGTATCTTGTATAATAACGTATATATTGAGCTTTATTGATTTTTTACGAAAATTAGACAAAAATTATATACCATTAAACGATAAACCCTATAGGTAAGACTACTGCCAAGCATCAGAGAAATGGTCTATTTGGTGTGAATTTTCTGGAAACATTTTACTAAAATGAAGGACAATGACGGTTGAAACTGACTTCAGGGTTTGTAAAATATTCATCTTAAGTCATTTTTTTTCCATAGCCTGTATTAGATTCAAGTTCTGTGCCTAAATATTGCTAATTTTGACGTTTTAAATCGCGCGATTTTAGACGTTTTGCGGAAAACCTTAATTTATTTTTCTTTAAATGCCTAGAATTTTTTTGTCTTTATAGCTACAGAGCTAAATTTTGGTAGGTAATTTACCTATAGCAAATTTGGTTGCCTTTACTTTGTTATTTACGGAGATACAATTTTTTTTCGAAAGAAAACACAACTTTTTCTGTGAAAACTTTAGCTGATTTTCCTGGCTAACAAAGCCACTTGCAAAGGGGAGGCATTTACCAAAGTTAGTCAAAATGGGCCCATTATTTTTTGAGTTATCGGTGTGATATATATATATATATATATATATATATATATATATATATATATATATATATATATATATATAAACTGATCCCGGATATGTGTTCTAGCGCCCATTCGAAGAAATTTTTTCAAAATTCAAAAGTCGGGATATCCTAATTAGTGATGTTTTTTAAGAAAATTCACTAATATATTCCTATTGTCAAGAAAGATATCAGAAATCTAGAAATACAGAATTAGGAAAAACTTTTTAAAACACAAATGGCAGACGATTTAACTTCTGATACAGAAAGCGACAGTTCACAACCGAATGACAATAATTAAAAATTTAATTGGGAAAATTAAGAAGCCGTCAAAAAGCCCTGGAAGCAGTTAGTGCTACAGGTTCCATAAAACTGACAGAAATTATAACTAGTGATTGTGTGTGTGTGTTTTTTTTCTTTAACGTCGGCCTATTTCCGCGACTATGGCCAATCACCGACGCCAGGGAGCAGTTTCACCTCACTATCCTGGAAGTTTTGCCGAACCCCTGCCTTTCTGTAAAGAGCGTAGGGATCTTTAACGTGCCCAACATCGCACGGACAGCTTTACGCCCCCTCCGAAGGGCGCAACGTGCAGACATTCAACTTGCTCAAATACAATGCCAGAACCTTGGTTGATGTTAATGTTACAATTTGTAGTGAAAAAGTGAAAGGAGTACCCTGCGATCGAACCCAGTAGCCTTCGGTTCAGAGGCACACGTTCTTACCCCTGAACCACCGAGGTTCTAACTAGTGATTTAAAAACTGTTAAATTACCTAATTGCAGTTGGTATTGTAGATATTTAAAATTATGAATTTTAAATTTTTTTCACCGGCACGTTTATTGCCTCTCTCTCTCTCTCTGATAACCCTCGGGGTTGATGAGAGGTAAAAGAAATTCTTGGACCAATTTGCAACAACGCAATTTTTTAAATGTTCGTCAATACCTACTAGCAATAACATGACTATTGTCTTTAATATTTATCGACTATACCTCGTATATAAATCAACAAATTAACTGTGCATTTGTTGGTCTGTTGAACACGTGGGAGTGTAGCTCGCTCATTGTGTTATTATGGCCTGTGTTCTATTGAAAATTTCATCCAAATATTCACTGATATTCACAAAGTTACTTTGTATTATTTGCATTTGGTGTACATGTACATATTTCAGAACACAGAACCCGGAAATATCGTATTAGCAACAAGCATGAACATAACTCCTATATTTATTGTATTTCAATAGGATTTACGTGTAACTGTGTGTTGTGC
>OZ023270.1:2142079-2149579 GCA_964006375.1 Tillus elongatus
ATCGTACCGATAACTCAAAAAATAATGAACCGATCTTGATCAAATTTTGTGAGTACCTTCCTTTTGCAAGTGGCTTGGATAATTCATTAGCCAGGAAACTCGGACCAGGTGTTCCCGGAACATTTTGTGTTTGCTGTTTAAAACATTTATATCTCCGGAAATAATAAAGTGAGGGCAACCAAATTTTGCACGCGTATTTGTATTATAAGGGGTGAACCATGTACCGAAATTTAGGTCTCTTAGTTTAAAGACAAAAATGTTACGGGCAGCTAAAAAACAAATTCTGAACTTTTCCTTAAAACGTCAAACTCGCAATTTGAAACGTAAAAATTGTCAATGTTAAAGCAAAGAACGTGAAACAAATACGGATTGTGAAAAGAAACTGTTGCAAGACGAGTGTTCTGCAAACCCTTAAGTTTCAGATTCAACCGTCATTGCCCTTCATTTTACTAAAATATTTCCAGAAAATTCATTTCAAATAGACCCTTTCTCTGATGCTTTGGCTGTCGGTTTAGTTAAATTGATGCTTTCGCTGTAGGTTTAGTGAAGTTTATGGTTTAACGGTCTATAATTTTTAGCTAATTTTCGTTGTTGATGCATTTTAGCATTTTTTATCGAAATATGATGCATGTCTGTAAAAAAAAATCTGGACGCAGTAAGTGCGTTTTGGTAGCGAATTTTCATTAAATCCTTCAAATTTCAATAACTTAGTTTGTTATTAACGTAAGTTTTGTTGGTTAGGAAACCAACATTTAACTTTATTGTTGTAAAATTTTTGTATGGACGCAGCAAGGCCGTTTTGGTAGCGAGTTTTCATTATATGTTTCAAATTTTAATAACTCAATTTGCTATTAACTTAAAGTTCATTGGTTAGGAGCCCAGTTTTCTCGGAAACATTTAAAGTTTATTTTCGGGAATTTTTTGTACATTTTCAAATAATTATTTTGATAAAATAAGGTACATTGTTTCTACTATATAGGTTATACCGGTAACCAAATTGATGCCTGATCGCATTAGAGCGATATATTTGTAATTAAATTCATTTTTATGAAAATTCACTTCCATAACGCACTTGCTGCGTCCAGACTTTTTTTTAATCAAAAACTTTTACCGTTCTATAAGCGAATTATTTTTAAGGATTTTCATGAAAATTCACTAAACACAATGCCATTACGTGTCTAGCGTTATTTGTAAACAAATGGTGGCGGCGCTATAAGGTAAAAATTATTCTTTCTGGCATTATCTGAAAACAAATGATGGTGTCACCACGGAATATAAGGAAGACTCATCGCCAATTTTCCTGATGTTATTAGAATAGTTAATAAAACTAATTTCTATATTTACTGAAAATTAGGCCTATATTCTTACCTCTGGACCACGGAGACTTTATTTTCAAAACTAAGATTACGGTAATAAAATTTGATTGGAACATATAAACCTTTTAACGGGCAGCTTGTTTAAATATGCCCGTATATAGTACAGCTGGTTTAATAATGTAAATACCTAAAACGATAAATTACATAACAAACAGAAGCCTACTAGATAATGATACTGCATCCAGCAAACCAAGTTATGTGGTTAATAAAAAAAAGGGTATGACATCAATTAGGTCAGGATCGATGGAATATCGAGTAGACCTAGCATACGTTGATTATCGTTATTCTGGTGGTCCTGATAAAGGCGGGGGAGGATATTGGAAGTTCGTAGTGGGTGGGAAGGCGGGAGATATTTGTCTGATTGAGGGACTGGTGTTCGTGCCGAATCCAACCACTGTAGAAATCCAGATTCAGATGTCAATGATTGAGATGAATCACAATCAGGAGAGAGAGAGAGAAGTATAAGCAACAGTGAAAAACAATTGAGGCCGTAGGAAATGACCGCTGATGGTGGGAACAACGGGGAATATCAGGAGACCTGGATTTCATCTTGATGTACAGGAGATATTTCGATTTCGAGAAATGTTAATAAGCTTACAATGTGGTCTTTACAACTATTCCTTCGATGTGATATGCCTCTTGTGAGTGTTTTTTAATTTACCAATGAGATCGCGACTTTCGAATTTTGAGAAAATGTTTATATATATATATATATATATATATATATATATATATATATATATATATATATATATATATATATATATATATATATACATATATATACATATATAGTGTGTCCAAGATAAGGAGGGGATAGCATGGGGAAATCGAAAACCGTAAGAGATACAGCATGGGTTAAATTAGGAAAAAGTTGCCCATTTTAGAGATCAATTAAGCGATCTTTTTAAATTTTGGAAATTCCGATCAGTTCCGGAGATATTTGAAAAAAACAGAAATTCTCCAATTTCAGTTTTATTTTTTTCTGACGTTATTTAAGAAGATATTGAAAAACACAAAACACTTACTTATGTACACTTTTTAAGCTCTACAAATTGGTGTTTACATATTTTTTATTCGACGTTCC
Source organism: Tillus elongatus (assembly GCA_964006375.1). Lineage (NCBI taxonomy): Eukaryota > Metazoa > Arthropoda > Insecta > Coleoptera > Cleridae > Tillus > Tillus elongatus. Next base: position 2,144,543 of record OZ023270.1, read on the forward strand.
GTCTCTGAGAAACCATCAACAACTTAATTTTTTTAAATACGGCCCTGCAATTTGTATTTCAACACTTAAAACCATTTTCGAATATAAATTAAAGGATCTATCATTTCTAATGGTTTGAATATGTTTTCAGCTGGTTTCAGCCATAAAATATGATTTTTCAGGAAAAATCTTTTGAGTACGGCCCTGAATACTCGAAAAGCATTTATTTCTATTAGTCGTACCTTTTAAAAAGTCAATGAAGAAAAACGATTTCAGTAATATTTCTTAGTTATTTAAATGTAACACATAAAACCGTACTATCATAAGACCAGGTCCTAAACATAGAGGGCTTTGAAAAATAAACAAGTTGTCTCTAATGACAATAGAGATCTTTTAACAAATATAAATGTCAGTCTCAGTTACTTCACTTTGTTACATACAGTTAATTGGGTACAAGCTCTTTCAATTTGTTTTAAAATGGCTGGACATTTTTCTTTTGGGGAAAAGTTCGACATGTTAAATGTTTCATTTTGTGCTATAGTAACACAAGAAAAGCTGAACAAATGTATTCAAATTATTACCCTGAAAGAGTACAGTCAAATAGAAAGATATATGGAAGAATAGTTACCAATTTGTTGCAGTATGGTTCATTTAAGAAACCAATTGTTACTAGAAACAAACCATGCACTGAAGTAACTCAAAATAATGTACTGTTAGCTGTAGCACAAGACCCTACAACATCGATTAGAAATATTGAAAGAGTAACTGGGACGCCAAAATCTACTGAAAATTTTATTTTGCGTAAGAACAAATACCATCCTTACAAATTTCGAACCTGCCAAGGATTACGGCTCGGGGACGATATAAAACGTAGGGCATTTTGTGGGTGGTACACTAGAAAATGTCAAGAGGATGAACATTTTGTTAATAAAATATTATGGTCTAATGAGAGTATGGTTGTAACGAGGCCTGACTTGCGGGGTGAATTATACGGTAAAACGGATCAATGGATTTACAGGAACGGTCCCGGGCACCAGATTTTAGAGGGTTTACTCCCTACGAGGGTGTCTGCGACCTCGTCACAAGACTCCGACCACCGACGTGGCCGGAGTGCCTGGGTAGCTCCGTGGAGAGGGTCCGGTAGCCCGTAATGTAACAGGCCGTATAAATACCTCCGGGGTTGCGGGCTTTAATCGCTCCCCCGGTATTTACCTGACCTCCCGAAAGTTTATAAGGGTGTAGCAGATTTATATACGATTATGAAACAGACTGAACGTAGTTTCCACTCTATTTATTACATTATAAGATTTTATAACACACGGGTATGCTCACAATATGTAATGTACTTATCGCTCTTACTTATTCTAAGACAAGCCATATTGCTGGTGACGGACCAACGAAATCACTTATTCCTCGCGGAAAGAAAATGCGGGAGTCACGCGGACGGAAACCTCGAGTGCGGTGGTTTACAACCCGTGGATGCAGCCGTTAAATGGGTCAATTGGAGACGCGCTCCTCAAATAGCAAAAATGGCGCCTATCCGACGGAGTCGACAACAAGAGATCCAACGCCTCGACGTCAGGGCGTCGATATGGAACGGGAGGGTTACAGGGGAACACCCTGCGAAAGGATATTGTCGTGTACCAACTCGACCTTGGCCTGCTTGTGTACTACAGCGTCCAGACCAGAGTCGACTTGGAACAGTCGTAGTTAATACCCTTAGAAGGTCTGTGTTAGATACAGCATCACCTTCCAGAAGTATTATGACACGCTAACAATGAGGGGATAGGATTATGAAGGGGAAGGGCACTAAATCTCGTGGTCTCGACGTCGACGGGTAGGCACGTGGGGACTGAGAGAAAATATCCGAAAATTCGCTACAATTATATCAAATAAGGCAAAACTAAAATATTCTTACCTCGACGGCGTTAGATAGGTTTATTACGCCACGGACTTGTCTCTCACAATCACGGACAAAAGGGTACGGTATACTGACGTTCCTCTACCACTTCTATAAATTGACTCTAATTTTTTGAATATAATTCACAGCTAAATATTCTTCAACACGCTACGGCAAACGGTCAACTATCTACCTCAGCAGTTAAATTCTCCCTGTCTGCAGTCCCCGGCTGAAACATCTTAATCGGTGCAAGATACCTTATCCTTATCTCTGCAGATATGTTTTTACACCGCCGCGATAATTCGAAAATGCGTACTTTTAAGAAATGTTAATTATGAAGATAATAATTTTTACTGCGTGGAATTTTTATTTGTATGAATTATATTATATTTATTTTCGAACAGCCGTTTCCAGTACATACAGCTGTTCTGAAAATATAGACTTCGTCACATGGTGACTAACAACAGAATCTTCAACAGGCGAAATACACATTTCTGGTCCAGAAGAAATCCGCGTTTATACAAAACGTCTAAGCACTGTAACGTATTCACGTCAGTTTTTAGTTAATTTCATTACATGTCAATCTAAGTCTGATACTTTTACACTGTTTCTCTGTGCCACGTGTCAAACCACTTCAAATTTAATAGATTGGCACTACATGCCTAGAAACAGAGACAATGCAAATTTATTGATTAGTTTGATTTGTCGGCTGTTTTTTTTTGGGTTTAATTTGGGGTAGATTAAAAAATATATTACCTTTTCTGTCTTAAAAAATATATCTGCAATTAAATTATCATTTTACCGTTCATTTTGCACCCCTACACATTCTACAGGGTAAGAAGCAAGTTTAAGATATCTATTAATTTCTAAATTGTTATTTTTTTAGGGTTTTTCTCTTGGGATTTAATTGACTTTTCCAGCAATATTTACTATTGGTTTGACGCTGCACTGCATGTGAATTACAATTTTAGCCAGCTGAACATTTGGGTAAATTAAATAGCTCCAAGTAGCCTGAGTTACCAAAACTAAACCTTTTAGTGAAAGAAAGACCCAACTTAACAAGTATTTTTGAATTAAAATTATGTATATTTTGTGAGGCGTTTGGCTAGCCAAAAGCAAGTATAGAAGTTATTTGTAATGAGACGGATCACTAACTTCCGACCGGTATCGAAATTTCCTGCACAATCATTTGGAAGAATGGTTTGATGCTCACTTACAATTAGCAGAAATCAATAACATCTGGTTTCAACAAGACGGGGCCCCGGCTCATAATTTGAGAACTGTTCAAGATTACCCATCAAGCAGGTTTCCTGACAAATGGATAGGTACGCATTCAGCGGTTTCTTGGCCTCCATGATCGCCGGATCTGACACCTCTTGACTTCTATCTTTGGGGGTATGTCAAAAACTACGTATACCAACGAAATTTTCACACGGAGGAACGATTACATCGACTGGTTTTGCAAGCATTGCAAACGATTACACCAGATGCAGTAAACAATGTTTTGGGTTCCACAATTAGACGATGTTACCTATGCCTAGAAAATAATGATGATTTGTTTGGACATCTCTTATAATTAAGGCAGATAATCTATTTACATATAATATTCAATAGTTAATAAGGTACCTACATTTCATGAATTCAAGTTATTTTATTGGTTTATTTATTACAAATGTGTTTCTTTTTCATTAATAAGTTTGAAGAATCTTACTGAAAATGTTGTGCTTCATTGACATTTTGAAAGGTACGACCTTACCGAAATAAACGCTTTTCGAGTATTCAGGGCCATACTCGGAAGATTTTTCCTGAATAATTTTGTAAGATTGTACACTATTAGTAAGATATATTATTAAAACTAATCCTTTAAATTTAAGTGGGCCTTGGAGATCGGTTTTAGAGGTCCCAGTTAACGATTATTTGAAAAAATGTCTATTTTCTATGGAGCTAAAAATATAAACTCTGGTAGATATATGTATGTACTGCAAGTCTCTTTAGAAAAACTTTATTGCAAATTTCATTAAAAAATCTGGCTATAAAGCAACCGAATGAACTTGATGATACCGTAAACTATTTTACTGAGATGATCCAAGAAGCAGACTGGAAAATCACTCCGTCAGTTACAGACAATAACTTATCAGTGAACCAGATACCCTGCAAGTGCGACAACTGATTGCAGAAAAACGTCAAGCTAGAGGAAGATGGCAACGAACACGTAATCCTACTGATAAATTATATTATAACCGATTAGCGGGAAAACTTCAAATCAGACCATTCAAAATCTTAGAAACTCTAATTTTAGTCAATATATTCAAGATATCAACAATAGCGATGATCATGCCATCTGGAAAGCTACAAAGAACTTCAAAAGGCCTCTAGTAAGAGTGTCTCCCGTAAAAAAGTCAAACGGAGAACGGGCGTGCTCAAGTCAGTATAAATCGAACGCTTTCGCAGATCACCTGACTGCAGTTTTCAAACCAAATGAAAACGATCCAACAATATGTTACAGAGAAATAGAGCCATTTACGAAGAAAGAAATAAAAGCCGAAATCAAGAAACTAAAGGCCAAAAAAGCTCCGGGTTGCCACCTTATCATAGAAAAACTTCTTCAAAATCTTCCTGAAAAATCAATTTCTTTGCTGACCACAACCTACAATCGTATGATGACCCTATCCTATTTCCCAGCCTTATGGAAATACGCCTTGATTATTATGATAGCTAAGCAAGGCAAACCTGAACATGGGGTTGCATCTTATCGACCTATAAACTTGCATTCCATACCAGGCAAAATAGCTGAAAGGCTATTGCTGAAAAGGCATATACAGTCAAAGAAAGCACAAAAAAAATTTAAGTTTCGTTAGATGCACTGGGTCCTAGGAAGAAAATCAAAGGCAGGGGTTCGGCAAAATTTCCGGGATAGTGAGGTGAAACTGCTCCCTGGCGTCGGTGATTGGCCATAGTCGCGGAAATAGGCCAACGTTAAAGAAATAAAAACACACACACAGGTTTTAATATGGTTCAAGATTGAATATTTTAGGTTAGCAGGTAATTGTGTTATCAGATTTGAAATGTTTTTACGAAAATTCTCTACCATAACGTACTTGCTGTGCCCAGACCCTTTCCAACACTTATATACTGTTGCTGTATCCATACTTTTTTAA